>CM054380.1:20330000-20757500 GCA_028858755.1 Ara ararauna | reverse complement strand
TAACCCTAACCCTAACCCTAACCCTAACCCTAACCCAAATGTCCCAAGAAGGATGTCTGGCCGAGATGATAAAGTTGAAGAAAGAAACAATATTCTTGCAGTGCCGTGCCCTTCCTGGCATGCCTTTTGCAGCACCAGGGTCTCTGGAGTTGTAGGTTTTATGACTGTCTGAACCCTAACCCTTACCCTAACCCTAATGTCCCAAGAAGGATGTCTGGCCGAGATGATAAAGTTGAAGAAAGAAGCAATATTCTTGCAGTGCCGTGCTCTTCTTGGCATGTCTTTTGCAGCACCAGGGTCTCTGGAGCTGTAGGCTTTATGACTGTCTGAACCCTAACCCTAACCCTAACCCTAACCCTAACACTAACCCTAACCCTATCCCTAACCCTAACCCTAACCCTAACCCTAACCCTAACCCAAATGTCCCAAGAAGGATGTGTGGCCGAGATGATAATGTTGAAGAAAGAAACAATATTCTTGCAGTGCCGTGCCCTTCTTGGCATGCCTTTTGCAGCACCAGGGTCTCTGGAGTTGTAGGCTTTATGAGTGTCTGAACCCTAACCCTAACCCTAACCCTAACCCTAACCCTAACCCTAATGTCCCAAGAAGGATGTCTGGCCGAGATGATAAAGTTGAAGAAAGGAGCAATATTCTTGCAGTGCCGTGCTCTTCTTGGCATGCCTTTTGCAGCACCAGGGTCTCTGGAGTTGTAGGCTTTATGAGTGTCTGAGCCCTAGCCCTAACTCTAACCCTAACCCTAACCCTAACCCTAACCCTAATGTCCCAAGAAGGATGTCTGGCCGAGATGATAAAGTTGAAGAAAGAAACAATATTCTTGCAGTGCCGTGCTCTTCTTGGCATGCCTTTTGCAGCACCAGGGTCTCTGGAGTTGTAGGCTTTATGACTGTCTGAACCCTAACCCTAACCCTAACCCTAACCCTAACCCTAACCCTAACCCAAACCCTAACCCTTACACCTAAACCAACACTGCAGTCCAAAACCCTAACCCAACCGCTAAACCTAACAACCTAATAATTATCCTTAAAACCAGAAACCTAACTCTTAAGACTAACACTAAACACCTAATCCTAGAAATAAACACTAAACTCTAACAATAACTCTAACAACCTAAACATCAACCTAACCCTAAGACTTAAACCTAAAACTACCCCATCCCCAAAAAAACCCCTACTCCTGACCCTAAAACTAATCACATAATCCTTAACCCTAAATCTTAAACCCAATCCCTAAAACAAACCCTAACCCTAACCACCTAACCCTAAACCAAAACACTAAAACCTAAGACTAACGATAAACCTAACACTAACACTAACACAAAAACAAAAGCAAAATCAAATACTAACACTAACAGCAATCCTGACACAAACCCGAATGCTAACCTAAACTTTAAACCCGAACACCATGACACTAACACAAATGCTAACCTGAAAGGTAACTCTAACACTAACACCAATCCTAATACTAACACCAAAACACTAGCACTAGCGCAAACCCCGAAGCTAATTCTAACCCTAAACCCTAAGTCTAAACCTAATCCTAACACTAATCATAAACCCTAAACCTACCCCTACCCCTAACACCAGCCTTAACATTAACACTAACACAAACATAAACCTTAAACCTACCCCTAACATAAACAGTAACAGTAACCCTAAACCTAAACATTCACCCTGACCATAAACATAACCCGAACCCTAACAATAAACCAGGAAATAACACAAGCACTAACCCTTAAAACTAATACTAAACCTATCCCTAACCAGAACCCTATCCCAAACATTAAACAAAACACTAATAACTAAACCCTAACCCTACCCTAACCCTAACCAAACCCTAACAGTAACCAAACCACAAACCCTAAATCTCACCCTACCACTAAGACAAACGCTAACCCTAACCTTAAACCTAAAACTAACCCTAAGCCTAACACTAACCCTTAAAACATATGTTAATCCTATCCCAAACTAAAAATTTCTCCCTAACCATAACCCTAAAAACCAAATAATTAACCCTAAATCCTAAACACAAACCTATGACTAACCCGAACAGTAAGCATCTAATACCAACACGAAATCCTAAACCCTAACCCTGACTAAAAATAACCTGAGCCACATAATCCGAGCACTAAACATTTAACAATAACCCTACCACAAAACTAACCTGAACCCATCTGTAACCCCCAAAACTAACCCTAAACCTACACACTCACAAAAATCCTAATCTTAAACCTATCCGTAACACAAAATGTAACACTAACACTAAGCCAGACAATAAACCAATTATCATGAGCCTAGCCGTAACACTTCCACTAACCCTAAAACCTAGACCTTATCCTGCCCCAAATCATAATCCTATACCTAACACTAACCCTAATCCAAACCCAAAACCAAACCTAAACCTATTCCTAAGCCTAACCCTAACACTAACCCAAACCCTAAAACTAAACATAACCTGACTCAAAACCTAACACAACCCCTAACCCTAACTCGAACCCTATCCATACACCCATCCCTTACTTGACCCCTAATGAGAAAACATAACCTTAACAGAACACAAACCCAAACCTAACCCTAAATCTAGCTGTCAAACTAAACATAAACCTGATTCTAAACACAAACCTAACTGTGCCACTAACCACAAATGTAACACTAACATGAGCCACATGGTAACCTCTAACCCTAACCCTGAACCTAACCCTGACACAAACACTACCACTACCCCTAAAACTAACCTAACCCTAAACCCCAAATACTAACCCTAAAATTAACCCAAACATTAAACACTAACAGTAACCCAACCCTAACCATACCCCTAACAACGACTCATAGCCTACACATAAATCCTAACCCTCAACCTAACCCTACCACTAACACTACAGCTAACCCTAAAGAGTAAACCCAGCGCTGAAAAGAAAGGTAACCCTAACCTAATGCTAACCTAACCCTAAAACTAAACCTAACCGTACCCACAACCCTAGCACTAAACCTAAGAATAACCCTAACTCTAATCCTAAAGTTAACGATTACAGTAACACCAAACACTAACAATAACCCTACCACAAACCTCTAAAACTAACAATAACACAAAATCTAAACCTCACACAAAACATCGCCCTAACCAAAACTATACAATTAAACGTGAACCCTAACACTATACATAATACTAACTGTAACACTAAACCTAAACCCAATGACTAAACCCCAAACTAAACAAAATCCTAACCCTAACACAAAAACTAACCCTAAAAACAACCCTAAACTTAATGCTAAACCCAAACCTAACCCTACCACATAAAAAAAAAGAAACACTGACACAAACACAAATCCCAACCTTAACCCTAAAATCTAACCTTAACCATAACACTGGCCCTAAATCTAACCAAAACACAACGACTAACCCTTACCCAAAAACTAATAATGACTAAACCCTAAACCTAAACCTAAGCAGAATCATACAAACAAACCAAAACCTACACCTAGCCTATCCCCTAAACCTAACCCTAAAACCTAACACTAACCCTAACCCTAACCCTAAATATAAAATAAAAATAACCTAACCCTAAACCAAATCACTAAACCTAACCTAAAACTAACCCTAACCCAAACCCTAAACCTAACCCATAACATAACCCTATCACTAACCCTATCCCAAATCCCCAACCATAATCCAGACCATAAACACTAAACATAACACTAAACATAAAATTAACTCTAAAACTACCGACAAACCTAACCCTAACCCTCACCCTAAACATAAACGTAACCCTAAACCTAACCCAAACTCCAAAGCATAAAACTACACCAAATCCTGTGCCTAACCACAAAGTTATCCCTAAACCAAGACCTACCAGTAATTCTAAACCTAACAAAAAAAAACCCTACCCTAATGCTAAACGTAAGCCTAAACATAACTCTAATAAAAACCCAAAACCTAACAAAGGCACTAATACTAAATATACACCTAAACTTAAACCTAATCATAACCCAAACACTCTCTAATGTGAAACCCTAACCCTAACCATAAACCTAAACGTAACCAAAACCGTAGTCCACACAGTAACTCTTAACACTACAAATAAAAACCAACATTAAACGGAACGCTAACACTAACCCTAATGACAAAATGCTACCCGTAACACAAATCCTAACCCTAACACAAACCCTAACAAAAGACCTAACCCTAAAACAAACTTGAACCCTAAACCTAAACCGAACATTTACCGGAATCCTAACCCAAAACCTAAAATAACACTAACCCTAACTCTAACACTAACCTGAACCCTAACCCAAACTCTAACCATAACACTAATCTAAAACAAATCCTACCATAACCCCAACCGTGAACGTAAACCTAAGCCTAGGCCGAAACCTAAACACTCAACCAAGCCCTAATCCTCACACAAACACGAAACCAAAACCCTAAACAGAACACTGACCCTTACCATCATCCTAAAACTAAAGCATAACCCCAAATCACACTGCAACATGACCCTAACGATGACACTAAACCGTCACCCTAACACAAATCCCAAACCTAACCTACCTGTAAACCTAACCCAACACATTAAACCAACAATAACAATATCCATTGCACTTACCCTAACCCAAAAAACTAACACTAAACAGAATCCAAACCATAACCTGTTAACTGTGTTAACTGAACTTTACCGTAACCATAACCCTCACACTAACCCTAATGAACGAAAAATAACCCTAAAATACACTAAACACGAATCCTAACGCTTAACCTAACCATGAACCTAAACATAACCCTAGCCCTAAACTTAACTTTACATAAAACACGACCATAAAACTAACCTCAGCCCTAATCTAAATATAAAACCATCACTAACTGTAACCCTTAAACATACCCCTATCCTTAACCCTAACACTAACCCTATCCCTAACCACAACACAAAGCAATAACCCTAACTCTAAACCTAACCCTACCCATTAACACTAGCCCTAATCCTAACCCTAACCTAAACTTAAACCCTAACTCTAATCTGAACCATAAACCTAACCGTAACCCGAACATTGACCATAAACCATAAGGCAAACCGTAAGACCTAACCGTAACAGTAACCCTGATAAAAAAAAAGAGCATTAAACCGTAAGGTCCAAAACAGTGCCACAAACATAGCAATACCCCTTTACTTTAGTTAGTTGAAACCCAAACCTATTCCACTCCCCAAATATAATCCAATCCCTAGGCCTAACAATAACCACCACCTCCAAACATTACACCATAAACTCTTAACACTAGCACTAACAATAACACAAAAACTACGAAAAATCCGAATTATATCCCTAAAGCTAACCCTAACATTGAAAACTAACACTAAGACAAAATCTTACCTTAACCCTAACTCTAAACCTAACCCTAAACCTAAAAAGACCAGCTATCCCTATACCTATCACAAACACAAACCCTAAACCCCTTCCCTAAACCTAAACTTAAACATTTAACATAAAACTAGCACTAACTCTAACAAAAACACTAAACTTATCCCTTAACCTAAACCTAACACCAAACCAAAACCTAACCCAAACCCAAAGACTAACCCTGAATGTAAACCTTAAAAATAAATTCAATCCTATCCATATCCAAAAGCCTATCCCAAACCCAAAAACTACCCCTAAACCACACCTAAAGGAAACAAAAATCCCTAAGCCAACCCCTAAAGCTAAGGCTAAATGTAACTCTAACACACACCCTGAACTTAATATTAACCCTAATAATAAACATAACCCTAAGCTTAAAATGAAACATACCCATAACCCAAAAAGTAACCCTAAAACCGAGCCCTAAACCTAAACATAAACCTAACCCTCACCCTACTCATAACCCTAACTCAAACCCTACACATACACCGTTATCCTAACAATAACACTAAACCTGACCCAAAACCTAATGACTAAAAACCAAACTAACAGAACCCTAACCCTAACTAAACCTGTACCTAACCCTAAACTTAATCCTAAAACTAACCCTAACCCTAAAGGAAAACCTAACACTAACCCTAGGAGTAAACTTAACGCAAACCATAAAGCTAACAGTAACACAAAGCCCAAACACTAAAACTAAAGCAAACCCTAACCCTATAACTAACCCTAATCCTACACCTAATACCTAACAACAACCCTAGCACTAAACCTAAACCTCACCCGAAATCTCGCCTTAAACCTAACTCTAAAAATAAACATAAACCCTAAACCTAACCCTAACAGTAACCCTAACCCTTACACTAATGCCTAAACGCTGAACTTAACTGAATATTAACCCTAACCTAACACTAACCCTAACCCTAAAACCCTAAAGTTAATCCAAAACCCAAATCTAGCCCTAAAACTGAACATAATAGTAACACTAACAATAACCCAAACACAAAACATAACCCTGACCCTAAAATCTAAACCTTATCAAACCACTATCCCCAACCCTAAACCAAACACTACCACTAACACGAAAACTAACCCTAATGACTAAACCCTAAACAAAAATTTACATCTAAACCTAAACCTAATCCCAAACTTAACAGTATCCTAAAACCAAAATGAAAAACTAACACTAAACAAAACCCTAAAATGAAACCTTACCCTAAACCCAAACCTAAACCTAAACTCACACCTAACCATAAAAGAAAACAAAACCAAACAACACCCTTATGATTATAAGTCTAACCCAAATCCAAAAACTAACTATACCACTAACCCTACACCAAACACAAACACTAAATCTAACCCTAACCCTAAACCGCAACCGACCACTAACACTAACAATACACCTGAAAAGAACACAAACACTACACCCTTAAAATTAACAATAAACCTGTCCCTAATCATCACACGATCCCAAACATAAAATATAAACCTAATGATTAAAGCCAAACTCGAACCCTAAGCCTAACCCTTACCCTAACACTAAACCTAAATCTAAACCTACCATAAAGACTAACCCTAACCCAAACCCTAACAATAAACCTAACAAAAAACCTAACCCTAACCCAAACCCTACTCCTAACCCTAGAACTAACCCATACCCAAAACCTAACCCTAAAGAGAACAAAAAACCTTAACACTAAAAACAAAAATAACACTAACACTAACCCTTAAAACTGACACAAAGCCTATCCCGAACCATAACCTTAACCCTAACACTAAACATAACAATAATGACTAAACTCTAAGAGTAACCCTAAGCCTAACCCAAACCCTAACCCTCACACTAACCCTAACACAAACCCTAAAGCTAGCCCTACCACAAAAAATAACCCCAACCCAAAACCTAACACAAACCCTAAACCTAACACAAACATTAACCCTAACCCTGTCCATGACACTAACCCAAAAAAACCCTGAAGCAAACTCTAACACTAAACCCGAACACTAAGCCTAACCCTAACCCTAACACTAATTCTAAACCTTAACCCTAACCCTACCCTAAACACCTGCCATAACATTAACCCTAACACTAACACTAAAGTTAAACCTAAACCTAACCATAACACTAACGTTAATCCTACATCTAAACACTCACCCTACCTATAAGCATAACCATAACCCTAACCTAAAACATAAACTCAGCCTGACACTAAACCTAAAAATTACCATAAAATTAACGATTAACATACCCCTAATTATTAAAACTAAACCGAATCCTACCCCAGAATCTAACAATAACCACTAACTTCTAAAAATACAACCCAAACCCTAACAATAACACAAATCCTAATTCTAACTCTAAAACCAACACAAACAAAAAACATTAACACAAACACTGAGACTAAACATACACATAAAATTAAAAATAAACACTAATCCTAATCCTAACCCTAAAACCCAAACCTAAACCTTAACCTAACCCAAACCGCACCCCTAACACTTACGCTAACCCCACCCATACACCCAACAATAACCTAAACCCTAAAACGAACCCTAACAAAAAAAATGAGAAAACCGCAAACTTAATAGAACCCTAACCCTAACATAAACCTAACGCTAACCCTAAAACTAACCCAAACACTAACCATAAACACAACCTAAACAAAGACATTAACCAAAACTGAAAAACTGACACAAAACGCAGGCAAACCCTAACCCAAACACTGAAACTAAATCTCAGCCTAACACTACCGCTAATCCCAACCCTAACCACACCCTAACCCACTAACCGTAACACTAAACATTAAACCTAAAACTAACCCTAACCCTAAGACTAACCCAAATTCAAACTAACCCTAACGCAAACTAACCCAAACAATAACCCGAGACCTGACCTGTACAGCAAACCTAAAACTAAGCCAAACACGAAACATAACCCTAACAATAACATGAAAAATAACATTAACACAAACCCTTAAAAATAAATCTAAACCTATGTCTACCAAGAAAACTATACCTAAAACTAAAAAAAACACTAAAGACAAAACCCTGAACTTAAACTTAAGAATTACCCAAACACTAAACCTAACACAAACCCTAACACAAAACCTGAAGTCAAACGTACCACGAAGACTACCCCTACTACTAAAACTAACATTAAACCTAACCCTAACCCTAACCCTAAACCTAAACCTAAACTTAAACCTACCCCTACCCCTAACCCCTAAAACTAACCCTAACCCAACCCTAACCCTAACTCTAAACCTAACCCTAACCCAAACTCTTAAACCTAAACCTAAACCAATCACAATCCAAAACTCTAACCCAACTCCTAACGCTAACCACCTAATAATTATCCTTAAAACCTAAAACCTAACTCTAAGGCTAACGCTAACCACCTAATCCTAGCCCTAAACACTAAACCCTAACACTAACCCTAACAACCTAAACATCAACCTAACCCTAACTCTAAGACTTAAACCTAAAACTACTCCTATCCCTAAAAAAACCCCTACTCCTAACCCTAAAACTAATCACATAATCATTAACCCTAAATCCTAACCCTACAACAAACCCTAGCCTTAACCACCTAACCCTAACCCAAAACACTGTTATAAATTGAGACCACAACGGACTAAAATCCAATTGAAATTTATTAATTATAGCAAGTAGAATATGAGCAAAAACAGCGTTGGACGGCAGGGGGGTCTACGCTCCGCCAACTGCCGCACTAAGCAGTTCAAACAGTCCCCTTTTATACATCTTTTCTTCCGTGTTGCTGCTAGGGGGTCGTTTCTTGCTTCCCGGTGGCCGTTGAGTAAGAAATCCTCCTCCCTTGTCACATAGTTGACCCCTCACTCATATTTCTTTCTGTCATGTTTATTACGGTTCCTGGAACATCTGGCGGTTATCTTATCTTGCAAAAAAGGTGTCTGATGGCTGTTTTAGTTTGCATAAGCGATCTTATCTTATCTTACACAAATGGTCTGACCTTTACATCTGGCTGTAAGCGATTTCATTATCTTAATAAACAATACCCTAGTCCATAGTTTCTCACAACACTAAACCCTAATACTAACGATAACGATAACCCTAACACTAACACTAACCCAAAAGCTAAATCAAATAGTAACCCTAACAACAACTGCTCTGTGTGTGGCAGTGATGCCCATTAAGTGCCGTGTTGGGAAAACTTGCATTGATTTCATTGATAACAATGTGCTATTCGGACAGTAAATTTCTGCAGCAACTAATTACTACCCCTCTGACATGGTCAATAAAGGTAATCAGATGGGCTTCTCCCCCGTGGTGTCATTCCAGGATTGTGATAGTTACTTAGAACCTGAAGAGTTGCTGCATTCTGCTGCTTAAATAAGTATACCTCAAGTGTTCAGTATTCGACAGCTTGCGATATTTAAATTCTTTTGCATCCATCTTCCAATGATAATCACTAATTGAAAGAACAAAAATACACAAAAACCACCAAACAAAACAAAAAAACCTCAACACCAGAACAAACTCTAAAATGTAGCTGTTTAAGAAGACAGGGCTAAGTGGAGAATAACACACAAGCGCATCACAGGCTAGGATTTTCCAACTGGGAGACTTCAAAATAGCTATGAACCAAATGTGTGACAGTAAAATTCTAGAGGTATAGATAACAGAGTATGAGTCAACAAAGTACCTTTTCAAAATTCAAGAGAAAGGTCTGTAAAGCTATTAAAAGCCTGTATATTTCATGATTGGTATGTGAAACCTGTTTCCATGGTCATATTTGCACAGTTTCCTAAGAAGGGCTCACATTGTGGCATTCTGTAGCTGTAAGCCATATTTATGTGCAGTTCTGCCAATCTTTTGTCCCAGGTCTGCCTGAAGAAACACTTTCCCCCTATAGTCAAGTCCTTGTAAGTCTCTTTTTGTCAAAGGATTTAGTTTGCTGAGTGTCAGCCATGAGATACTTCATAAAAAAATTCACAGAAGAATATAGTCTCCTTCTGCCTTCTACTGGTCAGGTTACACCAGATAACCTTTTAATGGCTATATTTTATTTTAACATTACTCAAGGGAGAGAAAAAGAGAAAGAAAGAAAAGCTTCTTCCTTAATTATGTGCATTTTTCACATGGTGTCTTCTTGCAGTAAATCAGTAAGACTGATCAGAGCTGGGACGGTTAGTGTTTTAATACTGAAATACTGTCTTCTGTGACAGAAACCAACATGTAACCCCTATAGGGAGCTGTCAAGTTTGAGAATTATAAGGCTCATAGCTCCATTACCCAGAAATTTTTTGTTTCCACCGAAACACCTTCATTCCTTAAGCTAAGCAGGTCCACTTCAGAGAAAAAATATAACCGAGGAAAATCAAATTTATTGCATGCCGAGGCAGCAACTGGGCAGTTTCTATAGCAGAAATTAGAGGCAGTCATTGCTAAAAGAAACTGGAAGTAGTGAATATTGGCTGATGCTTGTGTAAGGGTATTGAATATTGACCCAGACTCTGGGACAGACGCCAGCAAGGTCATTGAATCATAGACTCCCAGACTGGTTCGGGTTTGAAAGGACCTTAAAGCTCATCCACTTTCAACCCCCTGCCACAGGCAAGGACACCTTCCACTTGACCAGGTTGCTCCAAGACCTGTCCAACCAGGCCTTGGACTGGTCCAGACTTTCCCTGGCACTACTGTGCATCAGATAGTGTTCGCATGCTCTGAAGCAACATCGCATGATTGTGACTCATGATATTGCCAAAAAACTGTGAACTTGAACTGTATTGCTGGACTTCGTAACGTCACCTCATCTCTAGTAGAACTGAGATACAAGACCTATTTAATAGGAATACATATCTAATGATTTAAAACTGTTAATCATGATGGCTACACAGGGAGTGCGTGCCACAAATAACATTATCACTTGGCTTAGGTGCTCAGACCAAGTGAATGGTATCATTCCCCCAAGGGAGTGAATGATCTATGTGGTCTAATATTAATTTATGCAGAAATCATTTGGTAACTGCAGTTTTTGCTTGAAAGTCTGCATTCAAGAAATAAAACCACATTCTGTAACTCCTGGAAGCTTTATCTTATAGTCTGTGTCACCACTGTTCTAAAAATCTATTACTAAATGGCTAAAAATCAACCTTCTGTTCTCCAGCCTAAACAAACCCAGCTCTCTCAATTTGGATCTAGAGAAGAGCTGCTCTAGCTCTCACTGCATCTCCATGGCATCTTATGGACTTGCTCCAGCAAGTCCAAGCGACTTGCCTCAACATGATGAAAAAGAGCTGACTACATCAAGAGACACTGCTGGAAAGAGCACACTACATTCCTTGGTCTGCCACAGTCTCCTCTTTGCCTCAGAGAGTGTCCGCACTAAAATCAAAATATGTAACCAGAGAACAGTTTCCTACTCATATTAACATAGCCATGGGGCTGCTAGCAAACTATGACTGCATGGTAATGATAAGTATTGGAATCAGTGTTCAAATCAGCTTTTCTTTCCATTGGGCAGTGAGGCGTCATGAAAACAATATGACTAGACTTGGGGCTAAGCAGTTTTTTTGGGATGCAGTTTCTGGGAAAAGAGTAAAATGACTTCTGTAAGTCAATTCTTTTCAGTGGCCTTGAAGGTTTCAGAATCTCCCATTGCTTTTTCACATATTCATCTCTCCTTTTTTTATTGAAAAATCTTAGGTAGTTTACTGACAAGCAAAGCTTCATGTTTAGTGCAGGTGCTACCTTCAGCTAAATGCCAATTTATACCAGCCTTAACTAACAAGGAAGCACTACTTGTGCAAGAACATGGGTATTGAATATGATTAGCTGTGCGTCTGTGCTTATTAATTACCAGAATTTCTTGCACTGGATTTGGCAGAGAGACATGCTATGACTAGAAAAACAAAAAAAAAAAAGCTTGCTAATAGGTTAACTTCTCAAGAGTACTGTATTTCTTTCCTCGTCCTCCACCCACCCCATCCATTTCTAAATCCTTTCAGCGTCATTCCTTCAATTCCTTCAATCATTTTTAGCAATTGCTCCTTTTGGCCAAGCCATTTCTGATAATTTAGAGAGGAAAAGAGTCATACAGCCATATTTTTTCTTTTCCTTTTTGCCTACCTGTAAATTATGTCCTTTTATCTTAGCAACTGCATAACTGTATCTCAGGATGTAGCAAAACCAGCTTTCTGCTGTGTTCAAGGCCAGGTTGGACAGAGCTTGGAGCAAGGTGTCCCTGCCTGTGCTAGGGGGTTGGAACTGGATGATCTTTCAGGTCCCCTCCAACCCAAACCAGTCTGAAATTCAATGATCCCCTTCTTCCCTGTCTCAGGGCAACAGAAATCAGTTGTGCTTATGCCTGTGTGCCTGAAGAATCCCCTAAGAAGACATACTGCATGATGGAAAACTGTTCACCTAAAAAGTCTGCAAGATCCATTGTACGGGCCTGTATGTATGCAAACTTCTGCCTGTCCCTGTTAAACATCAATCCACACACAAACTTAACAAATTTTTCTTTTTTTTTTTTCTGACATATATGCAGTAAATAGCTATTCAGTCTTGTTTTTCCCTATAAGACATATATTTCTGAGTTTAGGATTTTGAAATACAACTTTTGAATAATTTTACTGCAGAGCTACAAAGACCTTCCCCTTTTGCTCGCACCTCTTGAATGCTCTCAATGTGCTCACCTCTCAATGCCTCCCACTTCAGTCTAAAAGGTTTTGAAACACACCATGAAACTGATACTCTCACAGGATTTACTTCATGCAGTTTGTCCCTCAGTATTGTAGAAATGAAATTTTCAGTTTTATAGCTAACAGAGTTTGGTGGGTCTTCTGTGTATTCTCTGCTACTCCTCATACCATTTCTTTCCTTTTTGTTTTATTAGAAGTCTAGAAAGAAGCTAAGACATTCTTAAGATTCAAAGGGCCTTACATTAATGATTAAGACAAAGCACATGAATAATATAGGCTACACGGAACAGAAATAAGGACCAGTGACAATTTTGTAAATTATCTGCTAACAACAGCAGTATAATAAAATGAGACAGAAGCAAAAAGACCAGTGTTTTGTGTCTGATTAAATTGGCTTCTGGAAAGGGAATAAAATATATAATGAAGTCATAACTTTCCAAAGCACTATGACAAGAAGGAACTATGCCTCTTGAAAGAAGGCTAAATGATGTGAATTTCTAAAGTGGCAAGGCATTTCAGAAGATTTTGTTTCTCAGTACTCAACACACATATGTAGACGTTCAGGGCACTTTCTCAGTAAAAAGCGTTTTGAATGGCTAGCTAAGTGTGTAAATGCAGATGAATGCAAAATACCTTCATATTATCAGTGGCAAGGTTGGGCAAGTTACCTTAGTTTTTATGGAACACATGTCTGACAGCTCCTACTGCAGCTGTCATTTTCAGGCCCTTAGCGTCAGAAGCACAAATGTTGAAATGTTACTACAACAAAAAAACATACTTTGGTTGTTAAAAAAGAAAATCTACTCTTACAAGGAGTCATGAAAGCTGGAACATGTTTCAAAACTGCCTGGGTTTAGTGGTAGTTGGTTTTGCTATATACATCGAAACATACGTAATATGTATATGAAACAGTGTAGTAGCTTCAATGCAAATTTGTCTTTGCTCTTTTCTTCTTTCTCACTGGCTAAAGAACATAGTACAGTGTGTGCTGACAGTCATGGCTAATAGTGTTTATTTACAACTTAGTGCCTTCTGATAATTTTTTATCTTTGGCCCTATGCCTTGTAAATTTTAACGGTGTTAGTTCACCCCTTGATGTATGGCTTCATCTCCTCAGCATCAAAGAGGAATTGGCTGTACAGGCAGAGGAGGCAGTAGGCTCTCTATTTTGGCATAAGCCTCTCTTGCATTCCCAGGGAAGACTGCAATATATTCTGAGCCCTGTGGATATCTCAAGCCTAGAAACTCTTACAAATGAAAGACAATAACAGCCTGATGTGAATTTTATGAAGCAACAGTCATCTTTCAACTTTCTGAAAACACAGAGAAATATAGAATGGCTTTTGTCTGCCAAGGAATAATTAATAAGTTTGAAAGAGATGGACAGACTAGAGTAAATCTAAGTTCTTCTGTGCCTGAGTTTCAGTGTGAAAGTGTGTCCGGGGTTCAGCAATAGCTGTCATTTTTCTCCTTCTTGGTAGCTGGTGCAATGATGTGTTTTTGACTTTCGGCCTCAGAACAGAGCTGATAACACCAATGTTTTTGGTTACTGCTTAGTAATGTTTGGTCTGTCCAAGGTCTTTCTGAGTCTCATGCTCTGCCAGGGAGGAGGGGAAGTTGGGAGGAAGCAGGGACAGGACACCTGACCCAAACTAGCCAGAGGTATTCCATACCACAGCACGTCATGCCCCGTATGTACAAACTAAGGGCAGGGACACGGAAGAGGGGGGTTCACTGCTGGGTAGGGCTTTGTGTCGGGTGGTGAGCAGTCGTACTGTCTTCCCCTGTATTTCCCTTGTCATTATTATTGGTGGTAGCAGTAGTGGTTTGTGTTATACCTTAGTTACTGGACTGTTTTTATCTCAAACTGTGGGAGTTGCATTCTTCCGATTCTACTCCGTATCTCCCCAGGAGTGGAGGGAAGAAAGAGGGGGGAGTGAATGAGAGAACTGGCTGAGTGGCTTAAACCACGACAAGGTGGAAAATACTTCGAATGCTCAGACAAAATCGTACTACGTGAAGGCAGCAAATTTGACCTCTAAGAGCTTAGACAGCAGTTCAGCTCAAAAAAAACCAGATAAAAGTCAACTTTTCCATGGTGAAGATCAAACTCAACAACTTGTAGAGTTGTTGCCTAGGGAACAAATATGTTGAAGAGGCATTATACTTCTGTATCCCCAAAAATGCCCCAGTCTTCTACTACTGTGTTGTGCACTTGAGAAAACCATACACCAAATGTGCACATTACAGAGCTCATTACCCAGGGAGTAACAGCACATATGGTGAGGATGATCCTGCCTCTGCTTCCAGCTTCCAGAACGTTGACCTGGTGGCAGCTCCCTGTTTTCTGCCATAAAGTTTGATTTAGCTATCTGGACATATTAATTTAATTCGATGGCACAGAAAAAATCTAATTTTGATTCAACTTCCGTGCTTCCAATCAGGCATAAGAACTCTCTAGGTGATGTTACCTCCAGACCAGGCATTCGATTGCCTTTTTCCTTTGTGAAAGGCATGTGTGTTTTGATTTATTTTTAAAAATAAATAGATGCAGAAATAATAAGACAAATAGATAGATAGATAAATAAATACATAAAGCCAAACTCTAACTAGTAAGGCTGTTCCACTAGCTGTTTGATAAACATGTGTTTTGTCTATGCAGTATGGCAAATATCCCAGGAACCGATAATGCTCTTCTAAACACTATATAAAAAGTTGCTTTATCTGACTAATAATGTATCTAGATTTAACCTATCCTCTGCAGCAGACAAAATTAAACAGAGAAAATCTGCCTTGGGATATGAGCTTATTAGTAGAGATCTGCTAATTGTATGTAAAAATACTGTTGTGCTCCTATACACTTCCAGTTCCATTTGCATTATGGAAAGCTAATGCATTAACTTGACAATAAAAATGCATAGCCTTCTGCAATGAATGGATTGTATGAATGATTTCTGCTGGTTCTATGCACAGTCTCAACACATTGCTGTCTTGCTCTTTTTTTTTGCAAGTGTAAGTAATATAAATAGGCCCATGCTTGGTAGTATATATTGCAAGACTCATAAACAGCAATAAACCTATGGTGAATTTATCATTTTGCAGACATCTTATGCAGAAATCCACTGTTTGAGGGGTGGGGTGGGGACAATGTTATATTGATTTCTTTCTTTTAAGGTGACATACGGGTTTCTGATTTTTAAAATCTCTTCACTGTTCTGCTATAAAAAAAATGACAGATCTCAGAAACTTCTTTAAAAATGATTGTCTGTTCTTCACAAGCTCTGCTTTCAGTCTAAAGAAAGGTTTAAAATATTTCAGCAGCTCTGTTCCAAGCTGTGATTGTCCAGGAAACTACAAACAAGATAAATTTACTGTCTCATGTTCACTGCATCTCATATTTTTAAATTCACTTCTTCACTGCTTGTTTAGCTCTTATATTTCAACATATGCCCTTGAGAGCTTTTGAATTAATCATAAACATTAATGCAGCAGGGAATACTGATGTGCAACTTCTGAGAGGGTATTAATGGACTTGTATGTGCATCTCCATACAAAGTTCTCGCTAACCTAAACAACTCACTTGACTCTCCAGATGTCAGGGTAAATGGATACTGAAAAAAAGAACAAGCATTTGTTATTCATCTGAGCCGTAATGCTAAAACTTGTTTTAAAGGCTACAAAGCCTGGCTGTATGAAAATCGCATACCTACAAATCTAGCCTGGTTTTACTGCAGTCTCCTTATCCTAAAGGGCAGCTTACACTCATAGTTTTCCCTTTCACATGCTTTTTTCTCCACAAAAGTGCCCTTTTGTTGTTAATGCCACTTCTGCATAAATCACTGTGCTCCTAGATTTTATAGGTGCTTCCAGTCATAGCCATGAATTGTGAATGGCAAACTTTTGGCCCAGGTATACCTCTTCTCTCAATGTATTGCCTCATCTTCCTTGCTCACAACACTCAAGTGGTTCCTCAGCACATTTAGGGATTGCAGACTAAAGTACAAAGTGGAAAGCAAATTATACCATGGCATGCAGAAACTCTATTTCTAAATAGCCCCTACAGCTCAGTTCAAACTATCCAGCTTGCCAACCCTTTTGGTGAAGAACTTATTCCTAATATCCACTCTAAACCTTCCCTGGCCCAATTTGAGGCCATTTCCTCTTCTCCCATCATTTGTTACTTGGGAAAAAAGACATAACCTCTCCTTGCTACAGCATCCTTTCAGGTAGTTGTGGAGAGCAGTAAGGTCCTTCTCAGCCTTCTGTTCTTCAGAATATAACCAACAGTTCTCTCAGTTCTTCCTCATAGGTTTTGTTCTCACATAGTGTCTGAGAGCTTAACATTTTAGACAACTCTGCAGAAATGGTAGATTAACACCAGTCTTTTCAGAGGGCTGCATGTGAATAGGAGAGGCTATGCAGCCACTTATTTTTAAATGTTTATTTTGGGCCATCCAATGGCATTGGATGGATAGTGAGATGTGCAGGAGTGAAAAATACGTCAGCTGAAAGATAGATCACAAAACCACAAAACCCTACTCTTTTTTTGTGCTCTTCACATTTCCACACTATGCTAGCCATCAGTGCTATTTCCCAGTGATGCTTTTCACTGCATCCCTCCATCTGCTTTGCACACGCACCAACTCTGTCACAGCCTTTGCACTCATCTGTCTTTAAACCAGTGTGCCTTTCATAGGACTATATGTTTCCCAATAAGGATTAGGACTGAATTTCAATTATCAGCTTTGTGCCTATAACTGCAGTTAACAAAACCCTGTTTTCTTTAATGAGTTTTAGTTCTGGATAAGAGATAATCTCTGGAAGAAATAGTTAAAATGTGCTTCCCTTTCCCTTTTCTTTTCCCTTTCCCTTTTTCTTTCCCCTTTCCCTTTTTCTTTCCCCTTCTCTTTCCCTTTCCCTTTCTCTTTCCGTTTTCCTTTCCTTTTCCCTTTTTCTTTCCCTTTCCCTTTCCTTTTCCTTTCCTTGTGGAAAACCACAGCATTCAAAAGCCATGACACAGGCATTTCCTTTATATCCTTACATGAAAGCACACCGTACTATAAAATGCATCAGAAAGCATCTGTCCTAACACCTACTTCACCCAAACTCTGTGTCTTTCTTCATGACAGCCTGATTCCTCTTTGAGCTAGTGGGATTTTGCAGTGAGGTTTATAGCACTCTACAATATGGGAAGGAGAGGATTAAAATATAACAGCAGAGATACAGGTTAAGACTCTGAAATGTGTTTGTTTGATTCCAAAATCTGTTTGTCTACCAGCAATCAAACTTATTTTGAATATTTTGAACACTTGTTGTGAATAGCAGATGCTCCATATTTAATCTCTGACGTTATTAAAAGGAGGTGGATTTTTAGCTAGTTGCAGATCTGACCTCACACCAAAAAGATGAAAAAATCCTGCAGCAAAAAAGAGGTGGTGAATGAATGTTTTCACCACCCGCTTGTGGAGGATAACAACAGAAATATCCTTCCCACGGATTAAGAATTCTGCCTTGTGCCTGGCTTTCTTTCTGCAATTTGGAGATTGTAGGGAATGCCACCCCCCCTTCCTATACCACTTTGGCTCACCCATGAGGAAAATCACCATTTCTATCCTCTCCTCTGTCTTTCAGAAACATGACTCCCAGCATTCCCCAATGAAAAACAGAAAACTCTTTTTCTCCAGTTTTTTGTTCGGAGAGAAGATGATGAAAGAAGGAGTAGTGACATCTTATATACAGCCCAGTTATTTAGGCTGAGCCCTGTTCACAGTGGAGTACCTGTCAGCACCTTTTGGCATGTCAGCAGAACATGACAAACAGTCTCAGAGAGAGGAAGAAAATTAAAAATGGCAATTGAACCGGGAAATGTAATTCATAAAATTTCCTTTTTATGCGGATGCTGCTTTATAAGGTATTTCAATGCCTTCAAAGTCAATCCAAGAACTATTTAAAATAGTAAACCAATATAGCTCAACGTCTGGCTATAAGACAAATGACATGAAAAAATAATTACAAAGCTTAGTGGAAGAAATACAGACAGTATTTGCCCTCTGGATATATGTGAAGAGAAACAAATAGGACTTAGTTATATAGTTATCTCTCAAGGACTGATTTGAAGGCAATTGAAGTGATTCATCAAGTAATAAGATATTTACCTGAAGTTTTCCTTTTCTGAGCAGAAAAAATTTGAGATAATTTAAATAAAAATTCAGGATATAAAGTTTTCTTCCAGTATTTTTCACTATCATTCTTCAAGAAACAGAAAGAATTGGTGAATAACTACACCTCAAAATTCAAATGAGCTACAAATTTGGAATAACTGCTACACAGGCCTGGTGTGCAGTGATGCTATCGTGGATGCTGATTCAGTTTACAATGGACATACTTAAACATAGTGAGTTCAAAAGGTTAAACATCAGAAAATTTAACAGAATTACTAAAGCTATATCAAATAAAGTTAAGCAGTCATAGGTTAACTACATTAGAAAAAATTACAGAACATTTAATGAATAGAAGATAAAAGAAAGTAGTATTTTTGCTCATTGTTAACCTTACCTCTATGAATGACATCAGATTTCACAAAACTAGTGAGAAGGAAATTGATACTAAAACCATGGAGCTATATAACCAAACCCAGAGGCTTTTCCAAAATGTATGAGTAGCAATGCCTAACTGGTTTTTAAATTGTATCTGTTAAGCTCTGTCTTATTTCATTAATCCAGGTACAATCTCATACATATTTTGGTCAGATTTTACATATCTGTAACCTTTTTAGGAGAGTAGCTACTTGGTCCAGATGCCTCTCTGATCCCTTAGCACACTGTGGAAATCATCCACCATTGAGTGCCAAGGGAAAACAAAGGAAACAGCACATCCGCTGAGACTCAATATAAATCCTTTGAGTGTTTGTAAGACGCTAGAAAACTGGAAAGCCATGCAAAGTAAGACAGGGTCCCTTCAGCTAAACTTGCCCCAGTGGTTTCAGGGAGGGTTTGCCCTTCTCAAGAGGACCGAGTGGTTCCACTACAGTGATTTGGAGCAAGACACTGGAAGCATCAGGCAGCTGAGTGAGGCCCAATACCTTCTTCTGAGTCCTTTTTCTGATTCTGTTTTTCTCCTTCCACCCTGCCTACAGCCCAATGTGAAGTTCATGGTGCTCTTCAAAAGACAGCCTGGTAACTGTTGCACTAAAACCACTGCCCATTAAGACAGGAGCACTGCCTCTTTAGACAGGGTATCAATTGATATACATTAATAAAACATATTTGATTTTCATCCATGAATTGCATCTGTCTTAACTCACTTTATCTGTTTTTCCCAGTATGAGTTAGAAGTAGATTCCTTGAACAGCCTTCTATGTCCTAAGTAGAAACAATTATAACTGAAAAAAGTTTAAAGCCAGTTTAAGAATTAGTCCAGGAAGAAGGATACAAAAAGAAAATATGAGGTAAGCAGGCTCTAGATAAAGTTAAAAAGTGGTTACTTTTTAAATGCTTTCCTCTGAGAACTATCAGGCAGCTTGGGTATCATGAGGTTACTGTGGGGAAAAGAAATAAGCCAACAATCTCTCCACATTGTCGGAAGAAAAAATGCTTAGCACTATTGTCAGTACAGCTTCTCCCTTCTGGCTTGAGCAGTGCTTGTAAATTGTGACAAGATACAATCAAAACAACCAGTGTACAGAACAAAAGGCAGGAGAGAAGGCATTTCTAAGAGAAAGCCAATTAATGATATTCATAACATTGAGGAAAAGGTAGCCTTGGGAGTGTATTTAAGAGTAGCATGACCCATCTCTTTGCGTAATACTGATACAAACTTTTGAGACACATTAGCTGAGTGACAGCTATGAGAGCAGGATACATGGAATTTTTTAACTTGAGTGGAAATTAAAAAAAGCCATAAATTACTTTCACTAAAGGGAATTTCCTTGACTCTCAAGCCCAGAAATGGGCTGATTATAAGCTACTGGCTCACTGTCAGACATTTATCAAGGTGACTTTTGTTCCTGCTCATTCACATGAAAGCCACTTTGGTAGCTACTGTTCTTCAATGGTGTCATCTATGTCTCTGAAGCAAAGACAGAGCAGAAGATATGTGGGTTTTTTACATGTGTTTTTCTTATTTCTCACTATTTTTCAGTCATGCTTACACAAAGAAGTAAAAGCTTTTTACTATTTTGTTTCAAAATTAAATGTGCTCTACAGATGGTTTTGAAAGGATAAAAATGAAACTAGAATGCATTTTTTCTTTTACCAAGAAATTTTATAGTATGGGGAGAAGTCAGTCAAAAAAGATGAAGTTATATTTGCTCCTTAAATTTAGGGGATATTTTCAATATATTTGATTTATTTTAAATTAACATGAACCACAAAGACTTTCAGAACAAGGTATTGTGCATTTCAGAGTAGCAAGCAGCATCTGTTCTGTCTCACAGAATGACAGCTACTCTGCAGACTACCAAGTCCCGTAAGTTCACTGGTGCAGCCTACGGAAAACAGGATTATTATATATCTACAGACAGAGATTCATGGTGCTAGAAAGGCCCATTCAATCATCTAGCTGGCTTTCCTATGCATTGAGGAGCTCTTAAATTTCCCACTGCAGCCCACAGTGCGGGAGTAAATACATAGCTACTCATCTTTATCACCTATGGCAATTTGTAATGGACTTCAGATACATACTAGCAGAGCCTGCAGCGTACACAGGGCGGGACTGCCGCAGCTTCTCAGGGAGAAGGGCGTCAACCAGAATGGATTCTTTTTTCTCGACCTGTTTCTTCAACCTCACTTTTTTTCACATCTCTGCTTCCTTCACATGAATGTCCTTCAACCATGAAAACTTACTGAAATAAAGATGGGCTTCTTCTGTAGCATAAAAAGCTGTAGCACTTGAGGGCAGAAATACTGGGGATAAAACCAGAGTCAGGCAATATAGGAAGAGAGAGTAAGAAGGCAGGTCGTTGTCGGGCTAGTTAAGATTCTGGTGGCCTTCATTAAAACTAAGCTAACTAGTGAGGGTAAAGACTAAAATTATTGCATGCCAATCATAGTCAATAGAATGGTGAGCAGTGTTAACACAGAAGACATCAAGCAAAATGCCCGACTGGAAGGTAGAGAGCTTTACAGTATAAATTCTGGTGTTATACCAGAAAACATGCTGGCTTTAGAGTGCAACCAAGAAAACTGGACTGTTTTGAAGCTGACCTTAGGATGGATCACAGATACATATTCAAAAAATTAGAAGTCATGGTTCTACATGAGAGCCTGAGGCCAGAAACAGATCTTTCCCAAAGATCTCAACATACAGCACTTGATTTGTCTTACCTCTTCTGCTGTGTATTGCAGAAATTGGAATTAGAAGGATGAGATGTGAATATTTGCTTGAAAATATTGTAGAAACACATTTAAAATACTCTATGCTGATGTGAGACATTCTGGAACAAAGATTTGCTAAACTCAGCCTCCAGTTCTCAGTTTTTTATTGTCAGGCATAACTGGTCCACTCTAAATTATATGACTGTCCACAGCAGAGACAAGTATCTGCATACATGAACTCAGAGATAAGCTATTAATTCGCAGAAGTCCCTATATTAAGTACATATGCTATATATAATTTTCTGTCACTACAATGCCTTTTTCTTCCTATGCTGCATTCATTTCTCTCTTTCATTAAGCTTGCTTTCCAGATAGTTCATTAATGCATTAATCTTTGCAAAGTTTATGACATTTTACATACTGCACACTTTGCACCTTGTAATAAATTACTTCTTGGTATTTATTACTATGTATTTCTAACCACTTTAAAAAAGGTAAAGCAATGCATCAGCTACTGGTGACTAACAAAATAACATTGATAGAAGGAAGCCTTTCCCAAATAGAGAAATAATGAGTATTTCTTTTCAATCTAATGGGCATTAAGGAAAATATTTTGAAGTTCATCTAGTAGTTTGAAATTTAATATACAAGTTTACTAACACAACTGCTAGAGCTGGCCACAAATTCTAAGAAGGATAAAATGTCACTGCACTATGAGATAAGGAGTCACTTAATCTTCACTCTCTTACTCCTTCCTTGATTCAATTTTCTTTTATTAAGAGAAGAACCACAGATTTGTTTACACTGTGAAAAAACCTTATTTATTTTTCATTGCTGAAGTTCAATTCTGTAATGAAAAACTGGGCATTTCAGCAGTGCCTGTCATTCCTTGCAATCAGCTGCTGCAATAGGAAACAAAACAAAGAGCTCTTAATATACGCAATGAGGAGAGCTGGGCTTGTTCAGCCTGGAGAAAAGAAGGCTTTGTGAGGACATTAGAGCAGATTCCAATGCCTAAAGGAGCTACAAGAAAGCTGGAGAGTGGCTTGGACAAGCGCCTGTAGATACAGAACAAGCAGCAGTGGCTTTAACTTGCCAGATGAGAGACTGAGATGAGCTCTTAGGCAAAAGTTCTTCTCTGTGAGGATGGTGAGGAGCTGGTATATGTTGCTCAGGGAAGCTGTGGTTGCTCCATCCGTGGCAGTGTTCAAGGCCAGGTTGGAATGGGCTTGGAGCAACCTGGATTATTGGAAGGTGTCCCTGCCCATGGCAGGGGGTTGGAACTGGATGAGCCTTAAGGTCCCTTCCAACCCAAACCAGTCTATGTTTATATGATTGAATTTCCTCAACTCCTTAAACAGGACACCTAGAACACCACTCTCTGGATACAAATTACCCCAAGCATCACCCGTTGTCCCGCTGGAGTTTTGGGATCTTAGTTTGTCTTCACTGGGAAGATAAATTTTGTAGTATCATAAGTCATTCATAATTATTTGCCAAACTAAGTTTTAAAAAATGGTAAACCGCAGAACTGAATCAACATTATGTTTCGACAGACCTGCAGTGACCCTGGTCTGAGACTCATACAAAATATACCGGGAGCATGGGATTAAACAGGGGGAATGTAGAATTAGATTCTAACAAAGACTTAAATCTCTCAACAGTGATGATACATGGGACAAGAAATAAAAGTAGGATGTAGAGTTATCAATGGATCCACCCACAAACAAATAAGTCAGATCTCCGTAACCAAAATAGAAACAAAAGAAAGGCAAATAAAAAATCTGTACTGGGGAGAGATGGGATCGTTGGTATAACTTTACTTGGATCCAATCAGTCTTTGTGACCTGTCTCTGGGCACAAGACAGCATAGGGCTTTCCTTTAAATTCAAAATCAATACCATGACAGCCACTTCTGTGCCAGATACGGAACCTCCATCCCAAGCAATTCTTGAGAACACATCTACTCAGAGCATGCCCACTCAACCTCCTGTTAATCTAACTCCTCTTATTTACAACATTGGATCTTATATCATCAAAAATACTGGTCAACAACAAATACTGTTTAACCCATCATACTCCCTCAAACATGTGGAACTACCTGTGCAAATTAACATCTCTGCAATTAAACCCACATGTTCACCATTCCTGGATACATCATATGCAGGATGGTCAACATGGTTACATGGACGAACCCTCACCCCCTTAAGACGATCAAAGAGAGATGTAACTGGTATCTTAGAAACGGGACTGGGAGTTTTGAATAGCATAGACACTGAAATTCTAGCCAACAAACTAGCCACAATGACTAGAGACTTAACTAAACTGAAATACCCTTTACAATCTTCTCTTCTGGCTTTGGGAAATCACCAATGGTTTTTATCGAATATATTACCTCAGTGGGAAGAAACAAGTGAACAAGACCACCAGCTAATCATGAATACACTTGATGTCGCCCAAAACAATGTTTCGCTGGCTCTCAGCTGTATCCAAGCTCAGTTATGGATACAATCAATGACAGCCGCAATAAGGAAAGGTGAAGCAGGTACCTTACCCACTGAAATTCGGAAAGTGATCTGGGATAATGCAGTTGAATTTGAAAAGAAATTTCAATCTTGGTGGCACCTGGCTAATTTCACTTATGACCCCATTGAGAGTAAAGTCACTGCTTTTATCCTAACAATACGCAATGCTTCGGTACATACCATATACCCAATCATTGCACTGGGACTGAATCACCGTGGGACCGTACTCTATCCAATCAAACATAGAGTCTGGCCACAATATAACAATAAATCGCAAACTGTTGAGGTTGACGCATGTATCACGCAAAACCAACAAGGATTCATTTGTGAAAGTAACACCATAAAGGCACAAGACATTTGTCTTGACACTGAACAAAATGTTTGTCATTTTGAAATACATCCCAATGAAAATCCAAAACCAGTGCTCATATATATTGGAAAAGGATGTGCTTGTATGGGAACCCTTTGTAACTCCATACTAATAGATAATGTTACTATGAATATCACTAACCACTCTAACCTTTGTATTTGCAATTTTACTAACATCCTTGGGTGTGATTTTAATTACTCAGCTCCTGTTACTTCTCAGCAATTGCTGCAATCGAAATATACACTACTCAATGACTTGCTATTCACTCCTATTGGAATGAATCCCACCTTAGTGAGGAAGCTGCTACACCATGAAGACTTGAAGCAGTTGCTGACCCAAGCCAAGGAGAAAGGACAAAGAACTCTGATCACTGTCCACCACGATACAGAAGAAATCCATCAGGTGTTAGAAAGAGTCCAGAAAGATGCATAACATAAATGGTGGGACACTCTCTTTGGATGGTCACCAACTGCCACAGGCATTTTAAATAGGATGCTTCACCCTGTTGTGATTTTGCTAGTACTCACTGTATTAGGTTTTGCTTTGACAATTGCTTTGTATGTTAGACTTTGAATTATGTTAAAACGCTTAAGTAATTTGGTATCCCCACAAGATATATACGTCCTTAGCAAGCCTCCCTCAAAAAGTATATGGGACATTCCAAGTTCCTCTTAAATATTGTGAAGCTTGAGTGACTATAGTCACGGGGTGGATTATGTGGAATAATTAGGAAACGTGGAATTAAGCTTATATTTGAAATGCAGCATTGTCCACACAGAAGGGAAAAACGGACTTTCAAGGCCTCTCGGGGCGACATGCAGCCACACCTGGTATGCCTGGAATGTGCACTCCACAGCAGTTCCTGTGGCAACACAGACAGAGGGTAGAGCGAGGTGGAGGTCTCGTGGTTACACTTTGTCCTAACTTCAGCAAAAAGATGGGAACTAGGTGGTGCAAGGAACTGATAAGCTGCATACTTGCTACCCTGAGCCAGCAGCCTGTCATCTTTTGACAGAATGCCGTCCTCTGTGTGAACTTTGCTTCATTATAATGTCATTATAGTGCATTTACATGCTAAAATACACTCCCATCTCCAATGCAACCCCCCTCCAAAAGGAGACCACCCCCCTCTGAGCATGCGCTCTGAATTTTTGGTGTCATATACCTTTAAAACAAAGAGAGAGAGATTTGCACCAATAATAATAAAGGTATGTATGACTAGAGTCACTCAAGCTCCACCTTGAAGGTGAAAATAATATAAAATGACCCAAGAGAGAGGGGGATATCGGGGAAGATACCATCATGGACGAGTCAAGGAAGATAACATCAACGGTCTCCAGGGTCCAGTCAACGGGCTGGACTTCTCTTCCCCACCCACAGGGATGCCTGTGGGTAAGACTTGCACTGTATCCAGTGCTTCCCTGGGAAAACTTAGAATCTCTATAGAGTTACTTTTACTGTTACCTTTATACTTTAGAGCCAGGCTGTGTTAACTTTATCAAGCGCTTGTATCCATGTAACTATTATTCGCATGTGCTTTTGCAGACAGTATTTATCACCAGCAATCCATAAGAACCTGTACCTGTTGCATCAATAGACTGCACTGTTTCGATAGCCAATCACAATAAACTGCATGTTTCGGTAACCGATTGTAATTTTCTCACTGAACGAGACCCCATCTCTTAGTGTGGCCGTGAGGGTTCATGAGCACAATTCGACCGGCAGTGTGGTGCACTATCAGTGAATCCGGATCAGTGAAGTTCGAAATAGCGAACACAGCCGGACTGATAGCTGCCGCTGATTGTATTGGGCAGTGTGGTACACTATCAGTGAATCCGGATCAGTAGCGAATGTGGCCGGACTGGTGGTTGCATATTGGAGCCGTTCCTCCCCACTCTAATAAAACAAGGGGTTTATTTTTCCCCCTTTAACGCAACACCTTTATGCAAGCACACAGCAGTAAAATGTGAGAGTTGCACGCAAACAGGTTAGCAACAAAACCCTTTTGTTCTCATCATAGTTGCAATAAGGTTTGAACTATTCCTAATATTCCAAATACTACCCTCCTGTCTGATATCAGGCTGATTGTGCATTGCACTTACACTGCTTCCTGAAGGTTGCTGTTGTCATTTCCCATTTTGTTGAATTACCACAAAAACATTGTTGATTGAATATAGCTGCTGCAGAAATTTGCAGTTGTGAGCTCTGAGGTGCTCAGGTGGCTTCAAAGCAAATCATAAATATTTGTTATGAGTGGTACTCAGTGCTTTAATTGTGGAAATTTCCTAGTGACAGTAACAAAACCCCACTCAGCACATCAAGTAGTAAAAGAATGTCACACAAGACCCCCTGCCTTGAAATTTTAGGTGCAAGTTTGGTGATGTTGACCACTTTTTCAAGTCTTTGAGTCTTCTGCAGTGCATCCAGATGAAAGGCAGGTGTATGTCCACAGATGTGGCATGGAGTGATACCAGCAAGATCATGCTTGAGCAGTGGGAGTTTAGTACAAAAGAAATAAGTGTATGTCACTTTTTCCTGAGGGCAGAAAACCTGCTGCAAAATTGGAGCATGCCACTGCTCTGCTCCAACTTCGTTGATGTCCGTTCTGTATTTTCCTGCATTCTCTCTGATATATTGACCTGCCATACTGCCTAGGTGTGGGAAAAAATTGGCATGCGCTTTCTTCTTACAGATATGGTTGCAGCTTTTCTTATGTTTACTTCCCTGAGAGAATTGCTGTCCTCAGGAAAGACTATTTGCTCCTTTTCTTAGCTCAAGTTCCGAACAAAATCAAAACTTTGTTTTATTCTGTGGATTCTCCTACTTGAATTTATTTTTATCTTAGAAGTCAATTACATCAGTTAATCATAAGGCTCTGACAACATCACATGTTTACATGTGTATGGGGCAATATATAAATGTCAAATCTTGTTGCTGGAGGCTACAAGGGAAATGCTGCTTATGAAATATATTTTAGGAATGGAAAAGCCCAGAGTATTTCTAGGCTGGAGTTTACTAGCAACTTAAGTGCCCTTAGCCCTGAAAGGTGACATAAGCTGAAATCAGAGCTGTGACACTTGCCATTATTGTCATGCAAATACATATGCCTTCAGGGATAACATTTGAAGAAAGCAAAAACTTAAGAAAATAGACTTTTTTCTCCCTGTTCTTCAAATGTTTGGAAGAGCAAAAATCTATTGCAAAAACACCATGAGCTCTTAACAAACTAAATGAACATGCCTTTTTCATATCATGCAGGAAAAAAAAATTAATTCTTTTCATTGTCCAATATGTTATTTGCTAAGGATACCTACATTTTAAAGGTATGGGATTGGACTTGAAGCTGGTTTTAACCTGCCAGAGGGGAGACTGAAATGAGCTCTAAGGCAGAAGTTCTTCCTTGTGAGGGTGGTAAGGCACTGGCACAGGTTGCCCAGAGAAGCTGTAGCTACCCCATCCCTGGAACCAGGGTTGGTTGGCACCCCAAGCAAGGGCAGGTTGGACGGGTCTTGAAGCAACCTGGTCTAGTGGAAGGTGCCCCTACCCATGGCAGAGGGTGGGAACTGGAAGAGCTTTAAGGCCCTTCCAACCCATACCAGTCTGTGCTTCTATGATAGCAGAGCCATTGTCTTCACTAGCCATTTTCTAGCCTGTGCCACTTCATATGAGGACAAACTGGTTTTAATTGTGAGACAGGCTGGGCCATTGCATTTCCATGGTCCTGTGTGAATTACTCATGTTATATTCCATCCAGCCTTGCAGATGTAAATGGACAATCTCACCCCCTGTGCCTAAAAGGGCTTATATTACATCTGAAACCTTCTCATGGAAGAAAAGATATATGATGTACTATGGATTTTAGTGTTTGTCACCATCAAAGCTTAACCAAGTAAAACATTATAAAGGGACATCAACTATGAACTAATGATGAGTGTTAAATATCACAATCTGTAATTTTCTAGTCCTTAATCAGTACTCTACAGTGACTGCCTTTACTACCTATAGCTACTGCATTTTTCTTCAGTATTTTTCCCTTGCTGACAAACTTCCAGCTGCTCAGTGGAAATAAATATGCACATCAAAGAGGCCTTGCTCGCATTCTGGGTACTTAATGCTTCAACTGTGAAAATGACACTCATACTGTCCTTTCAAAAAGACTGGCAGAAGACGATGCAGGAGATCATTGTGCCACAGATATGAAGTGCAAAAAGCATAATTGTTTATCCTGAGAAATAATAGAACAAGTGATGTTTGGGATTTTAGCATTTGTTTGTGATTAGGGAACTGATATTTTACCTATTTGTGAGGGATAAAGTAAGCAAAAGCCAGCAGGAATTTTTTTAAGATGTGTAAGCGTTCTGGAATGGATCTTTTTTAATGTCCTTCTTTCTAAATTACAAATGTTTAGTTTATGTGTTTCTCTGCACTTCACAGAATAACGGAATCATAGAATCATCACAGAATCTTAGAATCCTAGAATCACAGAATGGTTAGTGCTGGAAAGGACTTTAAGATCATCTAATTCCACCCCCCCGCCATGGACAGGGACACCACCCACTAAACCATGTCACCCATGACTGCATCCAACCTGGCCTTGAATACTACTTGGTATGGAGCATTTATCACTTCTTTGGCAACCTGTACCAGTTCCTTACCACTCTCACAGTAAACTTCTTCCTTATAGCTAACCTAAGCTTCCCCTGTTTGTTTGAACCTGCTACCCCTTGTCCTATCACTGCAGGCCCTGATGAAGAGTCCCTCCCCACCATCCTTATAGGTACCCTTCAGATACTGGAAGGCTGCTATGAGGTCACCAAGCAGCCTTCTGGTCTGTAAAGCCAAGTGTGCAGAAAGTCACAAGTAGTACAAGCCTGATGCAGTACTGACAGAGGTGTTGGGCAGTGGGGTTTTGGCTGAGGCTGAACAAGGAGACACTTTTCAAGAAAATTCATTACCTCTTAATTTTTCTGTTCAAAGTTACTGACAGTACAAAAAATGATCATAACTTCTGGGTTATGTTACGCACCGAAAAGATAATTGTACAGCACTTAATGTTTCCTCCCTCGATATATTTTTCAGTGTACCATCACAGTTGTTGGACACAGGGAGAGGTTGGAACTATCAAGATACCAAACTCTTCAGCAATTGTTGGCAAATTTCCATTACAGTTTTTTTTCACTACCACTTAAGCTATAACTCCTGTGAATCGATGAAGATGTGAAATTGTAGGGCTCTTGATCTTCATCCTGGAAATATACACCTAAAAGTACTTTAAGCATTGAAATAAACTCAGTTGATTTTCCTGCTGTTGAAGCATCAATTACTTCAACATATTTTCAGTGGTTTTATCTGGCTTTTATTTACAGTAATCTCACCAGCAGCATGAGCTGAATACTCATTTAATTCCTACTATCTATTTTTATGCTGGCCTGTGTGGGTATGTGTCGCCCACCAAAATCAGCCTATACAAGCCAGTTTGCATAGGTTTATCTCTCAAGCATGAATCTAAGCAGTTTGTTGAGTGTGGCTTGCTTGGAGTGCTTGCCCTCATGCTTTGCAATTTGGTGGGGGTTTTTATTTTAGTTCACATTTGTGTCTGGTAGAATGGGTAGAAGGGAACAAAGACAGAAGAGCATAGATTGTTAGCTGAAAAACCGGCCTTTTCCTTTTTGCATTATAAGAAGTCATCTCAACCCCTTGCATCTTTGGTATCATTCTAGGACTCTCCCACTTGGAGAGTGAGGTAGTCTTGTGGAGAGTGGTTTGAGGATAACTGCTGGGTGCATTGCTCCTGCTACAGAGATCTAGAGTTGAATCCAGACTGTTAGAGCTAAGGATGATGGAATAATCTGGCTCATAACATGCCTAGACCTAAGAGGCTCAAAGGATAAAAACCTCATTAATTTTGTGTTGGTGAAATGGAAATCAGCTCAGCTGTGATAGAAGCACAGAGCAGGGTTTGTCTGCCAGGGCACAAAGCTCAGTGAAGGCAAAGTAAAAACCAGGGAAGACCATGGCCTAGGAACCAAACCAGGGGAGCTACAACAGCACACCAAAAGCAAGACAAATAGAGAATCAAAGAATCATAAAATAGTTTGGGTTGGAAGGGACCTTCAAAAGTCACCTTGTCCAACCCCTCTACCATAAGCAAGGACATCTTAATTTAAATCATGTTGCCCAGAATCACATCCAACCTAGCCTTGAATGTCTCCAGGGATGGTGCATCCATCACCTCTATGGGCAACCTGCGCCAATGTTATACTACCCTCATTGTAAAGAATTTCTTACTTGCATCCTGCCTGAATCTCCCCTCTTTCAGTTTAAAGACATCACCCCTTGCCGTATCGTAACAGGCCCTACTAAAAAGTCTTTCCTCATCTTTCTTATAGGCCCCTTTTAAGAATTCATAGGCCATAATAAGGCCTCCCCTGAGTCTTCTCTCTGAAAGACAACAGCCGAAGAGATATGAAAAGCTCAGTGGTCACTATTGTCTTTGTAATGAAGGGCCTCTCCTTCTCTGTCTCCCTCTGAAGGGCCTTCCTGTCAGGCTGAACAGAGAAGAAAGCCAGAGAGGCATGAGCCCTTGGCTCCTTGCCCTGGGCTCAGCAGCAGCAGTCATTTTTCTCCTTCTAAGTAGCTGGTGCAGTGCTGTGTTTTTGACTTTCAGCCTGGGAACAACACTGATAACACCAATGGTTTTAGTTGTTGCTCAGTAATGCTCTTTTTTCCGTACAAGGACTTTCTGAGTCTCATGCTCTGCCAGGAAGGAGGGGAAGCTGGGAGGAAGCAAAGACAGGGCACCTGACCCAAGCTAACCAAAGAGGTATTCCATACCACAGAAATCATGCCTGGTATATAAACTGGGGGGCAGTTACCCAGAAGGGCTAGATCGCTGCTCGGGTCGGGCTGGGTATCAACTGGCGGGTGGTGAGCAGGTGTATTCTCTTCCCTTATTATTTCCCTTATCATTATTATTATTGGTGGTAGCAGCAGTAGTTTGTGTTATACCTTAGTTACTGGACTGTTCTTATCTCAACCCGTGGGAGTTACATTCTTTCGATTCTCCTCCCCATCCCTCCGGGAGCAGGGGAAGATGGGGGGAGTGAGCAAGTGGCTGCGTGGTTCTGAGTTAGCAGCTGGGCTTAAAACACAACAGTTCTTTGTGGCGCCAAACATGGGGCACAAAGAGTTTACGACGGATCTGACCAGAGTGTGTCTAATCGTATTTGTGATAAGCATTCATTATTTCGTATTAATAGTCACTTGTCACAATGCTGATTTATTGGCTCTCAAAATTGTTCCTCTTGAACAGAATTTCAGCTGTGAAAGAAAGGTTTCCGTACAAGGACAATGTTAAGAGTTGCTCGGCCAATTGGACCACACTAGAGAAAGGCATCCAGTTTCTGAGGGAATCAGCCATTGCAGAGATGATCTATTGCAGGCTGGATGCTGAGAATGCACCTGTAGTTCCAGATGAATTTGAATGTGCACTACCCATGAGGCAGAAATTTACTTGGAGCGCACCATCTCATTCCCACACATTGGCAGCAATAACCTGGAATGACATAGTGGATGACATGATTCATCATGACATGATTCATACATGACAGTGGATGAAATGATTCATCAACTCCCAGAGTTCGAAGACAAACTCACCCCTTCCATCATTTCAGCTGTGGAAAAACTGTCCCAGAAGTTCAAACAATTGAGAGATGATCTATCAGATCTGTCCAGCTCCCCACATGTACCAGCGCATGTCTCAGCTATTAACAAAAGGTATCCTACTGCTAGATAGAGAAGATATAGGAGTTACACACCACGGGCCACACTATGGTTTTACCTGCAAGACCATGGAGAAGACATAAGAAAGTGGGATGGAAAACCTACCTCAGCTCTGGAGTAACGGGTGCGTGAATTGAAGAGGAGAACAAAGGTCAAGGATGATCATCCCATGAAAGCTGAGCCTTCAGTCTCTGGTGAGCAGGTTACCAGATGGAGTGGAAGACCTGATTTTACTCCAGCTCCCGTTCTGAAGAAGACTAATACCTGTCAACAAGACATAAGTGCCCAATGTGATGACTATTAGAGGGGCCCTGCCTCCAGCCAGGTGGAGGCAGGGGACAATCGGATTTACTGGACTGTTTCAGATGGCCTGGCACATCAGTCTCACAGAAGTATAAGGCTCTAGTAGATACTGGTGCACAGTGTACCCTGATGCCATCAAGCTGCCAAGGGGTGGAATCCATTTATATTTCTGGAGTGACAGGAGGATCCCAAGAGTTGACTGCACTGGAGGCTGAAATCAGCCTGACTGGGAGGAAGTGGCAAAAGCACTGTCCATTTTGACTGGTCCAGAGTGTCCATGGATCCTCGGCATAGAGTACCTCAGGAGAGGGTACTTCAAAGAAAATGGTACCGATGGGCCTTTGGTATTGCTGCTTCGGAGAGAGAGGAAATTAAGCATCTATCAACCTTGCCTGCTCTCTCACAGGATCCTTCTGTTAAGGGCTTGCTGAAAGTCGAAGAACAACAAGTGCCAATTGCGACCACAGCAGTGCACCGGCGGCAATGTTGCACCAACCAAGACTCCCTGATTCCCATCCGTAGGCTGATCCGTAGACTGGAGAGCCCAGGAGTGATCAGTAGGACCCGCTCACCCTTTAATAGCCCCATATGGCCAGTGCAAAAGTCTAACAGATGGTGGAGACTAACAGTGGACCATCGTGGCCTGAATGAAGTTACACCACCATTGAGTGCTGCTGTAATGGACATGCTAGAACTTCAGTATGAACTGGAGTCAAAGGCAGCCAAGTGGTATGCCACAATTGATATTGCCAATGCATTTTTCTCAATTCCTTTGGCAGCAGAGTGCAGGCCACAGTTTGCTTTTACTTGGAGGGGCGTCCAGTACACTTCAAACTGACTGCCCCAGGGGTGGAAACACAGCCCTACCATCTGCCATGGACTGATCCAGACCGCACTTAGAACAGGGGCAAGCTCCAGAACACCTGCAATACATTGATGACATTATCGTGTGGGGCAATACAGAGGAAGAATTTTTTGAGAAAGGGAGGAAAATAATCCAAATCCTGCTTAAAGCTGGTTTTGCCATAAAATGGAGTAAGGTCAAGGGACCTGCACAGCAGATTCAGTTTTGGGGAATAAAATGGCAAGATGGAGGTCGCCAGATCCCCACAGATGTGATCAACAAGATAACAGCAATGTCTTCACCAACTAATAAGAAAGAAACACAAGGTTTCTTGGGTGCTGCGGGGTTCTGGAGGATGCACATCCCAAATTACAGTTTGATTGTAAGCCGTCTCTATCACGTCACCCGGAAGCAGAATGATTTTAAATGGGGCCCTGAGCAACAACAAGCCTTTGAACAAATTAAACAAGAAACAGTTCATGCAGTAGCCCTTGGACCAGTCATGACAGGGCCAGATGTAAAAAACGTACTGTACACCACAGCTGGGGAGAATGGTCCTACCTGGAGCCTCTGGCAGAAAGCTCCTGGAGAGACTCAAGTTCAACCCCTCAGCTTTTGGAGTCGGGGATACAGAGGATCTGAGGCCAGCTACACCCCAACTAACAAAGAAACACTGGCAGCTTATGCTACATGGAGTAAGTGGGCTGCACTAAATACACAACGAGCTTGAATAGGAAATCCCAGTCATCCAGGAATTCTAGAAGTCATCATGGACTGGCCAGAGGGCAAAGATTTTGGAATGTCACCAGAGGAGGAGGTGATGCATGCTGAAGAGGCCCCACCATATAATAAACTGTCAGATAGTGAGAAGCAATGTGCCTCGTTTACTAATGGGTCCTGCCACAGTGGGAAAGCATCATAGATGGAAGGCAGCTGTATGGAGTCCTCGATGACAAGTTGCTGAAACTGCTGCAGGACAGGGTGAATCGAGTCAGTTTGCCAAGGTGAAAGCCATCCAGCTGGCCTTGGACATTGCTGAACAAGAAAAGTGGCCTGTACTTTACCTCTATACTGACTCATGGATGGTGGCGAATGCCCTGTGGAGGTGGTTGCAGCAATAGAAGCAAAGGAACTGACATCGCAGAGGTAAACCCATCTGAGCTGCTGAGCTGTGGAGGGCCATGAGGATGATCAGGGCACTGGATCACCTCGTATATGAAGACAGCCTGAGAAAGTTGGTAATGTTCAGCCTGGAGAAAAGAAGGCTGCGTGGAGACCTCATTGAAGCCTTCCAGTATCTGAAGGGGGCCTACAGGGTTGCTGGAGAGTGACTCTTCATTAGGGACTGTAGTGATAGGACAAGGGGTAATGGATTAAAACTCAAACAGGAGAAGTTTAGATAGATATAAGGAAGAAGTTCTTTACTGTGAGGGTAGAGAGGCACTGGAATGTGTTGCCCAAGGAAGTTGTGAATGCTCCATCGCTGGCTGTGTTCAAGGCTGGGTTGGACAGAAGCTTGGGTGACATGGTTTAGTGTGAATTGTCCCTGACCATGGCAGGGGGGTTGGAACTAGATCGTCTTAAGGTCCTTTCCAACCCTAACTATTCTATGATTCTATGATATCGCTGCGCAGGTGCAAAACCTGGTGGTCAAGGTACGCCAAGTGGATGCTCATATACCCAAGAGTCGGGCCACTGAGGAACACCAGAACAAGCAACAAGTGGATAAAGCTGCTAAAATTGAAGTGGCTCAGATGGACTTAGATTGGCAACATAGCGGTGAATCATTTTTGGCCCTGTGGGCCCATGACACTCCAGGCCATCAGGGCAGAGATGCAACATATAGATGAGCTCATGATCGAGTGGTGGACTCAACAATGGACACTATTGCCCAGGTTATTCATGACTGTGAAACATGTGCTGCAAATAAGCAAGCCAAGCAGTTAAAGCCTCTTTGGTATGGAGGACGACGGTTGAAGTACAAATATGGGGAGGCCTAGCTGATAGACTATATCGCACTCCCACCAATCCGCCAAGGCAAGTGCCATGTGCTTACCATGGTGGAAGCAAACACTGGATGGCTGGAAACATACGCTGTGCCCCATGCCACTATCCTGGGCCTTGAGAAACAGATTTTGTGGTGACACGGCCTCCCAGAGAGAATTGAGTCAGACAATGGGACTCATTTCCAGAACAATCTTATTGACACTTGGGCCAAACAGCATGGCATTGAGTGGGTATATCACATCCCCTACCATGCACCAGTCTCTGGGAAAATCGAAAGGTGCAATGGGCTGTTAAAAATTACACAGAGAACAAAGGGTGGTGGGACTTTCAAATATTAGGGTACACATTTACCAAAATCCACCTGGTTGGTCAACACCAGAGGATCTGCCAACAGGGCTGGCCCAGCCCAGTCAGAACTTTTACATACTGTAGAAGGGGCTAAAGTTCCTGTGGTGCACATAAAGAATTTTCTGGGAAAGACAGTTTGGGTTACCCCTGCTTCAGGTAAAGGCAAACCCACTCGTGGGATTGCTTTTGCTCAGTGACCTCATATACTTGCTGTGTAATGTGGGAAGTTGGGGAAGTCCTATGTGTACCTCAAGGGGATTTGATTTTAGGGGAAAACAGCCAATGAACTCAATTGCATGCTGTTGCCTGCTAGGTAGCACTTTTATAGCCCACCAACAGGATGTCTTCAGATCACCAGGGACTGGCCCTGACTTCCCAATGACCATCATCCCAACAAAGAATGAATTTTGACAAAACCAGACAAGCTCAGCAGTGACCAGAGATTTCCACGGTGTCATCAGTAGGCAACAATCCAACACTGCACACTACCTCTCCTGCTCTGAAAGACTGTTACAAGAGATGGAGCACAACAGCATGGACTGGATGAAATCATCAGCTTCATAGGGATTGGTCCATGCACTAAGGAATGATATCTCTCTCTGCGTGTGGGTGTGGCGATATATATATGAGACAAGAGTGATGGTATATTGAAAAATGTGGGATCTGAGCATGACATGAATGGCATGGAATAAGTGGTGGATACTGTTCTGGGTTCAGCAGTAGCAGTCATTTTTCTCCTTCTTAGTAGCTGGTGCAGTGCTGTGGTTTTGTCTTTCAGGCTGGGAACAACACTGATAACACCAATGTTTTTGGTTGTTGCTCAGTAACGTTTACTCTGACCAAGGACTTTCTGAGTCTCATGCTCTGCCAGGGAGGAGGGGAAGCCAGGAGGAAGCAGAGACAGGACACCTGACCCAAACTAACCAAAGAGGTATTCCATACCACTGACATCATGCCCGGTATGTAAACTGGGGGGCCGTTACCCAGAAGGGCTAGATCGCTGCTAGAGTCAGGCTGGGTATTTGTCGGCTGGTGGTGAGCAGTTGTATTCTCTTCCCTTGTTATTTCCCTTATCACTATTATTGGTGGCAGCAGTAGTGGTTTTGTGTTATACCTTAGTTACTGGACTGTTCTTATCTCAACCCGTGGGAGTTACACTTTTTCTACTCTCCTCCTCATGCCTCCCAGAGCAGGGGAAGGAAGGGGATCGAGTGAGAGAGAGGCTGCGTGGTTCTGAGTTAGCAGCTGGGCTTAAACCATGACACTGCTCTGCTGCAGTGATCACCTGAAGGGTTCTGCCAAACAAGACCAGCTTCAGGGGGTTTTGTGCCAAGAGCCATCCACAGACAGAAGCTCACCCTTACACATGCCTGAAGCTTTCCCCTCTAACTTCTTCTGCATTACTTTGTAGACATTTAGGGAAGCTTATAGTTAGGCTAGAGATTTTTTGAAAGTTCATGGCTAGTTTATTTGAGCAGTAAAGCTTTCTTTTGAGAGGGAGAAAGCTTCACAGCTCTTGTTTTATCTCTGTGCACAGTGGGCAGAGGTTTTTATTAATCTAAGTGCTCCTTTAAGGCAGATGTATTTGGGTTTATGGAATAAAACTAAATAGTCATATCTTTTTCCAATACCAGCTACAGTATTTCTGCAAAACTTAAACTGTATCAGTGCTTAGGATTCACGTAAACAATATACGAGTGGTAAAAGGAAAGGAAAAAGTATATTTCTTATACTTCACTCTCTATTTTAATAGAAAACACAATCAGTGCTACCATGTGCAAGGATAATATTCCCTTCGTAAAGCATCACTCTACTGCATCTACCTATTTATTGCTCAATAAATTAATATTGGCTGGGTAAGTGCCACATGATAATTCTTCAGGAGTGGTGCAACATTGCCATCATGTGTTCTAAAGTGAGAATTGGTTTTACGGTGTCAATACCGTTACCCTCCTTTGCCTATTAGTTTAGAAAAATAAGAAAAAAAAAAAAAGGCAAACAAACAATTTCTCCCCAGTAAAATATTTTCTTATTGTAGACCTAGGTATTGGAAAACAGCACCTGGAGCATTTTTAACTTTTATATGATGCTCAGCAAATCCCACATTGATCCTCTTAATCCCATTTCACAACTGAATCGTAAATTTCATAGAATTACAGAATCATAGAATAATTTGGTCTGGAAGGGACCTTACAGCTCATCCAGTGCCAACCCCCTGCCACAGGCTGGGACACCTTCCACTAGATCAGGTTGCTCCAAGACCCATTCAACCTGGCCTTTGCTTTCACCCCTTTTAGTCTTTCTTCTCCAAGAGAAAAAGCCTTTTTAGTTACTGACCTTTTTCTCTCCCTTTTTCAGCTTTACCTCACGCCCTGCCTATCATCCTTTAGTCTATTAAGAGATCAACCAGTTAGCAGCTCACTTGGGAGTCTCTTCCTGGTCTTTTGTTCTTGTGGAGTAAAACTCAAGTCATGAATTAATGACACAAGGCCTAAGTGGAAAATTCTAGAACTGAAATAGATCAGGGTTGTTTGGTTTTTTTTCCCAAAAATAGTGCCTTTATTTAATATTTTTGTGAAAGAGTCAAACAGCATATTTTCTAAAGTAACCCTATGGAAATCATATTCCAGTTAAAGCAGGAGTGATTAGCTATACATGCTGATTGCCTTTATGCATAAGTGACATGGTCAACCATCTTTGATACATTCTTCTGTTTTTCAGAGGGGTAGGTCTTGGCTAACTGTGGTGCTGGTCTGAACACTAACAGAGTTCCCAAACCCTCTCTCTTAGCCTTTCAACAAGATCAGAATGTATTTTTTTCCTCTTGATGAAGAATGCTAAACTTTAAAATCAGAGCCTTAATGCAAGGAAAATACAGTAGTGTGAATGCATATGATTTTTTGTGATTTTTCACTTTGAAGAAATAAAAGTACACAAATGTATGGCACCTGTGATGATAGGCAAGACAAATTTAAATTGGAACTGGGTAAGCTTTAAGGTCCCTTCCAACCCAACTATTCTATGAATATATGATTATATGAAATAAAAAAAGCCAGGAAAATGTCTTTTTTTGTGTAATCCATATGGATGGGAAGGTAGTAGGCTACACTGAACCACATATGCCACAGATGTGCAAAGCAAATGCGGTTTTGTACCAGCAGCGTGGAAAAGAAACACATTTATTTTCACAGATATGTTTACTGACTGCACTGAGTCAATTAAGCCTGATCATCACAGTCAAGGTCACTGAAACTACAGTCCCCAGTTGGTCCAAAAGACTGGAGGGGCTAGTACTGAGTTAATCTGTTCACCACACTGGCTCCCTCAGTGACCCAAAAGCAGATTGGAAACCTACCCTTAAAGAAAGCCAATCTTCACTGAATTAGGTGGTGTAAACTGCACCCAATGCAAGGCAACATGATATGCAGACATTCTGGTTACCGGACTTTGCCATTCTGGTCATACTCCATATTTTTACTGGTACACAAGCCTAGGGAGCACATCTGACAGAGCTCCTTCCATATTTATGTTTTCCAGCCCAATTCTGTCACGACTCAAAATGCTAATTATGAAATCTAAGATTTCTAATTAAATTAAATCTCTAAAAAATGCAGAATGCACTAGCTCAGAACATACCAGTCCTGTGGTACAGCACTCACAGCCACAATCCTGCACCTATGAGGTTCATTTCTAGTACAGATTCATCTTCACACTGCTGCGAGAAAGCTTCCTCTCCCATCTTGATTCTTCCCCTAACCATAGTCACTAGCTTTCTTTCACAAAAAACTACATTAAGAAAGGGACTTCTAAGGTCCTCCTCTAAGAAATCAAAAAGAACAGAGAGCATGCGATTAGAGTATTGCTCCTCACATATACAGGCTTTTAGTTTTCATTGTTTACAGCCTTGGGATACTAGAAAAATGTGTAATAATATTTTAACTGAGTTTAGACACCTCTGAGTGAATTTGTAAGATAGGTTCTCTGGTGATGGACTCTTTAATTTTATTATTCAGTTCTTGGATATTTGATCAACGGGAAAGACCCAGCAGACAGAAAAGCATGGAGGAAGTGAATACATTCCCAACAGGCAAGATCCATCAGGGAAAGTCAAGTGACCCACTTGTCCTAGTTTCGCAAGACAAGAAAATGTACATTTTCAACAGAGATAAATCAAGAAGATTCTTAATATCACTTATTTTAATTCTTAATAATAATAAAAAGAAGCTGAATGTGTTGTTTCTTGTTATATTTAGAACATTTGAATGATAAGTGTCATTAAAAAATCATATTCCCAGCAAACACAACAAATGTAATTGTTTTTGTCTAAGAGCTTGAGGCAAAAATTGTTTTAAGCAGCAGCTAGTGTAGCAGCTACTGTAGATGCTACTGCAGATTTGATGTGCTATCAATAGTTCATAGCTGCACAAGAGTTTGAATATCACCTCTCAATACACAACAAAGAATCACTTCCACTCCTCATTTCAGTACAGAACCAATAGAAAATATATCTGAAGCCTGAATATTCCTCACACAGGGGCTGCCTTAAGGTGTGGGGGGCTGGTTCAGTCCCCAGGGTGGGTACAGTCTCTGAAGTTCAGCTCAGATTTCACCCAGTTTTTGATTAGAGGAGACATTTCAAACACTTCACTGAAACTGCCTTTTTGTTTACTCCATTTAAGCCTCTCCTCTGTATATAAGGCTCTAATAACTTTTCTGTTACATGCTCTCTAATTAACAGATAATTGCGTCAACCCAGCAAGAGCATGACTCACTAAGTGAGCCATATCCATTTTCAACAGGGCAAAAATATCCATGTAGGCCAAATTAACTGTTCCATGATACAATTCAGCATGTATTGAATTAATTAAAAGGCTTTCCTTTCTGTCAAAGGTATAATCAAGGCAATTTGTTTATAAACATAATCAAGAAACGATGCACGGAATGCTGGGCAATATGAGCTATATTTTCATGTGGAAAGTTAATTGATTTTCTATAATTTTTCCCCTCTGGGATTCAAATAGATCTTTATAAAAGCTGTTGTTCTTTCATGTGTAATTGGTCCATGTGAACTTAGGGGGGTTACCTGAAACTAGGCCAGGAAATTACTTTTTGTCTCTTTTTCTTCTGAGAGACTGTATTAACCATTCTGTTAAAAAAATGACCTGAGGTCACAGAAAACTCCAGAGTGCTTAAACTAAAACAACTGACATTTAAAACTGAGAAACTTTACTGTGAGGTAGCTATTGATGGGGGTGGTTTGAAGAAACACAGGAGTTTTTTTTTCCTCAGTGCTGGCATCAGAAGTAAAATTCCATCTGGAAAAGAAAGGTTAGGGAAGGTCAACTGAAAAGCTGGAAATTGAAAAAAATTGAAAGCTCAGTTAAACCCACAAGTGATAATCACAGAATCACAAAACAGTTTGGGTTGGAAGAGACCTTAAAGTTCATCCAGTTCTAAACCCCTTGCAATGGCAGGGACACTGTCGTGGTTTAAGTCCAGTCAGCCACACAGTCTCTCTCTCACTCACTTCCCCCTCTTTCTTACCCTCACTCCCGGAGGGATGGGAAGGAGAATCGAAAAAGAATGCAACTCCCACAGGTTGAGATAAGAACAGTTTAGTAACTAAAGTATAACACAAATCACTACTGCTACCACCAATAATAATAATGACAAGGCAAATACCAGGAAAGAATGCAATTTCTCACCACCTAAAACCCAGCCCGACCACGCAGTGCACCCCCACCCTTCTGGGTCTCTGCTCTCTGCTTCCCATCCTAGACATGACGTGCTGTGGTATGGAATAACCTCTTTGGTCAGTTTGGGTCAGGTGTCCTGTCTCTGCTTCCTCCCGGCTCCCCTCCTCCCTGGCAGAGCATGAAACTCAGAAAGTCCTTGGCCAGACCAAAACATCACTAAGCAGTAACCGAAACACTGGTGTTATCAGTGCTGTTCCCAGGCCCAAAATCAAAAACACAGCACTACACCAGCTACCAAGGAGGAGAAAAATGACTGCTGCTGCTGAACCCATGACAGACACCTTCCACTAGACCAGGTTGTCCCAAGCCCTGTCCAGCCAGGCCTTGAACACTGCCAGGGATGGAGCAGCCATAGCTTCCATGGGAAACCTGTGCCAGTGCCTCACCAACCTCAAAATCATAACTATAACCATAATAATAATCATCATCATCATTAGCTGTCATTGGTATTCTCCCCTAGCCATTCCTTTGGGGAGGAGAGGGTGAGGCATGTTTTGGAACAGAAAAGAAATGAGAATTACACTCTCCTCTGGGAAGCCCCTTGGTAAGCTGGAGTTCCCTGGAAATGTCCCAGAGAAATGCAAGAGATGGCAGTGAAAGTCAGCATGTTTCCTAAGTCGATTCTGATAGAGCTACTGTGGGATGGGAGTATCAAGAGGAACTTATAGTGACCACAGGACAAAGTATTTTGAAGTTGATTGAACTGAGTTTTCTTCTGAATTATTTCAACTAGCAGCACCTCCCTGACTTGGATAATACAAATGCTTCATAAAAATAAGGGCTTAACTCAATACACATCTATTCAAATTGAAAAGTGGCCATCCAAAGGGAGCTTCTTAAGCTCTTGATGTGGAAAAGGTTCCCCTTTCCCATTGAAAAATGTAGCAATGCCACACCCTGTTCTTTGTATATTACACTGGAACCAGATGATCTTTAAGGTCCCTTCCAACCCAACCCATTCTATAATTCTCTGATTATATTATATTTATTGCTGGAGAGTGTGGCAGTTGAGACCAGTAAAGGCAAGGAGGAAAAACAGTACAAGAAGCATGCCCTACAAATATAAATTCGTTACTGGTTTTGAATTCTGGAAAAAAAAATTAACATCATATATTCCAAAGAAAGATCAAATGTGATGTAATTTCCTCAGGCAAAGAGTTCAAGGCTGAGTTTGAAGCCATGAGCCGCAGATCTACATATAGACACAGGTTTTCTCAAAGCCCTAATGTGATTCAGATCCAACATTTCCCTTCAAAATTCTGAATTAAGGAGTTTTTGTAAAAGCAGAAAAAAAAGAAAAGCCATCTCTCCTATACTAGTGTGCAAATGTAATGCAGCTAGACTGCTCAGAAAAGCAGAATATTTAAATAATACATCATTTTAATTTTTCCAAATGCTGGCAGTGATGCTTCATAAACAGGTTGCCATCCTGTGTCCAAATCAAGATTTTATAGAGATGCCCTGGAATTAAAACAGTCAGACTGAACCCACATCATTAAAATTTACCATCCTTTTTACCATTTTCAGAACTGGAATCCCAAGATAACAACAATCATAGAAAGTAAAATTCTCCAGACTTCAACCATTTGTTCTCACATGTCTTAGTCTTAGAGGGAAAATATTAACCAAATCCAGCTCCTAGCTGATGCAGTGCTTTGTCCCTATAGCATATTCTTCACCATTTTTTTCAGATGTATTTTACTTATCCTTAGCCCACCAACTTCCCTCTGTGGTAGTTGCAGTCTAATATATAAAATAGCATATATTCACAATAGAGAATGAGAATACTATATATTCAAGGCTGGGGGAGAGTTAGAACTGGATGAGCTTTAAGGTCCCTTCCAAACCAAACCAGTCTGTGATTCTATGATTCTATATCTGAATTTCAGCAAGTTGTTTTTTTCCTATATTTAACATAAGTTAATTTTATTTTGTTCCTTATTTCATCACTTCTGTTACAAGAACTCTAATTTATGTTTTTTCAGTATCATCTCTGGAGGATGACTTTAATCTGTTGGTTCTGGGGCAGTGAGTGAAAAGTGTCAAAAGAATACATATTTCAAAAATGAAATTTGGACAAGTAGAAGATTCCAAGCAGTACCAGATAAACACTTACTTGAACATTTCTCATTAGAAATGCTCTCAATTGCAGGCACCTTGCAAAACACAGCCTGTAATGAATACTATAACCCTTGGAATAGTAGGCAATTAAATATGGACAGCCTGTTTGCCAGCACATTCATACTTGCGGGTTTGCGGGTGCGGTGTTATTCAGCCAACTCTTTTGACAAGCAAGATTCTTGCACAGCTATCACAAAAAAATCAAAAGAAAATATCAAGTGCCACATTTAGAACACAGCCAATATATTGCTGCTCAGAGAAACTCTCCTTCCACTAGCTCTCTTCTTCCTTCTATCAGCAGAGAGATATTCACTGGGCCATTCTCTTTTTTATTGATAGAATCATAGAATCACAGAATAGTTAGGGCTGGAAAGGACCTTAAGATCATCTAGTTCCAACCCCCCTGCCAGGGGCAGGGACACCTCCCACTAAACCATGCCACACAAGGCTATGTCTAACCCAGCCTTGAACACAGCCAGCGATGGAGCATTCACAGCTTCCCTGGGCAACCCATTCCAGCCCCTCACCACCCTTACAGTAAAGAATTTCTTCCTCATATCCAACCTAAACTTCCCCTGTTTAAGTTTGAACCCGTTACCCCTTGTCTTCTCACTACAGCCCCTAATGAAGAGTCCCTCCCCAGCATCCCTCTAGGCCCCATTGAGATATTGGAAGGCTGCTATGAGGTCTCCACACAGCCTTCTCTTCTCCAGGCTGAACAGCCCCAACTTTCTCATCCTATCGTCACACGGGAGGTGCTCCAGAGCCCTGATCATCCTCGTGGCCCTCCTCTGGACTTGTTCCAACAGGTCCATGTCCTTTTTGTGTTGAGGACACCAGACTGCACACAATACTCCAAGTGAGGTCTCACAAGAGCAGAGTAGAGGGGCAGGATCACCTCCCTCGACCCGATGGTCCCGCTCCTCTTGATGCAGCCCAGGATACGGTTGGCTTTCTGGGCTGCAAGCGCACACTGCTGGCTCATGTTCATTTTTTTATCGACCAACACCCCCAAGTCCTTCTCGGCAGGGCTGCTCTGAATCTCTTCTCTGCCCAATCTGTAGCTGTGCCTGGGATTGCTCCGACCCAGGTGTAGGACCTTGCACTTGGCATGGTTAAACTTCATCAGGTTGGCATCAGCCCACCTCACACATGTGTCAAGGTCCCTCTGGATGGCATTCCTTTCCTCCAACTTATCAACTGAACCACACAGCTTGGTGTCCTTGGCAAACTTGCTGAGGGCGCTCTCAATCCCACTGTCCATGTGTCATGGGTTCAGCAGTAGCAGTCATTTTTCTCCTTCATGGCAGCTGGTTCAGCGCTGTGTTTTTGACTTTCGGCCTGGGAACAGTGCGGATAACACCAGTGTTTTCAGTTACTGCTTGGTAATGTTTTGGTTTGACCAACGACTTCCTGAGTCTCATGCTCTGCCAGGGAGGAGGGGAAGCCCGGAGGAAGCAGAGACAGGACACCTGACCCAAACTGACCAAAGAGGTATTCCATGCCACAGCACGTCATGACCAGGATGTAAAAACGGAGAGCAGAGACCTGGAAGGGTGGGGGTGCACTGCTTGGTCGGGCTGGGTATAGATGGTGAGCGATTGTATTCTTTCCTGGTATTTGCCTTGTCATTATTATTATAGGTGGTAGCAGTAGTGATTTGTGTCATACCTTAGTTACTAAACTGTTCTTACCTCAACCTGTGTGGGTTGCATTCTTTCGATTCTCCTTCCCATCCCCCCGTGAGTGAACGGGCTGTGTGATTTACAGCTTAAAGCACAACACCATGTCACCGACAAAGATGTTGAACAAGACCCGACCCCGCACCGATCCCTGAGGGACACCATTCGCTACTGGTCTCCAGCTGGACATTGAGCCATTGAGCACAACTCTTTGCGTGCGGCCATCCAGCCAGTTTTTCATCCACCAAGTGGTCCACCTGTCAAATTGATGTCTCTATGAAGATAGGCCGAGAAAAGTTGTGGCTGTTCAGCCTGGAGAAGAGAAGGCTGTGTGGAGATCTCATAGCAGCCTTCCAATATCTCAAGGGGGCTCAGAGGGATGCTGGGGAGGGACTCTTCATTAGGGGCTGTAGTGAGAGGACAAGGGGTAACGGGTTCTAACTTAAACAGGGGAAGTTTAGGTTGGATATGAGGAAGAAATTCTTTACTGTAAGGGTGGTGAGGCACTGGAATGGGTTGCCCAGGGAAGCTGTGAATGCTCCATCGCTGGCTGGGTTCAAGGCTGGGTTGGACATAGCCTTGTGTGGCATGGTTTAGTGGGAGGTGTCCCTGCCCCTGGCAGGGGGGTTGGAACTAGATGATCTTAAGGTCCTTTCCAACCCTAACTGTTCTATGATTCGATGTCATGTGCAACAGTGTCAAACACTTTGCACAAGTCCAGGTAGATGACATCTATGGCTTTACCCCTGTCCATCAGTTCCGTGGCTCCATCATAGATTGCTGCCAGATTGGTCAGGCAGGACTTCCCCTTAGTGAAGCCATGCTGGCTGTCACCAGCCACCTTGTTGTTTTTCATGTGCCTCAGCATGCCTTCCAGGAGAATCCGCTCCAAGATTTTGTCAGTCACAGAGGTGAGGCTGACTGGTCTGTAGTTCCCCGGCTCATCCATTTTCCTGTTCTTGAAAATGGGGGTTATATTTCCCTTTTTCCAGTCGTCAGGAACTTCACCTGACTGCCATGACTTTTCAAATATGATGGACAGTGGCTTAGCAACTTCATTTGCCAGCTCCTTCAGGACCCGCAGATGGATTTCATCAGGGCCCATGGACTTGTATACATTCAGGTTCTTAAGATGGTCTCAAACCAGATCCTCCCGTTCAGTGGGCCTAGGGTCTTCATTCTCACTGTCCCTGCATCTGCCTTCCAAGACTTGGGTGGTGTGGTCAGAGCATTTGCCAGTGAAGACTGAGGCGAAGAAGGCATTAAGAACCTCAGCCTTCTCCAAATCCATGGTAGCCAGTCTTCCCGATAGCTTCCGGAGGGGACCCACATTGTCCCTAGACTGTCTTTTATTTGCCATGTACCTATAGAATCCCTTCCTGTTATCTTTCACATCCCTAGCCAAGTTTAATTTTAAACGGGCCTTAGCTTTCCTAACCTTGTCCCTAGCTTCCCGGACAACATCCCTGTATTCTTCCCAGGCCGCCTGTCCTTGCTTCCACCTTTTATAAGCCTCTTTTATCCTTCAAATTTTCCTCAGCAGCTCCTTATCCATCCAAAGAGGTCTCCTGGCCCTCCCACAGCACTTCTTTCTAGTTGGGATGTATCCCTCCTGAGCTTGCAGCAGGTGATCCTTGAATATCAACCAACAGTCTTGGGCCCCCTGCTCTCTGGGGCTATATCCCATAGAATCTTACTGAGCAGGTTCCTGAAGAGGCCAAAGTCTGCTCTCTTGAAGTCCAGGGCAGTGAGCTTGCTGCACGCTCTTCTCACTGTCCTGAGGATCTCAAATTCGACCATCTCATGATTGCTGCAATCAAGGCTGCCCTGAAAAGTCACATTTCCAACCAGCCTTTCCCTGTTGGCGAGGACGAGGTCAAGCATGGCGCCTCTCCTTGTCGGCTCCTCTATTACTTGCAGAAGGAAGTTGTCTTCCACACAATCAAGGAACCTCCTGGATTGCTTGTGCCAGGCCGTACAATCCCTCCAACAGATATCAGGGTGGTTGAAGTCCCCCATGAGAACAAGGGCCTGCAAGTGTGAGGCTGTTCCTTCCTATCTACAGAGCACTTCATCTACCGAGTCCTCTTGGTCAGGCAGTCTGTAACAGATCCCCACAATAATGTCTCCCATCGCTGTTCTCCCTTTAACCCTGACCCACAAACTCTCTGCCAACTGCTCACCTGTCCCCAGGCACAGATCCATACTCTCCAGCCTACCCCTAACATAAATAGGAACTCCCCCTCCCCGCCTACAGGGCCTGTCTTTCCTAAAGAGCCTAATGTACATTATCAAGAACAGTTTACTTTATGAATGTTTATGAACATCAAATAGAGCTGTGGAATTCTAGAAGTGTTTTAAAACCCAAACCAAAAAGTCTTGAATGGATCCCAATTTGATTCTGCTAGTGAGAGCTGTCTGTACTTTTGACAGTCTGGATTTTGAAATATGTTCACAGAACCCTTGGTGGGCAGAGGGGTTGAACTGTAAGCAGCTGACTTAAACACTGGCGGCTTGTAATTAAATTTTCATTCAGTAAGCAGGCTGGCCAGTATTTATATTTTCCTGAATGATTGTTTTTAACAGCTCTGCGAATGCTAAGCTTATGCATGAAATGCTAACAGTGTTTTGACGTTTCCTGGCCCAGGCAGCAGCCTTCCATCTTATTTTACTTGAAAAATTTGTCCAGCAGGAAAGTCACTCATCGCATTAATGTGTGTCTTGCCAATTTTAGGAAAGCTAGTTGCAAATTTGACATAGGAAGGAGAAAAACAAAAATAAGGAAAAGAAGATGAAAAAATGCAACATTTCTCTCTCAAAGAACAAATGTGCAATCTGCAGCAAATCTATATGGCAGAAGCAACACTTCCAAGTTATCGGTAAAATCTGTCTACTTGCTAAGTCATTCTGAGGAGTATAAGCAACATGATAAATGACACTTGCCATTTTCTAAGAATTATATATATCATATTGCATATTACAAGGATTTATACATACAGATGGAAAGCAGATGAATTCAACAGAACTTAGTAAAATTAAGTTTTACTTGCTGCAGGTTACACACCTGCACTCCAGAAAGTGCCACCGGATGCCTCAACCATAACAGCCACAAAAGAACGAGGTCTGCTGTAAAAGATGATGGAATGAGGCTAAAACCTTAATTTATGGTGTTAGCCCTGCCACAACATACACTGAAGAATCCTATACAATTTTTAATCTCATTTTAATGGCTCAAGAGATAATTGGGTTGTAAATCCACCTGATTTACAGAATGATTACACTAATTTTTCAGCTGGGCATTCAAAGGTTCTCCAGAATTGTATGAAGTTATCAGAATATTTTAGTATGGTTTATTCTCTAGAAAAATGTATTTTTCCACTTAATGGTACTACCTTTAGAATCCTTTTATCCATTATCTTCCTATACAGTACAGTTATTCCAACTGCCATGTTCCATAGTTTTTTTTCTATGGGCAGGACTGCTTTGTATTTCGCAGTCCAGATGGGTACTAAATGGTTGCCTGAGAAAGGTTTTGTTAGAGATTTTTCAAGTAGAGTATCTGCTTTCCCAAAGTTTGGCAACATTCAGATTAAAGAGGGCTTTAAATGAATAGAGAGTTTCTACAACCTGAAATTCAGTGTGAAGTTAGATTAAGGAACTTTGTTCAGATCTATCTTTGCTTATTATTTGGAAATGTTTATGTGGATAGATGTACTGAACAAGACACCTCAGAGCATATAAAATTATAGATCATTAATTAGGGGAATTTTATTATCTGTTCTTTTTGGAATTGCTGTAAATGAGACAAATATTTTTGCATTTTTCATGGGGCATTAAAATTGATTTCCCTTTTAACTGTGAAGCACTGCAGTTGCAAATAAAGTAGCCTGTCTATAAAAATGACAATACTTGTTAAGATTTGCCTTTCTTCTTGCAAACTTGTCATAAATAAGTACTAAAACTATCTTCAGTCTAACTCCGTGGCATTTCACAGCACCTGTAAAATCAGCTTAGAGTACCTTGTCAGCAAAACACAAAGTGTCACCTCCAACAGCCAGCAGTCCCAAACTTACCAAACTCATCACCTTTTGAGATGAGGTACAACTTAATACTATGTCAGAGAAAACTATCTGTCTTGTTTTCCCAAGGGATAGGCAGTCATTTAGCACTCAGGGGAATTGCATATGCCCAAGATTGGGAAAGGCAGCCGCCTTTCAGCGAGAGTGTGCATCCCTCCATGAGGAGCCCAGGATACGTGGTACCTCACACCCACCTGTGCTAACTGACACCTCGCCACAAGAAAGCACACCCTGATGGGAATGCCCTTCGCTATCACAAGTGCTCAGGTCTGTGTCAAAGGGAGCTCACCTCCTGAGGCCAGAGGGAGCCCTTATCATGGGCTTCCTCACTTCACTGGGTGGCCTGAAAACATCAAGTCTGAACTTCAGCCTGAGAAGGGGGTAGTAATCCACTTGTTCAGCATTGTCCAAGAAAGTCATGAGATCACAAAATCACAGAATCATAGAATGGTTTGGGTTGGAAGGAACCTTCGAGCTCCTCCAGTCCCAAAGCCCTGCCACAGGCAGGGACACCTTCCACTAGACCAGTTTGCTCCAAGCCCATTCCAACCTGGCCTTGAACACTGCCAGGATGGGGCAGCCACAGCTTCTCTGGGCAACCTGTGCCAGTGCCTCCTCACCAACCTCACAGGGAAGGACTTCTGCCTAAGAGCTCATCTCAATCTGCCCTCTGTCAGGTTAAAGCCATCCCCCTTGTCCTATCCCTACAGGCCCTTGTCAAAAGCCCCTCTCCAGCTTTCTTGTCAGCCCTTATTTCTTCATTTAGTGATGCATTTCTGCACCATTAACAAGAAAGTCTGCCTTTATAAGAAAGTATATGTTTTTAAAAAGGATATCAGACTTTTCTAAATTAATTCCAAGATAAAGCAAAGTTCACTTCCAATCCTTGCCAAGAAGCAGAGGGAGAAAAGAAAAACAAACCCAAACCAACCTAACCGAAACCAAACAAACTTTTAAGCAGGCAGGAATCTTTATTAATGTGTGTAATCAAGTTTCGTGATTTGAACAGGACCTGAAAAAACGTGATATTTTTGTTAAAGCAAAAAGCAATGTTCTAAGCACACGCCACTATAGAAACTCCAAAATTACCAGAGTAAAATTAGTAACTAATTGTTACAGATTTTTTTATATTTCAAGATGCGTTTTTAATATTTCATGTGCATTTAAATATTATCCCATCATGATAATAGGTCATATACATAGCTATATATACAGTAATGTTAAATCAGAAACTGATTTGGCTCCATATTCTTTCAGCTAAGACTGAAATTACCAGGGTCCCATCTGCTCTGTATGCATACAAATGGCCTCAGTGGAGTTCTGCCAGTTTATAGCAGCACAAAATCAAGGCCAGAGGATTAAAGGGTCTCCTCCATAACAGCAGGGATTTGTTTCCATGCCATCTTCTTCAAGAGGTTCTGAATTATCTGGTGAGTACTCTCCATAATAAAATTATGGATGTATTGTATGTAACGTAATGATACCTTTGTGCATTAATAGAAATATATTTAGAACCACGTCTGAGTCAGATTTGTCTGCATCTCTTCATTTCTTCCATTTTTATCTTACTCTTTCACAACCATTATCTCAGCAAATAATTACTCTTTTACGTCCACAAGGAGTAACTCTGAGCATTAGTAATATCTAAGCTTGCACCACAGCCAGCCAAGGTAACAACCATTCAGATTCTCACCCAAGTGGAAGGAATACTACTCTTTCCAATAAAACTCCAGGAGTTCCTCCCCTCAGCTCAGGATCCATCAAGACTGTGGAAAGAAACAGTCTGGTAAAACCTTCCACTATATCATTCCCCCTTGTCTTATCATGACAGGCCCTTGTCCAAAGCCCCTCTGCAGCTTTCTTGTATGTCTCTCTGGCACTGGAAGCTGCTCTTAGGTCTCACCAGAGCCTTCTCTTTTCCAGGATGAACAAGCCCAGCTCTCTTTGCCTGCCTACAGATAAGCTCTCTGAATTATATGGATTCATATCTGTTGCACTTTGGACATCAACGAAGTCATGAATACAAAGGGATTAGAGAGATGCATCACCCAGCCTTCACTTCCAAGGTGTTGACCGAATGTGAAAGATTCTGCAGTTCTAAATCCTTGCCAGTGTGTTAGGGATAAAATCATATTCCCTGCTGCAGCAGCTCCTAAGTTGATTCCATATAGCACTTTAAGTTTCCTGTTCCATGTGTGAGGTTTGCCTTTAATTCTTCTGGAAAAGAGGATAAATGTTTAGAAAACACTGTAAATAGAAAAGGACAACATCCCTACAGAAAAGTACAACATCCCTCACAACCCATGCTGAGTATTTTAAAGAGAATACAAGCTACAAGAAGAAAAGATACGTATTATTCAGACTTCCAACCATCTTGTGAACACTGAAACAATTCCAGGTAACTAACTCCATGTACATGTATAAAATTGAACATGCACATAAAATATATTCTTAAAAATGACAACCTGGTAATGGAGAAGAGGGAAATATGCCTCCTCTGTGAAGGACAATCAACTGAAAGGTAGAGTCCAAAAACAACGACAGGGGCAGGCCAATAAAATGTTCAGAAAATGAAGCCTGCATTGCCTGACTACAACTGTGATATTCATCTCTTTTAAAAAAAACCCAAAAATCTATCTCACGAATGGTGTAAATATAAGTGAATTATCCCCATTACTCTGTCACTAGAGTTCCAATTTTGTTGGGTATTCTGTAACAAAGTGTTTCTTTATATCAAACAGAACCATACAATGACTAGACTGAATGATATTTATGGAGCATAATAGATACTCTGAACATGTGAGAGGTCTCCCTGCCCCTGGCAGGGGGGTGGGAACTAGATGATCTTAAGGTCCTTTCCAACCCTAACTATTCTATAATTCTATGATTCTAAGTGGTAAAAGAATCATCTGCCTATGAGAGAAGGTCCTGAATGGCTGATTGTATCTCTAACATACAGGGAAAAACTGATAATGAAATGAACAGCAAATGTACTTAGAGATTCCAAACCTGATTTGGCCTGAAAATCATCATGAATCCCTGGACAAGGTTTCTCATTGACACTACTGGCTATAGGAGTCCAACAGGAGCAATCTCTAGTTTGTGTGTCTCATAACCTTTCTATAATAACATACAAAAAAGAGCTGAATTCATTATTCCACAAAAGTTCACCTTTATTTATGCATGATTCTTTGTCTGCAGGATAGCAAACTCTACACAGAGGTCTCTTGCTTTATATTTGCTATACATACATATATATAAGGCTGTCTCTCTTATTTCTCTGTTGAGGCTTTTAAAGGCAAACCTTGCTATCTTTGTGCAGTAGTTCTCCATTTCTTCCTCCCAGATTTGCCCATGGAACTCTTCCAGAACTAAGTTGCTATCCCTCCCATTTATACACATTAATTGTGTCTTCCAGAAGAAGATGAATTAATAATTAGATCTGCTAAGGAAATTTTAGCTGAATGTTTCACTGGATGATTCCAGTTGGATTTGAAGCACTTCATTCAAAATATGTTGGGTTCAACAACACAATTCATAGAATTCAAATGAACTTACATTAAAAAAAGAAAGGAATATGTTTCCCAAACAACAGTAGAATCTGCTACATAGCTAATTATTTCAAAAACTACAGCACGGGCATCTTTATTAGTGTAAATCTTAAAAATTAATTGCTCATTATCTCCTACAAGTAAGAACCTATACAGACTAGTTTTTCTATACAACACACTGGTAGTTTTATATCACTCTCCTTAAACATCTTGTCTGAGATCACTTTCCTTTCTAGAGAAGAGAAGGCTCTGGGGACACCATATACCAGTCATCCAGTACCTTAAGTGGCCAAAAAGAAATCTGGAGAGGGACTTTTGGCAAGGGCCGGTAGGGACAGGACAAGGTGGAATAGCTTTAACCTGACAGAGGGGAGATTGAGATGAGCTTTCAGACAGAAGTTCATCCCTGTGAGGGTGGTGAGACGCTGGCATAGGTTGCCCAGAGAAGCTGTGGATGCCCCACCAGTGGCAGCGTTCAAGGCCAGGCTGGATAGGGCTTGGAGCAACCTGGTTTAGTGAAGGTACCCCTGCTCATGGCAGGGGTTTGGATCCAGATGAACTTTAAAGCCCCTTACAACCCAAACCAGACTGTGATTCTATGAGTCTGAATCTCACACATAAACTATATCTCCCTAATCAAGGTAAACACCATTTCTCAAAACAAATGCTATTCAGATTTCAGTGGTGTGTGATTATGGTCTACAAAATTACTTATCCAGAACATTTGCTTTGGAGAATCAAAGCACCTTACCTGGCTTTTATAAATTCCTAATAATAGATCAGCCAAACATGCATGGGGATTTCATTAAGAGCCTTTAAGCAACTTGTGGCTTGGTCTCTAGTATGTCTGCTCTCTTCCTATATTGACCTGATGAAATCCATCTGTGGGTCCTGAAGGAGCTGCCAAATGAAGTTGCTAAGCCACTGTCCATCATATTTGAAAAATCATGGCAGTCAGGTGAAGTTTCTGACGACTGGAAAAAGGGAAATATAACCCCCATTTTCAAGAACGGGAAAATGGATGAGCCAGGGAACTACAGACCAGTCAGCCTCACCTCTGTGACTGGCAAAATCTTGGAGCGGATTCTCCTGGAAGGCATGCTGAGGCACATGAAAAACAACAAGGTGGCTGGTGACAGCCAGCATGGCTTCACTAAGGGGAAGTCCTGCCTGACCAATCTGGTGGCCTTCTATGATGGGGCTACGGAGCTGATGGACAGGGGTAGAGCAGTTGATGCCATCTACCTGGACTTGTGCAAAGCGTCTGACACTGTCGCACATGACATCCTTGTCTCTAAGTTGGAGAGACATCAATTGGATAGGTGGACCACTCAGTGGATAAAAAACTGGCTGGATGGCTGCATGCAAAGAGTTGTGCTCAATGGCTCAATGCCCAGCTGGAGACCAGTAATGAGTGGTGTCCCTCAGGGATCGGTGTTGGGACGGGTCTCGCTCAACATCTTTGTTGGTGACATGCACAGTGGGATTGAGTGCACCCTCAGCAAGTTTGCCAAGGACACCAAGCTGTGTGGTTCCGTTGATAAGTTGAAGGGAAGGAATGCCATCCAGAGGGATCTTGGCACACTTGTGAGGTGGGCTGATGCCAACCTGATGAAGTTTAACCATGCCAAGTGCAAGGTCCTACACCTGGGTCGGAGCAATCCCAGGCACAGCTACAGGTTGGGCAGAGAAGAGATTCAGAGCAGCCCTGCCGAGAAGGACTTAGGGATGTTGGTCGATGAAAAAATGAACATGAGCCAGCAGTGTGCGCTTGCAGCCCAGAAAGCCAACCGTATCCTGGGCTGCATCAAGAGGAGCGGGACCATCGGGTCGAGGGAGGTGATCCTGCCCCTCTACTCTGCTCCCGTGAGACCTCACTTGGAGTATTGTGTGCAGTCTGGTGTCCTCAACATAAAAAGGACATGGAACTGTTGGAACAAGTCCAGAGGAGGGCCACGAGGATGATCAGGGCTCTGGAGCACCTCCCATATGAAGACAGGATGAGAAAGTTGGGGCTGTTCAGCCTGGAGAAGAGAAGGCTGCGTGGAGACCTCATAGCAGCCTTCCAATATCTCAAGGGAGGCTATAGGGATGCTGGGGAGGGACTCTTCATTAGGGGCTGTAGTGAGAAGACAAGGGGTAACGGATTCAAACTTAAACAGGGGAAGTTTAGGTTGGATATGAGGAAGAAATTCTTTACTGTAAGGGTGGTGAGGCACTGGAATGGGTTGCCCAGGGAAGCTGTGAATGCTCCATCGCTGGCTGTGTTCAAGGCCGGGTTGGACATAGCCTTGGGTGGCATGGTTTAGTGGGAGGTGTCCCTGCCCCTGGCAGGGGGGTTGGAACTAGATGATCTTAAGGTCCTTTCCAGCCTTAACTATTCTATGATTCTATGACCCCATTTCAGAAGTAATATATTCACCCACTTCAGAAGGAATGGAGATAGGCCAAGGACAAAATGTTGGTCAACAGACTTTAGCTAATGCAGTTTTATCAGAAAACAATGAATAATACAATTTAGTGCAGTGATGTTAAACCAAACCGCAATAGTGAAGCTTCCACAGTAAGCTGAAAAAAATGAATTCTAAAAACCTCATAGCAGGAGTACATACTACCGTGTGTCAAAGACACACACTCTTCTCTCCCACCCATACCACCTGACCTTTACTCAACTACAGAGTATGCTGTATTTCAGTGATGCTTAGTATAAGCCATAAGCTGGAATTTGGAATCACCTCAATGCCAATTTTCAATGTCAATTGAAATTTGGCTTTTCAATGCCAATTCTTTTAATGGATGAGATGATTATTTTTACTCTGTCTGGAAGGCACGTGTTCCTATTGTTAGGAGTTGTACCACATCAATTTTGATGAACTCAACAAGTTTATTGGAAACAGGAATATTTATTTATCTGCAGAACTGAAGTAGCTGAAAACCAGAGAAAAAAAAACAAAGCAACACAACATTCCCATATTTATCCACTCATGTAACTCTGTACATTTAAACCTTATAATGAAGCGAAAGAGTTTATAGACTGATTTATCAGCTGCAGAAAGCTCTTATTTGCATTACTGAAAGAAGAAGGTAAAAGGCAGCTCTAGGACTAGCTTAGCACTAGTCAGGTCCCAAGTCTGTATCAAATAGAAGCAAGAGTAGCCATAGTGCTATTTTGAATTCCACCAGCTTGCTTTGGTCCTATGGAGCAATTACTCCAGCATAGCTCACCTGAACCAACAGGATGCAACCTGCTCAAGCATTTCTCTACAAAAGGGAATTCATGGCTGTCACTGGATACATCCTTCCAAATGTCTTGCACCACCTGGAAAACAACATCATAGCTGAACACTGTAGACTAAAAATATTATCTATATAAATATTTTCTATACAACGTTATTATACAAAAATCCTGTTTGGGTTTAGGAACAAAAGCAGACTTCAGTCAATCTGAATGCCTAAGCAAATCATCGTACAGACATATAATATAGTAGCTGAATGGCTATTATACAAAAACTCTGAGCAAGCACCATCTTCCTATTCCATGCTCTCATGAGGACTTGGAAGGAGGAGATACAGGGAAAGGGAACCAAAGGCTCCAAGGCACATTGGTACAACAAGCAAAAAAATACTGAGGATGTCATTTACTGGCCACACAGATAAAACCACTAAATAAGGATACAGTGAAGTGCTAGATTTACCCCCTAAAATGTTATTTAGCAGCACTGCAGAGAATGCCTTCAACCCAGTCTTCAGCTCATGCCGACTTCACATCTGTCCCTGTTTTCTTCTCTTCAGACAAGTCTATAATGGCCTTGAGCTCAGCTTCAGCCCCATTGTCATAATCAAATTTTTCATCAAGTGAAAATGGGTGAACATCATCCCCTAGTAGTTGTAATGAGGAGAAGCAGATATATAAGTAATATTGCTGCAAGTGAAGATAAGGAAGCTCAAAATACAAACTTCTAATTAATACTTAATTAAACTATTTTTCCTGACTCTAGCACTGTCACCTGATTAAGCTCTTAAGTAATAGAATAAATTCAACTATTCAATTTGACCTAATTTAAGCCATTTAATGTGCTCCATTTTTGCTGTATTGTATCTGAATGAATATGATTAACTAATTTTGCCCAAGGCAAGGAATCTAAAAACCTCACTTGCACATATATATTACATTCTTGACACTAGTACTAGCAGGGCTGTGGGGATATGGACAGTTACATACAGCTATGTTAAATTTCAAAGACAGATTCCATATCCCTAAAATTTGAGCAAATATCACTTAGAGCTTGGGTGTACATGCATCTCATACTAATGTTACATGCTTCCCAGAACACAGTTTCAACAAAGGAAATGCCTGGAATGAGCAAAATGACAGATAACCAATTTTCAAACTGTAATTCTTTTCACCATCTCAGAAATATGCAATTGGCTGGTTTGGATTTCTTGCATGATGACTGCAAGAGCTGTACTGCATTTGCCAATGTTTGCTTAGTTGACATAGAGTAAAGCATTTCTGTATTGCTTCTTAGTGAAATAATTTAGAATAAACAATCTGCCTATAAGATGAAATAATGAAAACAAATAACTGTGGCAGGCTGTATAAGGTGCCATGACACAAAAGATTTATGGTCAGCAGTTACATAAAATTAATTCCAGAGCTACAGAGGAGACACATCCTTGCTGCCCAAAATGTACAGGAACGCCCCCTATCCTTTGAGAAGTCTAGAAATTTCAACCATGAAAAACAGCACATTTTTTTAAGGGCTATGTGTTCCAAAAATTTAAGCACTTCAGCACCAAGTAAGCAAAACATTTAAACACATGCTTATTTTTATAAACTTCTGACAAATCCTCAATGAAGCCAAGGACTCCTGACACATCTGAAGTTAAAAATACACTTAATTTTTTTCTGAAAGGCAGGAAGGACACTCAGCATCTTACCGCTCAGGTTAGAAGGCCCAGTTTCTGGTAACATTTTCCAAGAAGCTTCATTGACACAGTTAATGCCATCTAATAAATCAGAGAAGTGGTAGTCGTATTTCTCTCCAGCAGCCAGGAACCTGATAGAGATGGCAGTAAGTGCCCTGCAAGTATCTACATCTTTTATTAATAAACTTTAGTATTTCCTGATTGATCAGGAAATATTTTTTCTGGTTTTGTAAAATTTTATTAATCGTCTGTATTGCTTAATGGCTTAATGTACTAGGGGCCTGGCTTACATTGGCTTCGAGATGCTGGATCATATAAACCGTCTTAGATGCAGACCCTAAGACCCTAGGCAATTATAATGAGAAAAACAAACTTTAGATAAGAGCTGATCTAGAAAACAGTATTCATTCTGAAAGCAAATATTATCTTGCATATGTCCATAGACAATACAAGGTAAACCATCATTAACTTTGAGAAATAGCATGTGAAATGTAGCATTTAGAAATGTGTACGTGAGACAAAGCCTGCAAACAAGTTCTCTTTCCTGTTAAGGCTAAGGTCAACTCCTCTACCTCCTCACTATACTCATGTCCAGTTTCATCTTTTCCACAGGCAAAACATCCTAAAATTCCATGCTAGTAATGGTACCAGCAACTGGGCTCTGGGTTCTGTTTTTCCCTAGCAGAAATCCAAAACACTCTTCTAAAATACAATGCCAGGTGCAAATATTTTTTGGTTTGTTTGGTTGTAACAACAACTAATGTTGTTTGCCAATGACACTAAGCTGTGTGGTGCAGTTAAGACACTGGAGGGAAGGGAAGACATAGAGGCAGCCCCGGACAGTCTAAAGAGAAAGCAACAGAGATGCTCCGAGGGCTGAAGCATCTCTGCTATGGAGACAGGCTGAGAGAGCTGGGCTTGTTCAGCCTGGAGAAGAGAAGGCTCTGGGGAGACCTTAGGGCAGCTTCCAGTGCCTAAAGGGGCCACAAGAAAGCTGAAGAGGGGCTTTTGACAAGGGCCTGTAGGGACAGGACAAGGGGAATGGCTTTAAACTGACAGAGGGGAGATTTATATAGGTGTTAGGCAGAAGTTCTTCCCTGTGAGGTTGGTGAGGAGGCACTGGCACAGGTTGCCCAGAGAAGCTGTGTCTGCCCCATCCCTGACAGTGTTCAAGGCCAGGTTCGACCGGCTTGGAGCAGCCTTGTCCAGTGGAAGTTGTCCCTGCCTGTGGAAAGGGGTGTTGGAACCAGATGAACTTTAAAGGTCTCTTTCAACCCAAACCATGCTGTGATTCTATGAACATTTGCTACCACGTTTATAGGTAACTAAGCTAAGAAGAGTTTAAATTACAGTAAGTCTTCATGAGGGTTCTACAAAACCAAATCTACTCTTCCTCTGCCAACATAGTTACTGAAATTACACACACACATTCACTATGCCCTTGTGTTGACCTTGTCATTCCAGGAATGTTTTATGCATGTGCAGAGAAACAGTAGAAAAACATTTGTTTAAAAACTCGACCCCCCAATGGTTACTGAAATTAGATGCCAAAGTAGAACATACCCAACTTCACTGCAAACAATTTTCTCTTACCCACTCATTGCACATTAGAAAAGTTTGTTCACAGTGCATATTTACCAGTGTGCTTAATCCTTCAAATGAGTGCTCAGTGCACTAGGGAGTCTCTTTTTCACTTCTTTTCCCAAAAAGCCATTAATTTCAATCTTCCATACAGACAAGTACTCTAAAATTTTCATACTGCAAACTGCAATTTTAATCTATTTCAAAAGTAAGAAATTTTGCCATAGAATATTGAATACTCTGAGCTGATCAAGTTATTATCTTGTTACTTTTGCCTAAGGAGCTGAGAGAAATATGTGAATTTCAGGTGTCTAATTTAACATCTAATTGGAATCCTTCTTAGAGCTCTCTGGGAATAGAAATTTGCTCTATTAGAAAACTGACAGTAGCTTAAGATTGCTCCTGTAATTTACCCTGAAGAAAAAAAATAATTTTCATTAACAGTTCCTGGATATCCAAGTTAAAGCAGAAAAGAGTGTAATATTCCTATTAATAACTAAAGTATTTTGCCTGAGGCTGGTTTTCAAAGTAATCTTGTAAATAAAATACATTAAAGTTGAGACTTTCAAATGTCTATTGATAACTGGCAACTCACTTATCTTTATTAATCTGTGCAGAGTTAGAGCTAACTGAACAGCTTGTCTCTTTCCTAAAATTTTATTTCTGTGTAATTATGGCACTCTATGATTCACTTGTTCAAACTATGTGAAGTATGCACATACACTCACCAATGATTTCACTGCATACTCAAGGGAAAGCTTACTAAATCAGTAACAAGAAGTAAAAAAAAATAAAATTAATAAATAACGGTGTATGTCTTGAGCTTGGGCACTGCATTGTAAGTCAATAAATCTTGACCAATTTTTCACTTCTGCTTCATCATTCTGGACAAGTCACTCGATCTCTGTGTCTTACTGGCCTCTGAGAAGATGTAACTCTTCCATCTTCTTTCACTTAGTCAATCCTGACTTTCAGTCGGGTCTTTCAGTTCTTCCTTGTTCTTACTGCATTTATGCATAGCATGTAGCAGAAAAAAACTCAGTTGAGGCCTGTAAGTAAAACATTAAGCCAAAGAAACTCAATGGAAGCTGTATCTTAGGTGACAGATACTGCCGTTCTGCAGAGAAAGACAGAACCATAGAATCATAGAATCACAGAATCAACTGGGTTGGAAAAGACCTTTAAGATCATCAAGTCCAACCATCACCTCAGGACTGCCAAGGCCACCACTAAACCACGGTCACTCAGGGCCTCGTCTACACAGTTTGTGAATGCTTTCAGATATAGTGACTCCACCACTGCCCCAGGCAGCCTGTTCCAATGCCTGAAGATTCACCCTGTGAAGAAATGTTTTCTAATATCCAGTCTAAACCTCCCCTGGCACAGTTTGAGGTCATCACCTCTTGTCTTATGTTACATGGGAGAAGAGACGGACCCCCACCTCACTTTTAGGTAGTTGTAGAGAGTGATCTTCTTCAGACTAAACACCCCCAGTTCCCTCAGCCGTTCCTTGTAAGACTCGTTCTCCAAACCCTTCAACTTTGTTGTCCTTTTCTGGATCCACTCCAGCACCTCAATGTCTCTCTTGTCATGAGGGGCCCAGAACTGAACACAGGATTCGAGGTGCGGCCTCACCAGTGCCGAGTACAGGGGGATGATTGCTGCTCTGGTCCTGCTGCCACACTATTGACGATACAGACCAGGATGCTATTGGTCTTTTTGGCTGCTGGGGCACAAGCTGGCTCATGTTTAGTTCTGTCAGTCAGAACCACCAGGCCGTTTTCCACCAAGCAGCTTTCCAGCCCCTCTTCCCTAAGTCCTTAGCATTGCATGGGGTTGTGGTGGCCCAAGTGCAGGACCCTGCACTTTGCCTTGTTGAACCTCATCCCACTGGCTACAGCCCATCAATCCAGCCTGTCCAGATTGAACTGCAAGAGCCTTCCTATCCTTCAGCTGATCAACACTCCCAGCCAACATGGTGTTGTCTGCAGACTTACTGAGGGTGCACTCAATCCCCTCATCCAGGTCATCAATGCAGATATTGAACAACACTGGCCCTAACACCGAGTCCTGAGAGACACCACTAGTGACCAGTTGCCAACTAGATGTGATGCCATTTACCACCACTCTTAAGGCTTGGCCATCCAGCCAGTTTCCAACCCAGCTAAGAATACACCTATTCAGGCCATGAGCAGCCAATTTCTCCAGAAGAACGCTGTGGGAAATTGTGTCAAATGCTTTATTGAAGTCCAAATTCAATGTCCACAGCCTTTCCCTCATCAACCAGGTGGGTCACCTTACCATAGAAGGAGATCAGGTTGGTCAAGCAGGACTTTCTTCATAAACCCATGCTGACTGGGCCTGATCCCTCCATTTTCCCGCATGTGCTTTATGATCTCACTTAGGATCATCTGCTCCACAGAGTTTCCCAGTACTGAGGTCAGGCTGACAGACCTGTAGTTTCTGGGTCTTCCTTTCTCCCCTTTTGACCTCCAATCTTCTGGGACCTGCCAACTAGACCAGGACTGCTGACAAATGATGGAGAGTGGTTTAGCAAGCTCCTCTGCCAGCTCCTTCAGCACTCTTGGGTAGAACCCATCCAGCCCCACAGAACTTCCAGCTCCTCCTGTTTGTTGCCCATGATGTGAGCATTGACATAAATGCATTTAAGTTGCCCTGTGGATCTCGACTCCAACAGCGGCATGCTACCATGTGGCTCATGTCTAGTGAGCCTGGTGTTATCCCCTTCCACCTTCAAACCTAGTTTAAAGCTCTTTTTCTAAGCCCTGCAAGCTCCCGGGCTAGGACCCTTTTCCTTCTTTGGGACAGGCATAACCCATCTGCTGCCAGCAGGCCTGGTGCCGTATGAACTGACCCATGGTCAAAAAAAACCAAAATTCTGGCACTGACATGAGTCATGGAACCAGGAATTACTTAACGCCATTTTTTTGATGTTACCATTGTCACTGTGACTGGCAGGAGGGATGAGAACACTACTTGGGCTCCCAAACCCTGAACCAGTTGCCCCAAGGCCCTGAAGCCCTTCTTGAGTCCTCTCAGGCTTCTTGTAGAGGTTTCCTCTTTGCCCACCTGGAAGACTAATAAAGGATAGTAGTTGCAGGGCCATACCAGATGAGTGAGTTTTCTGGTGAAGTCCCTTACCCTGGCCCCAGGGAGGCAGCAGACTTCTCTGTGAGTCTGGTCACAAGATAAAATGATAGGTATGGTAAATATTTTTTTAAATCCTCAACCTAAAGACAAACAAAGGATAATAGAAGGGTAGAATTATTTTTTCCTAATCCCAGCCATGTAAAAATTAGGCTTCCAGATTAAGATGGTCAATTAGCCAAAAAAGACTCAGCTAAGAGTCAGCTTTGGACAGACATCTACTACATCATAGGACAAACAACTACAGCAAGTGGGATGAATCACTCACTGGAAGTGCCTATCTCCCTTCCCGATAACAGAAGGACTAAATTAGACTACATTTAAAGCTGAAGTTAGGTGAGACAAACCTCACTTTGAATACATGTTTATAGTGAGTGGATGGAAAATACGCACTCAACTGCGCTCATATGTATGGGAGGTGGAGGGGAGATAAGGACAAATCCAGACCCTAAGAAGCAAAAAACTCTAATGTGTTTTATGAAATAAAGTATTAAGTAGAAATAGAGGACAAAATAAATATCTGGGTCGGGAAGGTAAATGTTCTGTGGTAACATACTTCAACAATGGAGTTAATGCTGTTTGAATTTTCAGTGGCCTGTGGGAAGTCACGAATATTGCATTGTTGATATTGAAATTCAGGAATATATTTATGCTAAAACCAGGGAAGAAAAATGAAGCAACATTGGTGAACAACACAAATAATTTGCTGTGTCATTCATTAAGCCTCTTTCCAACTGCTTTTGACAAAAAAACATTTTCAGGGAGACAATTTGTTCTTTAACAATTAGCCAAGTCAGACACTGGCTCTTAGCAGAGCTTCTTTTTTAAAACTTTCCCTAGCAATATATTCAGCAATACACACCTTGACCTAAAGTCCTCCACAGATACATCCGTAACAGACATCTGACATCCTACATTGTACTATTAAGCTTGTTTGTTTTTCATAGCGAATAGTTTTGCCCTTCCCTAACAGATTTGCTTTGATGGACAGAGAACAGCCTCATTTCAAAGTAGGAATGTCTCCAGGGAAGATATTTTTCTCTTTCTAAACTTGTCCTGCATAAGCAATATAAACCTTAGTTTCCAAGGCAATGACAATTTTAAACACAGAATGATTTTAAAATAGACCTCTTCAGCCTTGACAATTCTAAAAATGAGGCCATACTTACATCATCTAAATGAAGCCACAAATACGTGTATTATTTAGGGAATAGCCTGTTTTCATCTTGAGTAGCTTGGCACCAACCAAATGGTTATGAAAATCTTAAGTCTTTCTCCCTGAAAAATGCATCAGTGAGACACTGGCACAGGTTGCCCAGAGAAGCTGTGGCTGCCCCATCCCTGGCAATGTTCAAAGCCAAGCTGGACAGGCTTGGAGCTACCTGGTCTAGCAGAAGGTGTCCCTGCCTGTGGCAGGGAGTGGAACTGGATGAGCTTTAAGGTCCCTTCCAACCCAAACTAGTCTGTGATTCTATGATTCTATGAACCTTTAACCAATGTAATAGTACTCAGTTTCTCTTTTATAAAGCAACTTTAACTCAAATGCAAATGGATTTTGCATGCAGTGGGATCTTCATCTATTTTTCATGAATTATAGTTTAAAGAGTCACATGCAATCCTTTATGAACACCGTAGGCTGCTACAACCCTCCTTTGGTTTTATACAGAAGTTATCAGATAAGAAAACTATAAAACCTCATTCTAGGTTGTTTTTTTTTGCGTGCCAGTGGATACTTCTCAAGGTAAAAACCTTGAATTATGTCAGTCCTTAGGGAAAAGGATCAGCATTTTTATTCACAAAATGGTGGGTATTAAAGCTTGAAAGGTCATTTTAGAACATTTACTTTTTCCCCAAGCAGACTTGTTCCTTATATTAAAGAGTTTATTGCAAAGAAATAAATGCAATTGAGCTCAGGAAAGGAGGTACCATATGCAGTGCTGTAACATCAAATTTTCACTGGTCACACATCATTTATAAACTTGATTTAAGCCTCATGGGACATCAATACACATATGAAGCTACCAAAACTGGCCTATTTCAGCCATCACCTAACTTCAGCTTGTATTACAATGATCAGGCAACCAAAAAGAGTGGTGAAGAACTCTGCAATGGAAATCTCCAAAACTTAATGCTCACACTCAACTTGGATAGGAAGCTTAATGACTTAAAATCAGCCTGTAAGCCATCCACACCTTCTGGAAGTTTGGAAAGAACTGATGTTCTGGGGGAAAAATGGCCATTTTCATGTAGTGATTGTGACTGATTAAAAGACTCAGACTCCATAAAGCAAACCTCTCCACATCAGACCTATATGATGCAAATTCTCAGCAGCATCTTGCTACTCTTCATTTCCAAGAGCAAAATGACCAATTCTGATCACAATATAGTCTAAAACCTTTACTTTTAAATGTCATGTTAAAGGGATCATTCGTTAACTCCTTGTTGCAAAAGATGTTTCCTATCTTCAGCCCAATGAAAATTGTATTATGTCATAAGATCATGAGATCACTGGAAAATTACATGGCCCATCATTCTACATGAGTAATGATTTGTTAAAAAGTCAGGAAGTGCAAGAGTTTACTTGAATATTTTGTGAGTTGCAACAACTAAAAATCCCACACAAAGTTTAAAGTATTGAAGTACACATTTTGAAAATGTCATATTATACAGTAGCACTGTGCAAGACAAAACAGTACCTTTCTGTTATGAGTTTTTATCTCAGTTCTTAATGTATTTTTTAATTAATTCTTAATGTAAAAAATCAATAATGTGACTTGTTAACTTATAGCAGTTCCACATGCTCCACCTTTCTCTCTCTATTTTTGTGGAAATAACGCTAGAAGAAAATATTTAAATAAACAAACTTGACCTCATACCTCCTGGGTTTTGCTCCAATGGCTAGGGAACTGACAAGGTCCTGGACTTCAGTTGAATGGGTTTATCAAAAACGGATGTACAATAAGTCACTGTCTGTTCCACCTCTCCTGGGAGAAGTAATGACCCTGTTGAATAAAAAAAAAAAATCATCTTTAACCTTCCATTCAATGTATAAATTTCAAAATCCTGTGTAAAAGCCTGTAATGTTCAGAAATAGGCAGCAGCTTGTTATTCAAAGTGTGCTGTACTTATTCTTGCATAATATAGGCAGCTATCTTTAAAACAGACCCATGCAGTCCTGAGCTAAAAGCCAGATGGTAAAGTACACTATGCTAAGGAAAAATTGAACTTTGTTGAAAATACACAGATAGCTCTTCTTTCTTGAGCACACTGAATTAAAAATCAGGATGTAGACACTCCTAAACTCAGAGAGCACCTGGGATTCAGTTCATCTCTTTCATAGTAAAGTAGGAAGGTGACGAGCAGAGATGCCTGCAGCAGGAGCTATAAAATACCAGACTGAATCCGGGTCTTGCCATTGATTAACTGGGCAGTCTCATTCAATTCTCTTTCACTGGACTTTCACCACTTGTACATTGGGCATAAAGATCTTTGCATCTTAAAATACTCTCCTGAAACTTTAAGTAAAAACACCTGGTAGAACTACTAATACTCCCCACTGCAGTGCTGGATGACTCTTTTGTCCAAGGATATTTCATGGATGTTTGCTTCTCCAAGAGCTGTCAAAAAAAAGAGGTACCTGAGAGGACTTCCCTACATCTGGAACATGGGAACACAGAACCTTTCCACACAGCCAGGATTTGGTCCACTGTCTACAAATGCACAGACTGCCTGAATCACTTTTCCTTTACATATTTAAGCAAAATGTGCCTACTAGGAACTGTGGGTTTGCTTTCTGTGACAGCTCAGAAGGATATGCCTTAGGTTTAGAAATATCCTTTAACATGAATCAATCTCAGCTCTGCTACAGCACAAATGTGTGCATCTTGTCTCAGTAATGTTTTTATGAAGGTACTTCAGAGGACCATATGTTTTGCAATTTATTCAAAGAATTATGTAAAACTACCTACTATTTTTTCTGGCGGATACACCAGTTTCTTTAGAGCTTTATAGCATATTTTAGTAGCTTGATTTCCTCTTGAAATCTCAGAATAAATTTTCAAAGTGTTGCTTAAATGTTAGTTAAAGGAAGCAATAAGATGGTACATAGATTCAGGGTTTAAAGGAAGAAATGGCTATTTATATCTATCTGCACACTTTTACCACAGTAGTGGAGTTACACACTTCTCATTCTCCTATAAATCTGCATTTGACCATAATGATTTCCGAGCTAGGCCTTCATAAAAAATCCATGACTTAATTCTTCATTTAGTTTTCTTCTGGGAACTGCATAGTATTTCAAAGCCAGCAGGGCTTTGGAATTGTATAGTAGAATGTTCTTCAAAATAGAGCTGAATTCATTCCTTGTGGTATCTCATTCTTGGGTTTTTGTCTTTTAGTTCATGATTCACATACAAGTGGTTTCATTTGCATCCCTATTACCTTGGTTGCTTTTATCTATCTCTAGTCACCTATGTGTTTACAGTGCTTGTTCTCAGCATAGCATCTTATCTTATTCTGCATCAATTATATGAGAAAGCTTTCTGAAAAGAACAGTGCAGCCCACAAGTATATATGCTATGTCTTCAGACGCTCTTCAACTCCTTTTTTCCATCTTTTATAACTTGGGTCAAAACTATTTGTAGGACAGAAGGATGATTTGAATGCTCCTTTAAAGGCAACTGCATCCTCCACTGCTGTTTACAAATAAATATATACCACCACTGAAGGAAGGAAAGCCTGGACATCAGGAGGTTTGTATCACCGCTTGATATAAACACTTCTTTCTTTATTGAGAGGGCGCACCCCCTCAACAAACCAACCTGTGGAGAGAAGATGAGGAGGCAGCACTGTTACACAACAGGCTGGCAATGGCTCAGAAAGGCAACCCTTAAAAACGAGAACAGAAGGAAAGATATTTTTGCTTTTAGCAAGAACTGCTTGTAATACTCAGAATGTCAACTCCACTATTTTAAGGCTCGTTAGTAATGCAAACAATGTTTCAGATTCCTTTCAATCACCCCCCAAGAACGTGGTAATCAACCTCTGTTGGCCAGTAGATACGCAAGACATGAACTTTGTCTCCCTACGCTGGCTGCATGACAGCATATGAAAGTCTAATCAGTAAATTCTGCTCTCCCTGACAATGTTTAATCAAGAAACTCCTTCAGAAAGATTAGGGAGTTTTGACACTCTTCCTTCTCAGCGGAAGCTCCCAAAGCAACTGTACGCTATTCTGGCCAGTACCTCACAGCTGGCTTGGACTGATTATGTTCTCTGTGGAGGTGAAAGGAAAATTAAATCTTTGGAAAGCCTTGGATACTGCCAATGGCACTATATATAGAGATAACTGAGGGGGCAGTGATACCAAAAATCTGAGATTTCAGAACACACATCCCACACCATGAAGAATGAACTTCCTGGTGATACAGCAGCAAACTCCAACGGTTTACCCATGCCCAGCACACTTTAATGAGGGCATATTTGGAAACTGAGCAATTCTTTTCTGTTTAGTCCCTTTCCCCCCACACACACAAAACAGACCCACAGAACGTGATTACTAAATGTGTCAACACCAGTCAGTTGGGGTTTTTTCCTCATTTTGTACCACTGACATTAATTACAAGTATAGGAAAATTGACCTATTGACACAAATCCAATTTTAACTTTCAGGAGTGAAATTCAAAGTTTGACTGTTATCTTTAGCTTTACTGTAGCCAAATGATGCTCAGATGGTAAAACACTGGTCTTACCACCTTCAGACACTAAATTTCATGAAAATGCTGTTGATGGGGAGCTGAGGACAGAGGTAGTGATAAAGAAAAAAGCTTAAAAGCTAAATGTTCTTGTCGCCTCTGATTCTCAGTCTTCAGGCTGTTGGCCCCAAAGACCTACCTAGTGTGAAATCAATAAGGCAGTGTTAAATGATTGCAAAGAAAGGAGAAATAAAAAAAGGGAGACATTTACCAGTTGAAGGAACCCTGTACTTGAAAAAAATTCTCATAATTTAACTAAATCCTCTTCCTCAACATGATTTTTCTGGATATCCCTGGCAGTGTTCAAGACCAGGTTGGATGGAGTCTTGGGTGACATGCTTTAGTGTGTGGTGTCCCTGCCCATGGCAGGGGTCTTGCAACTAGATGATCTCAAGGTCCTTTCCAACACTAACTATTCTATGATTCTATGATTCTCCTCAACCTCTGCAGGGTAACAGAGAACTGAAACCTTGAAAAGAAGAGTTTACAGTACATCAGCACTCCAAGTTGGATTAGGATGAAACTGGTATCATACAATCCAACGCCCTGTCTCAGGCTTGGAGCAACCTGGTCTAGTGGAAGGTGTCCCTGGCCATGGTGGGAGGTGGAACTGGATGAGCTTTAAGGTCCCTTCCAACCCTAACCATTCTATGATTCTATTTTGTACCATGCTTCTCACACTGTAAACTTTGAGCCACTTACCCTTGAGTGTGAATATCGCACTAATGTACAATTTCTAACTAAGCTTACTGATCTGCCCTTTAAAGCTAAATGAAAAATTAAGATACTCAACTATTGCCAATGACAAGCAGAGATAAAAGCTTGTTGTAATTATACTAGCAAGGTAAGATATTTTTTGCTAGGTGTCCTAGCTTGGTTTCACAATAAGAAGTATTTAATCTACCATTTGTTCTGACATAGAGGTGGCAGCATTTAAAAAGGCCAACAACAGAATGGCTTTCAAATTCTGTCACACTTTGCCTCACTAATAAACTAACTGGAATTATTGAGAATTAATCCTTTGCTGAAGTGGCTACTATGTATATTTTTTTTATATTACTTAATTACAACAAACCATAGAAGCAACACCATTTTGTATTTTGATTAGCATTTTGTTGCTATGGTTTCTATGTGGTTGCCCCATCCCTGGCAGTGTTCCAGGCTAGGTTGGATGGGGCTTGGAACAACCTGGTCTAGTGGAAGGTGTCCTAGTCTAGTGGAAAGGATTGGAACTGGATGAGATTTAAGGTCCCTTCTAACCCAAACTGGTCTGGGATTCTATGATTCTCTGAAATAGCTTCTTTCTGCTTTGAAGCAGTCTGTGCAGTTTGTGCAGGGAGTGCTGTCTCCTAAAAGAGCTGAGGAGAGTAGAGATTCAAAGCCAAATCAGATTTCATGTAAAAAGTGAGTAGTTAGCACATTGATCTACAGTAGTGGTAGTATAATGTTATGTTTATTGTTTTTATAATCACCTATAAAAGCACTAACTGAAAAGTTTTCCCAGTGTGGCTTGCATAAAGTGCTATTCAGATACTACAAGCACAGGATCATTTTTGTAATTCTCACCTTGTACAAATACAGTCTGTTTTACTAGGAGTTTCTAAATGTGATTAACATTTACTCTTGCACACAAAAAAAATACACAGAAATGACTGAAAAGCCTAGAGAGAAACATGGTCCAGAGAGGTGAGCTATTACCAAGCACAAGCACAGCTCTTCTTTCCTCACTGCCCTGCTTGATATTTTAGCATGGGGTTTATTTCTCATCATCCAATTTTTGGCCTGTTTTGAACTAGAGCTACATAACTATACTTCCATGAACTAGACAGATTCACTTCTCATTTCATTATGGTACAAGTGAACTGTAGGTTTATTCTTCCACTAGTAAGCCCTGGGAAAATTTAGATATTACCAGAAACTAAAGCATAAACACAAAACAATGTCCTACAAAGGGAAAAATGGGTACATTTGAACACAGCAATCAAAAGAAATTTTTGTACCTGATACAGGACTTCTACCTTACTCCTTCCTTCCTGAGATACCCAGGTTGGAGAAAGAACATTTGCTGCAAACCTGACATGCTGATTTATTATTTTCTTGTGAGTTATAGTCAAACTCCGAATATTAAATCAACTAGAAGTTTAGAGGGCTTAAAAATACCTAAGCCCTCTGACTGCCCCTACATCAAGGAAAGGCCAAACAAATCTTTAACATATTAGACAGAGTCATCAAATAGCAAAAACTAAGGACCAAAGTCCTGCTCTGTACCAGCTTCTTACACTGATTCGGGCAAATCCCTTCATCTCTGTAGCTTGGTTTCTTTGTACAGTAACAGCTATAGATGAGGAAAATTAATTTAATCACTAAAACGTCATCACTACTGATGGTAATAAAGACCACACAAGCAACAACGATAGACAAATAACTATGGACACTAGGTTTCTCTTTACTTGTTAGAGGTGAGAGAGTTATAAGTATTTTAGACATACAGAACACTTGAACAGAAATACAAATGCTCCTAACTGGAATTCTTGAAGGAGTTCACTGCAAATTCAAAATCAGTCTCATTTATTAACCCCAGGATGGTACCATTTTAATAGGTAGGGACATTTTTATTAAATATTTCCACTTTATAGAACTCTCTTAGCACCCACAATACTTTGTGGAGAAATCTGTGTAATCAAATAATTTCAATATAAAATAGAAGTCCAGAAAAAATGTGGAAATGATGCTAAAAATAAGTGCTTTGCAATTCTGGAAAAAAAAAAAGCCCAGAACAAAAAAACACAAACAAACCAACCAAAAAAAAAAAACCAACAAAAAATCCCCAGCCTTGCTCACCAGGACAGACACAGTATAATAAATATTCCTCATAATTTATTATCTCATTACCTCCTAGAATGAGGAAATAAATGCTTTGATTTGGGGAATTTTGTAACAATAGAACTGAGGAAGAATATCTTTTTTAGAGAAGAAAAAGTTCTTTAAACAAAGTCCATACACTTGCATCGAAAGACAGACAATGATAGTAAATATGAAGTGGGGGGAGGGACTCTACCACGTTTCTTCATCTGTGTCTGTATCTTAAAAATATAAGGACTTGTCTACCTGTCAAAAAAAAAAAAAAAAAAGGAAAGTAGATTAATGTATTAATTTCATAATATAATGAAATGGGGCCTGGAACTAGATGATCTTAAGATCCTTTCCAACCCTAACTATTCTATGGTACTACAATCTAAAGCAAAGTAAAAAAGCAGTACAGTATGCTTCATCTTCTCCATTCTCCCCTGCATCTTTCCAAGAAAGCATATGAATTTTCTTTGAAATGTATAGCCCAAAGGAAATAATTTTACCTGTAAGCAAAGAACTGCTGCCAAAATTGCTGCATATCAACTACAGCATTGGGAAAGAACCTCAAGCTGTACATCAACTTTTTCAGGAAATTACTGGGAAGGTGGAGAAATAACATATATATGAGAAGTTACTCTCCAGTTTTGCAAGCTCACTGCATATGGCACAGAGATAATACATGCTGCAAGTAAAGAAAAGCTTTTGCTACTAATGATGAACAGAATGGAAAACAAAAAAGCTAAGAAATATTACATTTTTGATATTTCATCTGGGACATTGCACCACTGTTTTTTTTCAGGCTGATTTCAGTCCCTTGAAAAATATCTAAACTATCTAAAATGTACCACAAGACTATGTCCAGCTCTGGAGTTCCCAACATAAGAGGGACATGGAGCTGTTGGAGTGAGTCCAGAGGAGCCCACGGAGATGCTGCAAGGGCTGGAGCATCTCTGCTATGGAGACAGGCTGAGAGAGCTGGGCTTGTTCAGCCTGGAGAAGAGAAGGCTCCGGGGAGAACTTAGAGCAGCTTCAAGTGCCTACAGGGGCCAACAAGAAATTTGAAGAGGGGCTTTTGACAAGGGCTTGTAGAGACAGGACAAGGGGCAATGGCTATGACTTGACAGATTGGAGCCTGAGATGAGCTCTTAGGAAGTTCTACCCTGTGAGGGTGGTGAGATGCTGGCACAGATTGTCTAGAAAAGCTGTGGCTTGCTCCATCCCTGGCAGTGTTCAAGGCCAGGTTGGACTGGTCTGGTGAAAGGTGTCCCTGCCTGTGGCGGGGGTGGGGTTGGAACTACATGAGCTTTAGGGTGCCTTCCAACCCAAACCAGTCTGTGATTCTGATTCTATGTTTCTTATTTCAGGTAGCACTCTGAACTGATGTGCAAGGTGGAAGTCAAAGGCCTTTCCCTGCCTATGTGCACATACTGTTACCATGGAAGATTTACTACATGCACTGGGTAGTCTTCTGTGTTTCAATAATTGATTTGACACCATTCTCATCCACACTTATATAACCTTTACATACTCATTAACACTGGGGAGAAAGAAAAACCTGAATGGTGATGCACTCATCATTCTTTCCCACCTGTGGAAAAGAAAAACATCAAGGAATTTCAAGTACTTTGTAAATTAATTCAGCAAAAATCAGGAATGTTCTGCTCATAGAATCATAGACTCATACAACAGTTAGGGTTGGAAAGGACCTTAAGATCATCTAGTTCCAACCCCCCTGCCAGGGGCAGGGACACCTCCCACTAAACCATGCCACACAAGGCTATGTCCAACCCGGCCTTGAACACCGCCAGTGATGGAGCATTCACAACTTCCCTGGGTAACCCATTCCAGCCCCTCACCACCCTTACAGTAAAGAATTTCTTCCTCATATCCAATCTAAACTTCCCCTGTTTAAGTTTGAATCCGTTACCCCTTGTCCTATCACTACAGTCCCTAATGAAGATCTTCCCTGCTTTGAAGAAAAACAAAGAAAACCTAACCTTCACACTTTCAGACAATCTGAGATTGTTTTCATCAGGGCCACCAGCTTTCCAGCTCTTGTTCATCACTGTCTGAAGATAGACAGGTGGAAATACATTCATGAAACAAAACCAAACCAGTCAAAGATCCTACATTAGTATATACAGATCTTTTACAGTGTACTTAAATTTTTTAAAAATTGAATGCAATGTTGATGAAAATAGAACAGCTGCAGGTAACCCTCAGAAGTCATATACAGGACTAGACTGAATCAATTGGAACAACAGTGTGAGAAACCATAATACACCTAAAAAGTAGCATTTAGAACAGAATCATTGTTTTCAATAGCAGGGTTTTTTCCCTCTTTCCTCAGGGCAGGCTTAAAGGTTACAGTGGCCAACTTACTGTGTTACACCCTCCTCCTGCTAGCAATTTTTCTGATGTATTCTACTATAACTGTCTTTGTTTCTTAAACTGCTAATGTGACAAAAATGTGCAATCATGCTTGAAACTATTTTATTCTATAGCAACAAAGTATTAAGATGTTCCATTATAAAAGAATAAAGGAAGTTACACATTGCTTTATGGGGCAGAAAGACAATTCAAAGGAGGTAAAGTACAAGACACTAAGGCAGTCTATCCCAATTAGGCAACCATACTCTTCATGAGAAGAATGGCAAAAAGATTCTTATTTGTTATACAATAAATTGGCAGAATGTAATTGTTTTAAAAGCCTTACTTGCCTCCACCTCAAAGGCACATGCTAGTAGGAAGGAAAATGAGGCCTGGCAGGCCCATCATTTTGTCATGGGTTCAGCAGTAGCAGTCATTTTACTCCTTCTTATAGCAGGGTTTAAACCACAACACACTTGAAGGCACTTAAGTATATTGCTCTGTGTATTGCACAAAATGAGCTACTACTTCTTTTTTAATAAAAAGTTTAATGAAGGGAATACTACAGGCTGGATAACAGCTTCGCAATTTGTCATTCAGGTAAGACATCAAAACTCCTTAACAAGTGGACAGAAATTTCCATCTTGCTCTCTCCAGATGATATCTTTTTTTTTCCTAACCCTACACAGTAAAATCCCTAATCTCATGAGCCATGGAACTACAGACCAGTCAGCCTCACCTCTGTGACTGGCAAAATCTTGGAGCGGATTCTCCTGGAAGGCATGCTGAAGCACATGAAAAACAACAAGGTGGCTGGTGACAGCCAGCATGGCTTCACTAAGGGGAAGTCCTGCCTGACCAAACTGGTGGCCTTCTATGATGGGGCTATGGAAATGATGGACAGGGGTAGAGCAGTTGATGCCATCTACCTGGACTTGTGCAAAGCGTCTGACACTGTCGCACATGACATCCTTGTCTCTAAGTTGGAGAGACATCAATTGGATAGGTGGACCACTCAGTGGATAAAAAACTGGCTGGATGGCTGCATGCAAAGAGTTGTGCTCAATGGCTCAGTGCCCAGCTGGAGACCAGTAATGAATGGTGTCCCTCAGGGATTGGTGTTGGGACGGGTCTTGCTCAACATCTTTGTTGGTGACATGCACAGTGGGATTGAGTGCGCCCTCAGCAAGTTTGCCGATGACACCAAGCTGTGTGGTTCCGTTGATACGTTGGAGGGAAGGAATGCCATCCAGAGGGACCTTGACACACTTGTGAGGTGGGCTGATGCCAACCTGATGAAGTTTAACCATGCCAAGTGCAAGGTCCTACACCTGGGTCGGAGCAATCTCAGGCACAGCTACAGGGTGGGCAGAGAAGAGATTCAGAGCAGCCCTGCCGAGAAGGACTTGGGGGTGCTGGCCGATGAAAAAATGAACATGAGCCGGCAGTGTGCGCTTGCAGCCCAGAAAGCCAACTGTATCCTGGGCTGCATCAAAAGAAGCATGACCAGCAGATCAAGGGAGGTGATCCTGCCCCTCTACTCTGCTCTTGTGAGACCTCACTTGGAGTATTGTGTGCAGTCTGGTGTCCTCAACACAAAAAGGACATGGAACTGTTGGAACAAGTCCAGAGGAGGGCCATGAGGATGATCAGGGGACTGGAGCACCTCCCGTATGACGATAGGATGAGAAAGTTGGGGCTGTTCAGCCTGGAGAAGAGAAGGCTGCGTGGAGACCTCATAGCAGCCTTCCAATATCTCAATGGGGCCTAGAGGGATGCTGGGGAGGGACTCTTCATTAGGGGCTGTAGTGAGAGGACAAGGGGTAACGGGTTCTAACTTAAACAGGGGAAGTTTAGGTTGGATATGAGGAAGAAATTCTTTACTGTAAGGGTGGTGAGGGGCTGGAATGGGTTGCCCAGGGAAGTTGTGAATGCTCCATCACTGGCGGTGTTCAAGGCCGGGTTGGACATAGCCTTGTGTGGCATGGTTTAGTGGGAGGTGTCCCTGCCCCTCTCAGGGGGGTTGGAACTAGAGGATCTTAAGGTCTTTTCCAACCCTAACTATTCTATGATTCTATGATGAAAAATGCTGCTGGCCTGCCTACTGTTTACTTTAGGTAGCTGAAGCAATCTAGCTTCAGTAACACAGAACTCAGGACTTGTTAAAATCCCCAAAAATCAAAATAAATCTGTGCATGCTGGCATTCATACACTCAAGTTCTTTTCCATTTTGCTAACCCCTACCACTAACTGCAGTCTTCAGTGAAAGCATTGCAAAGGTCCTTGCAGGGCGCCTTATTTATTAGTCAGATTATGGCAGCTCTTCAGCAGAGCAAATGCCACAGCCAAATGTGATCCCTGCAGGTGCCTGTATAAGCATTACACATCAAGGTAGTATTTTAAATATTTGCATCAGATGGGATTGTCGTGGTTTAAGCCTCTCATGCAGTTTGCTTACTCATGCCCCCCTCTTTCTTCCCCCCACTCCAGGAGGAGAATCAAAAGAATGTAGCTCCCACAGGTTGAGATAAAAACAGTCCAGCAACTAAGGTATAACACAAATCACTACTGCTACCACCAATAATAATAATAATAATAATAATGGAAATACAAGGGAAGAGAATACAAATGCTCACCACCCGACGACTGAGCCGTGAACTAACTCTTCCAGGTTCCTGCCCCCAGTTTTGACATCCTGGCGCATGACGTGCTGTGGTACGGAAAACCTCTTTGGTCAGTTTGGGTAAGGTGTCCTGTCTCTGCTTCCTCCCAGCTTCCCCTCCTTCCTGGCAGACCATGAGACCCAGAAAGTCCTTGGTCAGATTAAACATTACTAAGCAGTAACCGAAAACATTGGTGTTATCAGCGCTGTTCCCTGGCCAAAAGTTGAAAAAACAGCACTGCACCAAGATGGAGAAAAATGACTGCTACTGCTGAACCCATGACAGGGATAAATACCACTAGCCTTTAACATTTGGACAGTGTATCTCCACATATTTCCATCTGTTTGAATATTGCGCTTGTCCACATGGATAAATGTTAACTCATTACCTTATTCTCATTTGGCAGCTGTGTTAGAAGAAACACCCAATTTTCATGCTTCTTCCACGTGAGCCATCCCATTTATTTCTGTTTGGTAATTTAGAAGTAGAAAATATTTTCCTTAATGAATCAACTTTATTTCCATGAATTGTCTTCCTCTCTTCCTCTGCAAGGGGAACCATACTAGATCAGATAACATAATGCACTATCCAAGAAAAAGAAAAATGTGAATTTTATTAAATCTAATATTGACTTATTTCACTCATTGACTTTTCCTCTCATGCTCAGAGCTTCCATGTGCATCGTATACACACATTTTGCAATATTTATCACAAAACGGAATATGCAGTTTGAACTTCAAGTGCAGAGTATCACCTATTCCTCAATATTGAACTATCCATTGCCTCAAAAGCTTATGAAATATACAGAAAGCTTGACAAAACAACATGAAAGCTGAAAATTCAAAAAAAATCAAGACAGTGAGGAAAGTTACACCTCAGTTTTTATTTTAAAACTTTGTTTAATCACTCTCCGAAATCTGCACAAAATGGCACATAACATTTCTGCCCATGCCTTCATCTGGCATTTGCAAACACCAGACATATGAAAAGTATCTTCTTTGCAACATCACTACAAACCCCCCAAGCACCTGCACATGCTCAGCAGAGCTATTTTAGTTACACATTTTTAGAATTAAAGCCAAAACTCCCCCTCATTCCCCAAAACCAACACACACATTCAACACTTCTTTGTCTAGTTTTAAAAGTCCAACAATTGTGCTTATGAGGAATCTCTCCTCATAAAATCACTTGATATCTTCAGCAGTTCAGGTGCATATATTCATAGAACCACAGACTGGTTTGGGTTAGAACGTACCTTAAAGTTCATCCAGTTCCAAACCCATGCCATAGGCAGGGACACCTTCCACTAGACCAGGTTGCTCCAAGTCCCGTCCAACCTGGCTTTGAACACTGCCAGGCATGGTGCAGCCACAGCTTCCCTGGGCACACAGCTGTGGGTGACGGGATAGAAATAGTTAATGAAATGGATTCAGGCATTATTGCTCTGGTCAGGATTAAGCCCTGGGAACAGTGAAGAAAAAAACAGGTGCTATTGCCCTGGTCTGGCCTAAGCCTTGGGAGCTGTAAAGAGAACAATGAAGGGTAAAGATCAGTTAGCAAAGCAAAGTGGACAGTTTGCAAGATAAAGCAGGATGTGCATCTCAAAGACAGACCAAACAATGTGAATATTTGCAACCCTTAGTAGTTTTGCTAAATCTGGATGATAAGGGAGTGAGAGAGTGAAAAGTTACTGCTTAGCACTTAGACTATAAAAAGGATGCAAGAGGCAAAATAAAGGTCTTCAGATTTCACCAGAACTTGAGTCCGTCTTTGATATGCCACACACAACCTCTCCGGGCCTTCTTTTTCTTCACATTACCAAACCAATGGTGTACTTTCTTACCAAGCACAAGACAGGACTATGATTTTGATCACAGTACAGCAATGACCTGGTCCAAAATTGGATCTTCTATCTCAACATCTCGGTTGTCACCCTGTTTAGACCACCAGGCCAAATGTATGCCCTGTTTGTAAACCTCACAACCTGTAAATGCCTGCGTTGCCTAGGACAGAAGTGAATCTTGGCAGCTATTGTCAGAGCTAATACTGATAATAGCTTGTGAATCTGCGCAGGGCCAGCACCCAGAGAGCTCTCAGGTGACATGTGCACCACTGCCAGAATCTCCACCAGTCCAGGACCATTTGATAAGATGCACTAACAGGTCCTATAACATAGGCCCTGTATCTTTAGTTAGTAATAGGTGTCTCTACCCATGGTACGGGGGTGGAATTAGATGATCTTGAAGGTCCCTTCCAACCCAAACCGTTCTATGATTCTTTGTTAAAATACCTCATTTGAGCTGATTTGTTTAAGTACTGCTGCTTTCAGTGTTTAACAATTAAAGTATGCTCTTGACTTAGCTTATTACCAATTTGATTTCTTCTCTGTATCAGCAATCTGACTGGGTAGGAAAATTTTGCTAGTATACATTTCTTATTGGGATCAGACTAACAAACAGCAGTGCACCAGTGATATTTAATTGCCAGAAGTTATGATCCTGAGATTAAAGATGAAATACAGATGTTTAAACAGGGTTTGTTCCCTTAGGAGATTCCTTTACTCTTGAAAGACAGATTGGAAAAATGCTTTGTCAGTGAGTTGATAGAAGATTCGAAAAACTTTTCTCATGTTTATTTTGTAAATCAATAATGGCTGATCAGGCCCTCAGTGAAAATAGGGAACTATTCAGAAACAGAACTGAGTCTTTCAATGATAGCTTGTGACATCTTTCAGGACTTTAACAACTCCTTGGATAGCAAGAGCAACTTGCTCTTGCTCAACAACTATCACAACAAGAACTATTACTAGAACAACTATCTTGTTCAACAACTATTACTGCTTCTGACTGCCCTACCAGCCAGCTAAATGGGGCATGGAGCAGCCAGCAGAATTAGGATACAGCTAGGTGATCATCAAATGAAACCTCAAAATGACAGACTGGATCTAGGAGCTGACAACAGAATAGGACAAGTATGTGAATGGAAGTATGGATTTCCAAACCTATGCTGAATGTTATTAGGGTTTTATTTCCCATAACAGGCCAAAAAATATGATAATTATGAACAAAATAAATCACAGCACCATAGAATCACACAACCATAAAATCCCAGACTGGTTTGGGTTGGAAGGGACCTTAAAGCTCATCCAGTTCCAAACCCCTGCCATAGGCAGGGACACCTTCCACTAGACCAGCTTGCTATAAGCCCCGTCCAACCTGGCCTTGAACACTGCCAGGGATGGGGCAGCCACAGCTTCTCTGGGAAACCTGTGCCAGTGTCTCACCACCCTCACAGGGAAGAACTTTTGCCTAAGAGCTCATCTCAATCTCCCCTCTGTCAGTTTAAAGCCATTGCCCCTTGTCCTGTCCCTACAGGCCCTTGTCCAAAGCCCCCCTCCAGCTTTCTTTTTGACCACTTTAGGCACTGGAAGCTGCTTCTCCAGGCTGAACAAAAGAAGACTCCAGGGAGACCTTATAGCAGACTTTCTGGTACCTAAAGGAGACATACTGCTGGAGGGGAGGGTGAATTATTTTGAGCCTGGTGGGCCCATGACACCTCAGGCCATCAGGGCAGAGATGCAACATACAGATGGACTCATGATTCAGGGGTGGACTTAGCAATGGAAACTATTGCCCAGGTTATTCATGAGTGTGAACGCTGCACACAGCCTCTCCTGCTCTGAAAGACTGTTACAAGAGATGGAGCACAACAGCATGGGCCGGATGCACTCAGCAGCTTTATAGGGATTGGTCCATGCACTAAGGAATGATATCTCTCTCTGCGTGTGTGTGGATGCATATATGTATATATATATATATGAGATAAGAGTGATGGTATATTGAAAATGTGGGATCTGAGCATGACATGAATGGTATGGAATAGCGGGGGGATACTATCCTGGGTTCAGCAGTAGCAGTCATTTTTCTCCTCCTTAGTAGCTGGTGCAGTGCTGTGTTTTTGACTTTCAGCCAGGGAACAACGTTGATAACAACAATGGTTTTGGTTGTTGCTCAGTAATGCTTACTCTGACCAAGGACATTCTGAGTCTCATGTTCTGCCAGGGAGGAGGGGAAGCCAGGAGGAAGCAGAGACAGGGCACCTGACCCAAACTGATGAAAGAGGTATTCCATACCACAGCATGTCAGGCCAACTGTATGAACTGCAGGCAGTTACCCAGAAGCGTTAGATCACTGCTCGGGTTGGGCTTGGTATTGGTTGGCGGGTGGTGAGCGGTTGGTTGTATTCTCTTCCCTTGTTATTTCCCTTATCATTATTATTACTGGTGGTAGCAGTAGTGGTTTGTGTTATATCTTAGTTACCGGTCTGTTCTTATCTCAACCCATGGGAGTTACATTCTTTCGATTCTCCTCCCCATCCCCCCGGGAGCTGGGGGGAGAAAGTGGCTGTGTTGTTCTGAGTTACGGCTGGGCTTAAACCACAACACCCAGGTAGATGATGTCAACTGCTCTGACCCTGTCCATCATTTCTATAGCCCCAAAAGAGAAGACCACCAAAGTGGTCAGGTAGGATCTCCCCTTAGTGAAGCCATGCTGGCTGCCACTAACCACGTTGTTTTTTATGCGCCTTTAGCATGCTTTGCAGGAGAATCTCCTCCATGATTCTGCCAGGTATAGAGGTGAGACTGACTGGTCTGTATTTCCCTGGTGTCATGGGCTCAGCAGCAGCAGTCATTATTCTCCTTCGTAGTAGCTGGTGCAGTGTTGTGTTTTCAATATTTGGTCTGGGAACAGCGCTGATAACACCGATGTTTATAGTTATGGATTAGAATGTTTTGGCCTGACCAAGGACTTTCTGAGTCTCATGCTCCGCCGGGGGGGGGGGGAAGCCGGGAGGAGGCAGAGAGAGGACACCTGACCCAAACTGACCAAAGAGCTATTCCATGCCACAGCACGTCATGCCCAGGATATCAAAACTGGGGGCAGGAACCCGGAAGAGTTCAGTTCATGGCTCGGTCATTGAGTGGTGAGCAATTGTATTCTCTTTCCTTGTATTTCCCTGGTCGTTGTTGTTGGTGGTGGCAGCGGTGGTTTGTGTTATACCTTACTTACTGGACTGTTCTTATCTCAACTACTGGTAGTTGCATTCTTTTGATTCTTCTCCCAATTCCCCCCCCCCCCCTTGGAGTGGGGGGGAAGAAGGAGGGGGAAGTGAGTGGTCGGGCTTTGTATTAGAAGGGGTGAGCTATTGTATTCTTTTCTTGTATTTGCCTTGTCATTATTGTTATTGGTGGTAGCAGTAGTGGTCTTGTGTTATACTTTAATTACTAAACTGTTCTTATCTCAACCTGTGGGAGTTGCATTCCTTTGATTCTCCTCCCCATCCACCCGGGAGCAGGGGGAAGAAAGAGAGGGGAGTGAGTGAGAGAGCGACTGCGTGATTTACGGCTTAAACCACGACACCTGGGTCTTCCATTTTTCTCTTCTTGAAAATGGGGGTTATATCTTCCTTTTTTCAGTTGTTTGGAACTTCACCTGATTGCTGTGACTTTTCAAATATGACAGTGGCTTAGCAAGTTGATCCACCAGCTCCTTCACTTGCTAGTGAAGACTAAGGCAAAGAAATCATTGAGAAACTCGGCCTTCCCCAAAGCCAGGGTAGCTAGTTCTCCCGTTTTCTTCTGGAGAGGGCCCACATTATCCCTAGTCTGTCTTTTGCTTGCAACATACCTATAGAAGCCCTTCCTGTTACCCTTGACATGCCTGGCCCGACTCAATTCTATCTGGGCCTTAGCTTTCCTGATCTGGTCCCTAGCTTCCCTGACAACATTCCTGTATTCTTCCCAGGCCACCTGCCCCTGTTTCCACCTTTTATAAGCTTCTTTTTTCACTCTTAAATATATGAATGCACTTGCTGAGAAAGCTTACGTGCAATTTAACAATCTCAGACTACAGCTAGAAGCACTATCCCTTTTCCTAAGAGATCAGTCACAAACTGCTGTCAGAAACTTTTCTCTGCTTAAGACCATTGCAGAGTCATTGGGTTATAGAATAATAAACATTGTACTTGATGATGAAACATTTGCAACTGCAATGTGATACTAGATTCATGACTGCAAGTGAAGAAAAATTAAGAAGGAAAAAAGTCTAAATCCAAAGCAGTTTTGAAATGGATGCTGCAGACAGAGTATCAGTTATGCAATCATGTGCAAAATGAGGCTACACCACATAAAATGGAGGGGGAAGGAGAATCAAATATTACAACCCGCAGAGCCAGTAGGATCCACCTTCAGATGTTCAAAGTAACTACTGATACCTGTAGTTTCTCAATGCACATGCCACATAACTGGGTCTTTTGAAGCAGTAACAGTCATGATCTTAAAAACTACTATCAAAACTAACACAGATAAATTGTTCTAAATCTAAAGAAACTACAACATGCAGACAGTTGTATTCCTTTGACAGAGTTCTGAAGCTCAACCATTTCTGTCCTTACTTTTGAAAGATAAAGGGAAGGAGGGAGGATCACATTCAAGCCACAAAGAGGATCACTCTGCCTTCCCTCTGACTAACTGCTAACTGATTTACTAGTCACAGTTCTCAACCCACCAGGACCCAGATGTACAACACTGGTCATTACAATATGTGACAAACATCCAAAATAAGGTATACAAACACAGCAAAGAGTAGCAGAAGAAGGAGGTTGAAATGATGGATGGAAAGATTCACATATTCACGCTGCACAGTTTTACAATCTTACTTTTTAGAAATTTTACTGTCAGTACCTTTACAAGGAAATAACAATCTAGCTTAGGTCTCTAGAAAAGTATACCTGAGTTTCTCAAGAGTAGTCTCTATCATAATTGTGTGGCACTGAAAAGTATGTTGCAAACTTCAGAAACATATTTCTATCAGAAAGTGTATCCAGCTGGATAAATCTTTTTCTCTCCTGCTATGTATCCTGTATATTGATTAAAATTCCCTTTGTCTTCCACTTTGGAAGGGAAACTTCTGAAAATGTCCACTGATCATCCATATATTTCAAAGAATAATGGACTCACTTATTACAAAGCCAGAGAAAATTGCTACCAGGATTAGCAGAAAAAAAAATCCCGTCAGTGAAATCTGTTAGATTAAATAGTAGCCCCAGAGGAATGATAAAAGTCTCATGGTCTGAAACATTTCAAAGCCAGACCACACACAACAATCAATAACAAAAGCCTATAGAAAACACTGGGCAAAACAATAGAAATTAACAGGTATTTCCTGTCTTTTTCAATTGAATGTATTTATTCCCCACCAGAAAAAAACCATGTGAGAATAAAAAATGGGCCCCTTTAAGTACATACTGAAAAAATAATATAGCAAAGCTCCTATTGTAAGTTTCAATTTACTCCTTTGTCCTCAAAATGCTGGACTAGGCAAGGGCCAGCTAAAGGCCTGTGAACCTCTTAAATCTCTTCCAAATTATGCTTTTATGGAAAAACTGGGATTCAAATAATCACAGAATTATAGACTGGTTTGGGTTGGAAAGGACCTTAAGGTCATCCAAGTTCCAATCCCCAGCCATGGACAAGGGCACCTTCCACTAGACCAGCTTGCTCCAAGCCCCGTCCAACCTGGCCCTGAACACTACCAGGGATGGGGCAAACACAGCTTCAATGGGAAACCTGTGCCAGCGCCTCAGCACCCTCACAAGGAAGAACTTTAAATATCTAATCTAAATCTCCCCTCTGTCAGTTTAAAGACATTCCTCCTTGTCCTGTCCCTACAGGCCCTTGTCAAAAGCCCCTCTCCAGCTTTTCTGTGGCCCCTTTAGGCACTGGGAGCTGCTCTAAGATGTCCCCTTAAGGAGCCTTCTCTTCTCCAAGCTGAACAAGTTCAGCTCTCTCAGCCTGGCTCCAGAGCACAGCTGCTCTGGCCCTCGCAGCATCTCTGTGGCCTCCTCTGGACTCACTCCAACAGCTCCACGTCCCTCTTGTGTTGCTGTCCCCAGAGCTGGACACAGGATTTGCAGCAGGTGTTCCACCAGAGCGGTGTAGTGGGGAAGAATAACACAGTGACTTAGTGCAGGACTCCCAAACCAAAAATCATTCTACTCATAGTAGCATGGTAACTGTGTTGCACAAAGGTCATGAGTACAAATCTCATGTTCATTCACCATCTCCATTCTTCAAGCAAATCATCAGCAAACAGCACATTTTAAAACCAGATGAAACCTCATCACTGACATGTTTCCATAAAATATCACTGTGCCATATTCACAAGATGAAAACATACATATATTACAACGTATTTACAACTATGTACCCTGTTGTATGCTGAGTTCATGTACCATAAATGACAAGCTGTAAGTACCAAAAAAAAACAGATGTAAAGGCTGAAAATACAATTTGTTTGGGAATTTTTAAAGCCGCCTACTTGTTTTTCATGATTGAATCAAACCAACTCCCAGATTTGCTGCAGTAACCCAATCAAAACTTGCAGCCTCCTAATGCTTGTATATTGCCCAGCTGATAATAGTAGGTAGTGCTTTCAAGTTACTTAGTCTAGAAAACCTGCTCTGATTTAAAGTCTCAAGCTATCTTCCTTTTTCCATGTACTAAAAAGCCATGAATCTCTGTAAATGAATGCCATTTGACAACTTTTCATGACAAAAAGTCCAAGTACCCCATATAGTAAGTATCTGAAGGATTTCAGTATTAGACTCCTACATGCCAGTCCATAAGTAAGAGCAATCCAGATGCACCTGAACTTTGTTATATAGTCCTCCTTTAAGAGTCTTAGGGCATCCTACATTGCCTCCTGCTGCCACCCACAAAGGCAGTGTATGTTCTGTAGATACTATATTCTATCTGCCAACCTTCGGCACCTGAATTGTCTAAGCCCTAGTTATCTGAATTCCTGAAGTCCTTATTTCAATCTTACTCAACCAAAACCCTCACTACTTCCAATGACAGTAATCTTGCAGTAGCATTGAATAAGCAGAATTCTTCTGCCAAAGTAACTTGATCTATACAGCAGAGAAAAGAAGAACTTACTTGCCTAAGTGTGCAAATTAGTCTTTGCAACACATCTTGAAAGTCCAATATGTCAAACATTGTGGCCTTCCCTTTCTACACTTCACCTCCACTTAACAGTATTTTTGCTGCTGGATACCATTCCCTTCACTGTAGCATTTCCTCAGTGTAACTCACTCCTGCCTCAGGAATTCTTTGCTCTTTAAACCAGAACAGAGATTCTGCTGGAGCAGCTCTGGGAAGAGAAGGCTCTGGGGAGACCTTAGAACAGCTTCCAGTGCCTAAAGTGACATACAAGAAACCTGGAGAGAGGCTTTGGACAATGGCCCGTAGTGACAGGACAAAGGGGAATGGCTTTAACCTGACAGAGGGGAGATTGAGATGAGCTCTTAGGCAGCTCTTCTCTGTGAGAGTGGTGAGACACTGGCACAGGTCGCCCAGAGAAGACATAGTTTACGTCTTCGACCTTATGTCTAATCTAAATCTGTCCTCTTTCAGCTTAAAAGCCACTCCTTGTACTGCTTTGTGTCATTTCCACCACTGGAAAAGAGGACTTCCTCATCTCAGGGCAAAGACATGAAACAGCCAATAGCTGCATTTAGCACACTTGGATGTTTTCAAGGCAAAGTGACAAGCTGGAGCAAGAGTTCAATCTGTGCTATTGCTTTGGGCAGGACTACAGAATTCAACCACAGCCAGTATGTGTGTGTGTAGGACCACTTCATCCAATAGGATGGAATCTATACCAGAGCATGAGGAGCAAAATTAGTAAATTTTTCCCTTTTTCTACATTCTAGAAAATCTTACATTATGCAACAGAATGAAAATATGGGGGTTTTCCACCTGAAACTATCTTTAGAAATGGTTTTATAATAAAGGCATCACAAAAAAGAATGTGTCTCAGGACAGCACTGCTGTTCAAGGGCTGTCAGCGTTTCCAGGAGTCCAAGTGACTATCCTTATCTGCTGTTGCCAGTGGGCTGCTGTGCACACAAACACAAATTATTTCCCTTCTTTACACCTCAGTTTTTTCTGTCTATACAATGGAGATGAAGGACTTTGCATGGCAAATACCATTGAGATCTAAGGACAACAAATATCCATAAAGCAGATCAGCTATTATTACTTAAAAATAATCTATTATGTTTGCATTCCTATGTCTGTTTGGTTTTCTACATTTAGGGGCTCTGTACAGTATTTGATTTGATACTACATTAAGTGAATGTTACATACAGATAACTACCAAATTTATGATCAATAGAAAAACTGCCAATATTTTCTCCCAAACAATTCTTTCCAATGATCCAGCACAACACATCAATAAAAAGCTCTGAATTGATGCTGTTTCCCTGTTTCATGCCCTGTTCAAATTCCCAGGGGATCATAGAATCATAGAATAATTAGGGTTGGAAAGGACCTTAAGATCACCTAGTTCCAACCACCCTGCCATGGGCAGGAATGCCTCACACTAGACCATGTCGCCCAAGGCTCTGTCTAACCCGGCCTTGAAGACTGCCAGGGATAGAGCATTCATCACTTCTGTGGGCAACTGTTCCAGTGCTTCACCACCCTCACAGTAAAGAACTTCCTCCTTATATCTAACCTAAACTTCCTCTGTTTAAGTTTGAACCCGTTACCCTTTGTCCTATCACTACAGTTTCTGATGAAGAGTCCCTCTCTGGCAGTTCATTAATTATATTGAATTATCTAGTTGCTTTTATTGACAAATCCACTCATCGGAAAAAGGCTGTAATTTCTTCTTCAGGTTAGCATTGTCCTACTGGACCATTTTTAAAATAAAAGCAAATTTACTGTAATTTCTTATACAGTTTTCTGCAACGCTTCTACTGTTAAGGCTCACATTTGTAAAGTGCCCCCACTGACATGTATATAGGAAGTTGAAAGTTGTTGTTTTTCCTAAATGTGGTTAATGAAAAAAAAAGGAGATAACTACTGTCAAATGGACTGTGAACTAAACAAGTTGCTCAGCCTTCACTGGGGAATTATACTAGTCTAATAACAACCCAGAATACAGATTTTGCATGCCATCTGGAAGCAGGGACATGGTCGGCCACTTTCCAACTTCCTCTGCTTGACAGCTTGCTTGGCACAGAGGCATCAAAACAACTGAACTGAGGCTATGAAGTATATATCCAAGGTTCAGTTTGCTTAGAGATGGGGCTGATCACCGTCCTCAGGCTTTTAAGGCATTGCCACATACTGTGAGGTATATGAGATCAAACACAGCTAACAGCAGGAATGGACTGAATTTAATCCCAGTGGTCAAATGTCCCAGACCAAGGAAAAAAATATGTATCTAAACTTGGGTTTGGGTAAGAATTCTATTCATGGCAGCATTTTTCTATGCAGCTGATTGATCCAGGACCCCGTATTTTTAGAAGTGGGAGAGGACTAATTTAAAATCTAAATGAAAAATTTGAAGCTTGGACAATTCTTTTTTCCTTTTTGTTAAAAGGTCAAATAAGACATTTTATGCTCCAGGGAATTTCCCAATCTTCCTCTGAGTTTAGAAAAACAAGCAGATGCTGCTTTCTAATTTTGCATATCATAGCTCTCTCCACCAGATTTTAAACACTCTTCCTGAGATTTAAGAGTCTCTTGCCCTGTATAGCAAGTGGGGATTCGATTTATTTCCATGAGATTTTCATCCAAAGTTGTTCTAGAAAGTGCTTAGTTCTGAAGAGACCACACATTGAACACATCTACATAAATCTTTGTCATAGATTCCTTCGTAAATCAAACCCTTATAAGGCTTCTTCCCTGTGAGGGTGAGGCACTGGCACAAGTTGCCCAGAGAAGCTGTGGCTGCTCCATCCCTGGCAGTGTTCAAGGCCAGGTTCGACAGGGCTTGGAGCAACCTGGTCTAGTGGAAGGTGTCGCTGCCTATGGCAGGGGGTTGGAACTGGATGAGCTTTAAGGTCCCTTCCAACCCAAACCAGTCTGGGATTATATGATTCTATGATTCTTGAACTGCACAGTCAAGAAATCTTTGACTCTTTGAGATTTCTCTCTGGACTTAATAAAACATAGCAAATACCTCAAAGCAAGCACTGGCTACCTGTTTTATTATCATAGAATCATAGAATAGTTAGGGTTGGAAAGGACCTTAAGATCATCTAGTTCCAACCCCCCTGAGAGGGGCAGGGACACCTCCCACTAAACCATGCCACCCAAGGCTCTGTCCAACCTGGCCTTGAACACCGCCAGCAATGGAGCATTCGCAACTCCCCTGGGCAACCCATTCCAGTGCCTCACCACCCTTACAGTAAAGAATTTCTTCCTCATAGCCAATCTAAACTTTCCCTGTTTAAGTTTGAACCCGTTACCCCTTGTCCTCTCACTACAGTCCCTAATGAAGGGTCATCTTGTTTAGATAGTCAAAGGTAAAAGAACAAGCAAACAAAACTAAATATTAACTGGGCATACACATAAGGGGTTTCAGTGATTCTAAAAGCAGCATATATGAATGTATTAAAATAAATGACTAATGAAATGATTCCTCTAACCAACATGTTTGCTTCGGATTTGCACAAGAGGTGGTTTCGGGGGGTTTTTTTTCCAGATGCTGAAAACTTCTGCAAAACTTTACAGTAAGCAGGAAAGTTTCATTTCTGGACCTGGGCTCTAATCACTAAATTACATTCCAATGGGTTCGCCAACCCTTTCGCCTATCTATTAGTTTTGTTAATAATACCCTTTTGACAAGAAAAAAAAAATAAAAGCCACAAAAAACAAACCTACTTTGGATGCTCTAAGTAGGAAAACTAAGAGACTTACAGAATCTTAAACTGGCCCCAATTGTCCATCAATTACAGAATCTATAAAAATGGTTTAAAAATTTCCAGTTATGGACTGAGTGTTTAGATACTTTTTAAATATTATACATTCAAGATATACAGGCCATGTTTGTTAGAGTATATATATGTTTCAAAAGCTGACCTCAGAGTTTTTAAATTACACTGAAGTATGTTTATCTATGTCCCATCAGATATCACAGAAGTTAGGTAAAAGCCTTACTCTGGGATTTACTTGTCATTTAGCCCATGAATTCTCATTCTGTCACAGCATCAAGCACAGTTTATAAAAGGGAATCATTACGGGTTTTCAGGAATACTAAAATTAGGAAGATTAAATTCCTATATCAAAAATAAAATTTTATGATTCAACTAATTTATAAGGTATCTGTGTGCTATTTAAGCCATACACATATCACTAAATCAACTACTCAGAATTTAGAAAGACCTTATTTTGACTGCAAGTCTTGTTCTACTTGAGCTAAGACAGCATCTTTTCACATAGCACAAGGAAGAATAAGAGTTAGCCAAAGACAGTATCATACATTCAGACATAAAAAGACAACATTCTAAAAATGCAATTTTCTTTATTAGGATATTAGAAATCCTAAAAAGCCAACGGAAGTCAGGAATGCAAAAATTCAGTAATACTGTTTCCCCTATTTACAACAATGGAACTATTTTGTCAGCAGAAGACCCTAGGTCTAACAAACTCAGAAGGTCTAATAAACTGAGAATGTGATATTCCATAAAGTATTTTGCACTGTTTGGATGCTAAAATCCCTCATGCTTTAAGTGGAATTGCATGGGTCATTAGTTCATAATGCAAATCAGCACCTTGTGGTATTTTTTAAGGAAAATGAAGGCGGGAGGAAAACAAGCTGAGCTGTTTTGTTTATACTAACATAGGCAACTGCATTTCTAAGTATTTGATTCAGCTGAAGCTCTACCTTTTATGCAGTTTTACTGGCAGATGCTATAGTGACAATGAAAGTGACTGAAATACACTCTGAGGTTTTTGCAAGCAGCATCATGATACACAGCATACATCTAAGATAGGATGAGAAAGTTGGGGCTGTTCAGCCTGGAGAAGAGAAGGCAGCGTGGAGACCTCATAGCAGCCTTCCAATATCTCAAGGGCACCTATAGGGATGCTGGGGAAGGACTCTTCATTAGGGACTGTAGTGAGAGGACAAGGGGTAACGGGTTCAAACTTAAACAGGGAAAGTTTAGATTGGATATGAGGAAGAAATTCTTTACTGTAAGGGTGGTGAGGCACTGGAATGGGTTGCCCAGGGGAGTTGTGAATGCTCCATTGCTGGCGGTGTTCAAGGCTGATCTCCAGTATATCCATCACACATAAAGAAGACCAGAACCTAATTTTCAGTCCTCTTGTCTCACTCCCCAGTGTCTCTTTTCTCTTCTATTTTTTACTGGGAGCAGAGACAAAAGGTTGCCACAAGATTATTTCAATGGCAGCTTCAACTCTCCCAACCGGTTTTCTGCTGAACGCCTGTGACTTAGTTCTGCCTGCAGGACAGGATAGATTTCTGAGTGCCAATCACTGGAGCATGCCACATGCTGAAAGTGAAAAATACAGGGCTACTGCAGTAGCATAAGGACATCACTTTTAATGAAAAGCTGTGGTAAAGAGAATTGTAAGTGAGCTATATGTAGCTAGCATTTATTTTTATGGCACCTGACCTAACATGAACAAAAGAACTGAACCTGAGCTACAGAGCTCGGACCCAGCTCTAAACTGCCTGTAATTCAGCAATTCTCAAATCAATGTTAAGCCCCACCTTTTATTTCATCTGCAGAGCATGAGACATTTTCAGACTGATCATCCTAATGTGATGTCCTGATGTGCCTTCATCCAAGTTGTCTGCTAGCTTGGCACACACAACAGCATAGCGCAGCAAGCTAGTCTTAGTAAACCTGTGAAAGTATCCAAATTGCACTGCCCTTATCTTAGGCTATCTGATATTATTAAGGATTTCCCTTAGGATCTTCTTCTTTTATGATAACTTTTCTATCAAAACAATGCAGAACATACCTAGGAAAAGCCTATGCTTCCAAATAGTGCAAGAAAACCATGGTTCAACACCCGTAAAGACCTACCTTAGCAGTTTGTGAACCAAGCTAAGGAAAGTTATCCTTAGGGATCCCACTGATAGGAGAAACAAAACTATCACAAGAATTTGCCTAATGTCACAAAACAAGTGGGTAGCAGAATGACACTAAATACTACTGCTTCTCTTCTTGCCTTCATTTCTGGCTGTGATTTCTAATGGGAGATTTGGGAAGTTACATACCTTTAAAAAGATAAGTTAATGTGTTTAGAAACTCTTCATATGACTGCTCATGGCTATTAATGAATTGATCAAGGATACTGCTGTTCAACAGTTGCTTTCCCATCATCCATACCTTGACATCGAACAGGTATATCTGCTTTAGTAGGCTGTTTCTGCAACAGAAAGAAAAGAGCCACATGCATCTGCAGGCAGAATACAATTTAAGAGTACCTAACTCAAACAGATGAGCACCAGAATGTCCACTTTTTATCCTCTCCTTTGAAGTTCTGATCTTGCAAACATTTCCCTCAAAATTCAAGTGAATGTAGTAATTTTAAGCACAGAGGGAGAGACTGATGCCTGAAATTTCTGTCCTTGGGAAGTATGAGCCACAGAAGTGCCAAACAATCTTGGTGGTGGTCATTCCCCCTCATTTTCACAGAATCATAGAATCACAGAATAGTTTTGGTTGGAAGGGAACTTTTAGCTCATCTAGTTCCAGGGACCTGCCGCAGGCAGGGACACTTCCCCTAAACCAGGTTGCTCAAAGCTCCATCCAACCTGGCGTTGTTTAGTCTTACAACACCTGCCTTCTTTGCAGAAACTGTGACAACAGTCACTAGAATGATGGATTTAACAACGGTGACACCTGTAGATTCAAAACTTGGACTAGATCCATCATTTTGCAAGTGCACTTCTCACTGCACCATCAAAGGCACTAAACCCAGATTTTGGAGGGCATGTTAAATCATGATGACACGTGTGTATGCTGAAACAGTATGCAGGATGGGAAGGGTAGGATGGGACTGGGCAGCCACATAGGAAGGCAAGGGACATTCTCAAGAGGGGAACAAATGCTGAAAGCTGAAGGAATTCCATAGAAGCTTCTCTGGACTTGAAAGCTCCACTGCCCATGTCACATAGCAGTTTTCTCTGGACTTGCTCCAACAGCTCCACATCCCTCTTGTGCTGTTGCCCCAGAGCTGGACACAGGGCTGCAGAGGGGGTCTCCCAGGAGCACAGCAGAGGGGAAGAATCCCCTCCCTCAACCTGCTGCTCACTCTCTGGGGATGCAGCCCAGCACACAGGGGGGTTCTGGGCTCAAGCGCTCACTGCTAGGGCATGGGGAGCTTCTTGTTACCCAACGCCTCTAAGTCCTTCTCAGCAAGGCTGCTCTCAATTCAGTCTCTACCCAACCTGTATTTGCACTTCAGATTGCCCCAAACAGCTAATAGTATTACTAAGTTTATACACATTGGACCAGACTACTAGAAGCAGAAAAACACAGGTGAGAGACACATATAACTGGCACATTTGACAACTTAATGAAAAAATCTGAATGATCATTTTGCACGTCTAATAAGGATGCAAGAATGCATTATACACTGTATGTTTGAATTTCATCTGTTCTTGTGCTGTTCTCAATTTACCACAGCATTAAGAAGTGGCATTTGGGAATGAAAGCTTAATTTTTCAGCAAAACTACAAATCAAGAAAGGCTGCCAACCTGATTTTAAAATTAAATAAGTTCGAACAGGAATTGTTCAGAGCCCAGTAGGAAAATAAAGTGTGATTTCTAATGTAAAACTCTAATGTTGTTGGATTGCCAGCTTTTAAAGAAGACTACTGTTCTGAAGATATAAAAACATATGTGCCCCCACACGACCTAAACTTTAAGTCTTCCAGTGTTTTACAAAAAAACAAACCAGTATTAACCTCTTGGTGAACTAACCAAACAGAATGTCATTTATCAGATTCTCAGAGAGGTTTATGCACATGGTAGTGGTTTTAGAAGTAAGCAGTGCCTTCTATTCCTCATTATTGTTCAGTTATTATAGTCTTTATTTGTGGTAAATTTCATTATATGAAGGACAGCAGTGATTTTTAAGGCTAGTGTCAAGGGGAAAAAATGATATATTTAATCATGAAAATGATAATACAACCTTTTGTTCTTCTTTGGCTTCTGGTGTCTAGGCTCTCCAAGTCCTTTATAAACACTAACGAAATAAATTTCACAGTAATCACATGAGGAATAGCAAACAAATATTCAAAATAACAGATAAAAAAACTGAGTCACCAGGACTTTAAAAGACTTCAAAGCAAATTAGAGGAGGGCTGGCAGTAAAGCTTAGATTTCTTGACTCCAAAATGTTCTAGGAAGCTAGAAAATTGATAAGCAATTTTGAGAGAATAGTTGCACCCTTAAGCAAGCTGTATTGCAGCTTTGGTCACCAGCCTGAGATTAAGCAAAAATCTCAGGTGTTACCAAAATGCTATTCTCAATTCTTACTCTGCTGTGCAGCCTCTACTTCCTACATAACAAAAGCAAACACTAAAAAAATAGCAGAGAAAATTCCTTGGATATTCCAAGCATGGGAAAAGATTGCTTCCTCAAGACTAACAGCTTTTTTTTTACTAGAAAATGGACTTAAGTTTTACCCAAGTCAAAGCAGTAAATCCAGAGTAACTCTCCTAAAGCAAACATAGCTATTACAGGCATTAGTATAGGAAATCTGCTATGAACTATTTCAAAGGTATTCATCTTGGTTATAGAAATTAAAATAACTTGTAATTATTGCCACATTTCCTTATTTTTTCTTCTGAAAAAACAAAACAAAACTCCATAAAATTGGAATGCAAGTTCACTGAACTAAGCATAAAAATAATCCTGAACTGGAAATGGTAAAATCCTAGACTGGAAATCCCTCTATGTCATTCTGGCATCCATACTCCATCACTTCTGTAAGAACTTCACGGCTCTACTTCAAAAATCTAAAGCAGGAAAAAGAATGCCAAATGGACTAGAGAGGTGCTAGTCCAACACAGCCCTGAAATCTTCCTTTCACAGCTGTTACTGACATCTACAGAATCATCTCCTCATGGAAAGCAAAACCAGCCTGGTTCTAATGAAAGCCTAGGTTCTGTCAGAAGAACAGCATTCACTCAGACAGACTGGAAGCTGGAACTACTTGTGTTCCCCGTTTTCAATTATTTTGAAGAACTGCATGGTGCTACTGCATCCTTTTAAATGAAAGCAAACACAGAGGAAGGTATTTGGAGAACACCTACTATCCCTGAAACTGAACATACACTTCAGATAGAATAGATGGCATTAGGATGCAAGGCATTTGACACTGACCCACACAAGATCCTTGTCTCTGAACTGGAGAGGCATGGATTTGACAGATGGACCACCTGGTGATACTCAGAGGTGTGGACAGTGGCTTGACGTCCAAGTAGAGACCAGCAAGAAGTGGTGTTCCTCAGGGGTCGGTACTGGGACCAGCATGGGTCAATATCTTTGTTGGTGACACGGGCAAGAGGATTGAGCGTGCCCTCAGCAAGTTTGCCAATGTCACTAAGCTTTGTGGGGCAGTCAACATGCTAGAGGGAAGGCATGGGATCCAGAAGCACCTGGACAAGGTGGAGAGGCGGCACCATGTGAACCTCGGGAAGTTCAACAAGGCCAAGTACAAGGTCCTACACTTGGGTCAGGGCAACCCCAAGCACAAATACTGGCTTGGGGAGACCGGATGGAGCCGCCCTGAGTAGAGGACTTGGTGGTGTTGGCTGATGAGAAGCTCCCCATGACCCAGCAGTGTGCACTTGAGCCCAGAAACCCCTCTGTGTGCTGGGCTGCATCCCCAGAGCGTGAGCAGCAGCTCAAGGGAGGGGATTCTCTAGGTCGTGAAGCACCTCTGCTACGGAGACAGGCTGAGAAAGCTGGGCTTGTTCAGCCTGGAGAAGAGAAGACTCCAGGGGGACCTTAGAGCAGCTTCCAGTGCCTAAAGTGGACAACAAGAAATTTGGAGAGGGACTTTTGACAAGGTCGTGTAGTGACAGGACAAGGGTGAAGGGCTTTAACGTGACAGAGGTAAGACTTCAAGCAGAAGTTCTTTCTTGTGAGGGTGGTGAGGCGCTGGCACTGGTTGCCCAGAGAAGCTGTGGCTGCCCCATCCTGGCAGTGTTCAAGGCCAGGTTGGACAGGGGATGGAGCAAGCTGGTCTAGTGGAAGGTGTCCCTGCCCATGGCAAAGGGCTGGAGCTACCTGAGCTTTAACATCCCTTCTAACCCAAACCATTCTATGGTTCTATGACTCAATGATTCATGGTACAACAGAGACTTCAGAAACTTATCTAAACCTATCAAAGTTTTTGAGTTTTTCCTTTTTACTCCACTTTGGTTTTCTGCTGCTTGCCATCTATTTTATTCCTGAGTATCTCTTAAATGAACACCATACTTAGGTAAGCTGCAGAGAAGTCTGGTGATGTGAACAGCTGAAGCCAAGCTGACCAGAAGACTCTTATGTTTGCTAAAGATCTAACTGGTAGATTCTACATTAAGTAAAAGGTTTCAGCAACCATCTAATTCCTAGCCTCAAGGCAATGACCTCCTTGAACTGTCATAAGAAAAAAAAAGAAAAAAAAAAAAAAGTACAAAAATTTATTGGAATCACTCACAGTTTATGAACTGGATACCATCACATCTCCATGAATGCAAGGACTGTACTGCTCTGCTATAGAGTAACTAATCCTGACATCGAAACTAATCTTCTTTTTCCCAAAAGGCATCAAACAAACTTGGAGGTTTCAAGGCAAGTAAGACAAGGATATCTTATCCTTTTCCCATGCTGGCTCTGGATGGTTTGTTTCAGAGTCAATGTCACTAAGTGATGCATTCAAGCAACAACTGTACTTTCTTCTTGCACCTCTTGCTTTTCCATCCAAAATACCATAATGAGGTTTCTTGAGGCGATCATTCACTAAGCCTTGTGTATCATGAACAGACTGTGGAAAAACCAGTTTTATTTCTCCAAATACAGTCTTCTTCTCAGCAGTTTAAGCCAAACCAGAAATCTGCCTTGAATCACAGATGCAGGTCAAGTGAGTATCAGCATGATTTCAATTATACAGTTATTAGTTCTATTAAACAATAAAAAATGTGGTGGAATAAAGGCTTCCTGGTTTACACTGCATTTTTGACTGCTTTATTTTGGTTACTTTAAATATAATATAGGCAATGAAAGAAAAATCAAGATTATGAATTTTAAATGGAAAGAGCAATAAGCTAATCCTCTCTACAAACTCACTAAAACCTGGCATAATTTTATTTTAAGGGGGGAAAAAACAACCTTACTCGTATTTCTGGCACAGGTTTAAGTCAGGTTTCCAAACTATAAATTTGCTCTCCCAACAGATCACTCATAGTTTCATGGCAAACATCACAAGATACACCTGTTCTCTAGATTTTATTAACCTATGTCTGCAAAAATAAGATTAAACATAAATATATTATTTTTACATCTTATACTCTGTTACCACTAGACAATGTCTGATCTTTTTTCCTTATGGAGCTAGCATAGTACCTACACTGCTCACAGCTTTTTTTTCCAAAAGAATTTCATAAGACCATAGAATGGCTTGACTTGGAAGGAACATTAAAGCTCATGGAGTTCCAACCCCCAACCACAGGCAGGGACACCTTTCACTAGACCAGGTTGCTCGAAGCCCCGTCCAAGCTAGCCTTGAACACTGCCAGGGATGGGGCAGCCACAGCTCTTGGGCAATGTGTGCCAGGGCCTCACCACCCTCACAGGGAAGGACTTCTTCCTAATACCTCATCACATCTCCCCTCTGTTTGTGGTATAGCTAAACACAACTACGGTCACTACATTAACAAATATCCCAGGCTGGCACTGTGAAAGTGGGCCTAGTGACCAGAGTGATTCTGGGAATTCCTGCTCCGAGAAAGACACACTTCTGTGGTGGGACAGTAATAGAAGGTTACCCACTTTACAGAAACCAGTCAACTGTTTCCTTCTTGTTCACACATCTGCAAAGCTACAGTTACAAAAGAAAGCCCTCCCTGCTCTACTACCCTGCCTTACTTTTCTGCCTCATCCTCCCCCCTCCTCAGCACCTGCAGGGAGACAGAGCTCCTAGAGTAAACTCAACAGCAGCAAGCTCTGGCCACAAACAGGTGCGGGTCAACTGTACTAGGGAAACAAACTGAAAGACTGAAGTCTCAATTACAAAGGAATGAAAACTTTCAGATGAGGTTCCTTGCAGTGTTTCTCAATTCAATGTGATGTGTAACAGCTAACCCTGTTTGCATCAACTGGATGTTTGCCACTGCCTTCAGCAGGACACTTTAAGGGTTCACACTTAATGCATCAGCAATTTGCATGGGTAGAAGCTGCATCTGCTGGCATGAGTGCATTACTGAGCCTGGGAGACAATCATGGCAATGGTGGAAAATATGGGCCTCTAGTGCTCAGCTTGTAAGAGCTTTTAAGGCACATATCATAGGATGACAGAAATCACAGATGTGAGTTGGAAGGGACCTTAAAGCTCATCCAGCTCCAAACCCCTGCCATAGGCAGGGACACCTTCCACTAGACCAGCTTGCTCCAAGCCCCGTCCAACCTGGCCTTGAACACTGCCAGGGATGGGGCAGTCACAGCTTCTTTGGGCAACATGTGCCAGGGCCTCAGCACCCTCACAAGGAAGAACTTCTGCCTAAGGTCTCATCTCAATATCCCCTCTGTCACGTTAAAGCCACTGTCCCTTGTCCTGTCCCTACAGGCCCTTGTCAAAAGCCCCTCTCCAGCTTTCCTGTAGCCTCTTTAGACACTGGAAGCTGCCCTAAGGTCTCCCAGAGCCTTCTCTTCTCCAGGCTGAACCAGCCCAGCTCTCTCAGCCTGGCTCCAGAGCAGAGCTGCTCCAGCCCTCGCAGCATCTCAGTGGCCTTATCTGGACTCACTCCAACAGCTCCATGTCACTCTCATACTGTTGTCCCCAGAGCTGGACGCAGGGGTGCAGGGGGCGTCTCCCCAGAGCACAGCAGAGGGGGAGAATCCCTTTCCTCAACCTGCTGCTCACGCTCTGGGGATGCAGGCCAGGACACGGGGGGTGGTTCTGGGCTCCAGTACACACTGAAGCCAGGCCACGGAAAGCTTCTCATCACTCAACATATCTAAGTCCTCTTACCCAGGGCAGCACCAACCAGTCTCCCAGCCCATATTTTTGCTTGGAACTGCCCTGACCTAGGGGCAGGATCTTACACTTGAGGTTTCATCATGTATGTCTAAGCATTTTAACTGCAAACAAGCACATTGATCCTGCTTGATTTCAGTGTTATTGTATCAGCCCCATAGATGATCACAAGTATTTTTTTAATGCATTTCCAACAGCTTGTCCCTTTAAAGACTACTTGGAGGCCTCTGACAAGAGTAACGTTTTCTGTGCATCAAACACTCCACCTAAATATGTCAGCCTGCAACGCAATTATCCTGCATTTGATAGTAAAAGCACACCTGGATTCAATCCACTATTTTAGGTGAGGCCTGCCCCTCACATGTTAAATACTGGTTATTGATGGGTTTTGATGAGACATAAAATTGCAGACTGTGGGATGCTGGACTCCTTGGGCCATTTTTCCATAGGTTTCAGCCTGTGCACCCTGGCTAAATATCCAGCATATCTGCATTCTGGCTGGCTAACCCTGCACAAATGACTAAGGCAGCCTTTCCTTTCCTCACTGTACTGGAATGCATTACTGCAGCCCACAGGGAGTGAGCTACATTCCAGCTCTGAGATTACTGTGCTTTTCTGGCAGAAAATACACTGAAAAGTCTGACTAAAAATCTCAATGCAATTTTGAATTATATGAAGAAGATGTAAATCACAAATTATTTTAAGTAATTACTTGTGGAAGAAGAAAATCAAGTGGAACACAGCATTTCCACAGGAGCGAGCAATCTCCTGAAAACATATTACCTATGTCAGTGCTATTTAAAAAGAAATTATGAAGGAAAAGTTTACTTATTCATTTTCACAAGTTCTCTTCCAAATAAATTTAGAATGCAAATCCTAGATGCTCTTGCTATGACCTGGACAGGTCCAAATACTATTATCCTGCCTTGTACATACATTATTCTGAAGCTACTTGCTGCAGCTCCTCCAAAGCAGTTTGTCACTGACAGTTACAAAAGACCAGCTTGTACATACCATGTCCTCCTTCATAACCAACATGTTGTTGCCAAAAAAATTAATTTCTCCATCTTCTCAACCACAGTAATTGCAAAAAGAATTTCTAAAGATAAGGCACGTCAACTGGCAAAATAAGAATAAAATTAAGTGAAATATTCAATGAGACACAACTGTGGGGGTTGGACTTTCTCCATAAACATTTATACCTCTTTTGCCAGTAGATCTTTGATCACAGACCCAAACAATCGTCAGAGTATGAATAAGAAGCACTTGAATAAGAAGCTGTCATATATCATCTAGATGCTACTGAAGACAGAAATCGATGTAATATGAATGCTCTTAAATTTGGGACAAGTTCAGTTCTTCAGCACTCCGCAGGTAGTCTCTCATCCTTGTTTCAGTAGAGAAGTATTAGGCCCATATGAATGTTACAGGGCACAATGCCTTAGAGCTGCTCTATCTCAGATGAGAAACACCCTCTCTGCACCGCAGTTATTCAACATCTCAAGGCAATTTTTGCAAATATTTGGTACGTTTGCTTTGCTGTACTAATCAAATTCCATTTCAAGCTCTTTCTGTTTCTATTTCATATCAGTTTCAAATGGGAGATGAGGTATTTCTAAAACACTGTGCAGCAGATGTTGTAACTCAGGAGTGGGTGAAGTAAGGCCAGAAAAACAAAAGCAGGGAGCTATGAAGAGTGAATTGTTTTCCAGGTTTCTCTGTTTCCTTGTTCTGCTATGTTATGCAAATGGCTTATCCTCTGTGCCCCGGCACTGTTAGCTGTTGAAAGGATATGTTCCCAGAGGACTTCCCAGAGAGTCTAAGAATTTTTTGTTGGAGAAAAGCATGGGAAACTGATAAGAATGCCACAGAAAGGTGCAAAGTTTCATTAGTCTTTTAAGGTCTGAACAGAAGGCCACTGAAGGAGAAAAAAGACATTTCTAATGACCTCAGTAGACTTTGAATTGGCCTTCCAGTCAGTCGTCGCTCAACAGATTGCATATATTTGTCATTTCCTTTGCTCTGTTTCAATGTCACTACCCACCTGCAGTGGAGCATTCCTGTGAAAAGCAGCAGTATGCCCAACAACAGGAGTTGTTTTATTTTACTAGGTATTGAAATTATTTTATCTTTGAACCTAAAGATTACATTTTTATATTACAATAGCACTGGAAAATCCCCAAAAGATCATGAGGTTGACAGTGTAAAAAATTAAACTATAATGCAGCAAATGCAGCATATGCTGCATACATTTACAATCTAGCTACCAGGGATCTACTGTCACTCTGGTCTGGTTCTACTGCAAAGAGTTAAAACTTCTAGAGGCTGGTGGGTTTCTTGCTGTTCCATCTGAAGACGAGAGGAAAGAGGCAAAAAAACCTGCCACAGCCAGTTAGCCACAGCAGACCAAGTTCTCAAGAGCACATCTGCAAATTCAGCAGATAGATTCCCCTCCGTCAGGCTTTGTCTCCATGCCACAAGCCCCCTGTGCTGTTAGAGAAGATTCCGCAAAGTGCTCACATCTGAATCCAAATTACACACAAAGATTTCAGAGGACGCATAAACCCCTATCAGCCAGGTACGTTGAACTTATTGTTTTGCCCAAAGCAAACTTGGTTGATACACTTAGCAAATGTTCTCAGAAATACTATGTAAAGATTTCTTTCCCTAAGTCTGATTATGGAGGATTTCAAAACTCTGTGCCTGAATATTATTTTGATTGTGCATAATTTGGGAACAGCACTTGCTCTTCAGGGGTATGCTTTTTCATTTTGCAAAGGGATACTATGCACATCAGTAAGAGAGAAAAATATACATATATATATAACATTGCAAATTAAATTTAATTTGCAAAATAAATTTAATTCTACCATAGATATCTGTGTTCATGCCAAGTTAAAAATAACTGCAAACTAATGACAGAATTAAATGGTCAGCAGTGAGCATTTAACAAGTATGACTGTGCTATCCTGCAATCTGTTCTCTCAGTGACCAGTCAGTGCTCTTCAAACACCTTATCTCTGTGTAAATGAAATGTGGTTTGGGTTTGCTACAGTTCATAAGATAAAATCATTCACTATTTGGCAGCATTCAGATTACTGTGAAATTACAATGAACATAGCATTTTTTTCATATTGGTAACAAACATTAAGATGAAAAATCACACTATACAGCAGACCTGATTATTCATTGCTCTCCTGGTTAAAATTATTCTGTTGCCTCATCAGGTAACTGGCACAGCACACAGATCAACAATTATTACACAGGGTCAACCAGAACAATAAGTAGTAAACACAGTCTGGGAGGGACTCAGTGCCAAAACATAGTAATGTAGTGACATTTATAAGCTTAAGATTTACTAAGACCTAGGAGACATTACCTATGGGAGACTTGCTGCCTTCCATAGAAGACAAGAATATCCCATGGAAGACAAGAATATCCCATGGCATATGAAATGCCACTTGATATTGAGGTGCCTGAATCCTACCCTTTGTTTCTAAAACACAGTCATCCTACAAACCACATTCTGAAATAACACTCTACATACAAAATTGGAAGTACATCCATCTATTTCCATACCAAGCACATTTCAATTAAATTAGCTAGTGCCTTTAAAAAACACCTCTCTTTATTTGATCAGTCTGTAAGTAAATCTCCCAATGAAACCATCTAAATGTAAATACCTTGTAATCTCTTCTTGCCACACAAACAACTATCACCTGAAAACACCCAGCTCAAAATCATGTTTGATTTTAAAATAAGATAAAGGTGAATATTAAATTTCTTCTTTCTGTTTAAAAAACCTTAACTTCCAGGTCAGATCTCTACAGTTCACTTCTCAAATACGGAGGTTTTAAAAACAATGCTGGAATTCTCATTTATTTGTGTAATCCTTGGAGTTTTGTCTTTTATAAAAATAACAAATATGATGAAGCATGACTCGAGTCATTTTAACTGGTAATTGTCTATGTAACTCCACCCTTCATTATTTATCCACCTTTGATTCTAACATTTGCTTTTCCCTTCTATCTTAACTAATGCTAATCTGACTCCACAATGACATGGTTTTGAGCATAAAGCCACCAAAAAAAACTTTAACTTTTTAATGTAAGTTTAGATTTTCACCTCTTGGCCTCCTTGAAGCTGTTCAGGGTCAGATGAGGAAACAGTGGTGTTGGAAGGTTAGAGGTGGAGGACAGCACAACCAAATATCAACCACACTGTATTAATACACCATAATTAGCATGAAACAACCTGGGAAGATAAAGCAATTCCAGCAAGTGCCTAAGGAGCTACCCCTGTCAGAGAATCTAGGATAAACATTCTCTCCTTTACTTACTGAACTGCTTGATTATGTAAAGTTCAAGAAATACTAAGGGATGGCAAGAAGGAAGTGTGTTTAAGTTAAGTTTATTTAACCAGCAATTTCTGTGTGTTTATCAATCCCACCATAATTTTCATGGGTCACTTCTCCACTGTCTATATGCATCAGTCTCTTCAGACCGTATACTCTGGACTGAGTACTGCTCAAGATTTGGGAAACAGTTTGGGACATTGTGGACACTAATAATTGTCATATGTGGAAATTCTTTAAATATCTGTAAGAATATAAGATGAATGCCAGCATTCCAATTAAATTGCTGGACATTTTTAATACTCTTGTTAGACCTTAAATATAAACAAGCAGTCAAATGTAGAATACTAGTATTACAAAACACAGAGCACTAATTTACACATGTACTTGCGGCATCTTCAGCATGGAAGACACATACTACTTTTTCAAAAGATCCTGTCAAAACAAAGAAGCTAAGTAACCACTCAGTATGAAAGAAGAGACAAAAGAAATCAAACTCAGCAAACCAAATTTAGTGCAAGATTCTCTAACAACACCATTTTTTAATGGTTTATAAGAAACAAGCAGCAGAGATTCCTGTTTACCATATCACCTGACAGTAAATAAATGGGCAAATCTTTCTTCATGCAAATAATAAAAACAAAACCTGACATGTATACTGACATAACTGTATTTTAGCACAGCAGTCTGCATATAAGCTTCTGGGCAGGCAGCACAGGAACATGCACAAGAGTTCCTGCTGTGCACAAGAACATGCACTGATGGCAATTTGATGTAGTCAGTGTCCTCAGCTCCCATGATTTTACACCATACACTATGTTTTTTCACAATCCTCAGGTTTTGATTTCACATAAGTAGAAGACACAGATCTTTCCTTAAAAAAGAAACACTATATGCCCTGTTTTTGTTGTTAGAGCAAAATGAAAAGCAGAAGCAAGGAAAATATGAACCCTACAGATTTCAAAACATGGAACTGTATTTTAAAATGCGAGGATTGTTGGGATTTTTTGTTTGTTTTTAAATGTTGTATTTGAAAGCTAGTGCATGCCTTTAACTTCTAGGGATTTGGCAAAGGCTGGGACAGTGAACTTCGACATTTCCTAAAAGGCACAACTAAGCTGTCAGCAATGGACTGTGCCAATGAACTGCACAGCTGTTTCCCCCCCTTGTGTCTGGGCTTTCCAAAGCTCTTCCAGTGTTATGATGCAGGCTGACTACTATAAACTCAGATTTTGAACAAAGAAGTAAAAAAAAGGTAAAAGATACCCCTTGAAACCTACTCATGAAAGCACAAGTGAACAGCAAACATCAATGATACAGAATTTCTTCACACTCAGACACCTGGCAGCAAGACTCCCAAGCAACAAATTTACTTCAAGCAGGCAGTTCAGCATAAGTGTGCAAGATTCACCCCAGCACTAAAAGCTTCTACCTCTGTTGCTTCAAGATACCCATAGGGTTAGAAATACAGTTAGCACTAACTGCTCTTACATGTCGTCAGGAAATTTTGATATCTTCTTTGTAAACCTGCAAAACAACAGAATCCCAGACTGGTTTGAGTTGGAAGGAACCTTAAAGCTCATCCAGTTCCAACCCCCTACCATGGGCAGGGACATATTCCACTAGACCAGGTTGCTCAAAGTCCCATCCAACCTAGCCTTGAACACTGCCAGGGATGGGGCAAACACAGCTTCTCTGGGCAGCCTGTGCCAGCACCTAACCACCCTCACAGGGAAGAACTTCTGCCTAAGATGTCATCTCAACCTCCCCGTCAGGTTAAAGCCATTCCTCTTTGTCCTGTCCTACAGGCCCTTGTCTAAAGCCCCTCTCCAGGTTTCTTGTAACCCTTTTAGGCACTGGAAGCTGCTCTGAGGTCTCCTGGAGTCTTCTCCAGGCTCAACTACAACCCCGGCTCTGTTCTCTTGCAGATCCCGTGCTGCCTTCTGAGGAGGCATGCGGAGCCCAGATGTCCCCAGCGGTCGTGCTCAACTTTCCTCCCCGCCTTTCCTCCCTGCTTCGCCGGCAGCCTCGGGGCGAGAGAAGGGAGGAAAAAGCATGACTTGTCCCACCGGACTTTTAATCCTTCCGCCCCAGGGCCACATTCACCCACCTCCTGCCCTCTAACCTTCTCCAGCCCGCTAAGCGTCTCCAGCCCCCCTTCCTGAGGATCGCAGCCAAGCGGGCCTCAGGCTACAGCTACAACTACCAGCCCCAGCAGGCCGCGGGGCCTCCGTTTCCATGGCAGCGGGCGGGCCCGGAGCGGGGCGGTTCTCCGCCCCAGAGCTGCGGGGGTGGGCCTAGAGGCTGCAGGCTCTGCCGCGTTAGAATGTTACGGGTTAGAGGGTTGTATTTCGTACAAAATCGTGCGGAACGGGACATCTCACCTTGATTCATGCCTTGAATCGTAGAAAAGGGTGTCTTTTAGGGTCTCAAAGCATGAACTGAAATGCAACTTCAACACTATGCAAGTTCTGCTAAACTCACTGTTCAAGCACTGCTAAACAACTCTTACAACAGTGTCTAAAGCATATTTAATCTGCTTCTTTGTGTTTATTTTCCTCAGCTACTGACCCGAATATGGCCCAGTCAGCAGACAAAATGTCGCTGGAGGGGGTATCAGCTGTCAGTAATTCATCGCTGCTTCAGCCAGGCTTCTCTCTCCTGAATTTCGATGGACACACTTTCCTTTTTGGGCAGAAAGGATGGCCAAAGAGGTCTTGTCCTACTGGTGTTTTCCTTCTCGATATAAAGGAGAATGAGCTGAAAATGAAACCTGCCTTCTTCTCTAATGACTCCTGTTACCTTCCCCCTCTCCGCTACCCTGCCATTTGCAAGCTCAGAGGCAATGCGGAGTCTGGTGAATACCAGTATATCATCCATGGTGGAAAAACACCTAACAATGACCTTTCAAATAAGATTTATGTTATGAGTCTGATAAGCAAAAATAGCAAGAAACCCACATTTCAATGTATTGAGAAAGACCTGGGTGGAGATGTCCCTGAAGCTAGATACGGGCATACAATTAACATAGTTCATAGTCAGGGAAAAAGCATGAGTGTTTTATTTGGAGGGAGATCATATACCCCTCTTGCACAAAGAACCACTGAAAAATGGAACAGTGTAGTTGACTGTTTGCCATCTGTGTTTCTCATTGATTTTGAGTTTGGATGCTGTACATCATACATACTTCCAGAGCTTCAGGATGGACTTGCTTTCCATGTTTCAGTTGCCAGAAAAGATACAATATACATTTTGGGAGGCCATTCAATTCAAAATAACACCAGGTCCCCCAGCTTGTACAAGCTAAAAGTTGATCTCCCACTAGGCAGCCCAGCTGTGACCTGCACCATCTTGCCAGGGGGGATATCTGTGTCGAGTGCTATAGTGACTCAAACCAGTGATACCGAATTTGTCCTTGTTGGGGGATACCAGTCTGACAACCTGAAACGGTTGGTATGTAACACCATAGTTCTGGAAGACAGCAATATACAGATTGTTGAAAGGGAGAGCCCAGACTGGACACCGGATATTAAACACTGCAGGATGTGGTTTGGCAGTGATATGGGCAAAGGGTCTGTATTGCTGGGCATTCCAGGGGCCAACAAACAGTTAATCTCAGATGCAAACTACTTCTACATTTTGAGATGCAAAGGAGAAGAGGACAAGGAAGAAGAACTGACAGCACAAATTTGCAGTCAGACGTCGACTGAAGACCCTAGAGACTCCACTCCATTTGAAGATTCTGTAGAGTTTTGTTTCAGTGCTGAAGCCAATAGATTTGATGTTGATGATACTGACACTTACAATGAAGATGATGAAGAAGATGAATCAGAAACAGGCTACTGGATCACCTGCTCTGCCAGTTGCAATATTGACAGTAACACCTGGGTCCCTTTCTATTCAACAGAATTCAACAAGCCTGCTATGATCCTGTGTTCCAGCGGGGCTGGCCACTGGGTCCATGCTCAATGTATGGATCTCTCAGAGACAATGCTTCTGCATCTCTCCGAAGCAAATGTCAAGTACTTCTGCAATGAGCACATTGACCTTAACAAAGGGCTACAAACTCCCAAAAAGGTGGTGCCCCTGAAAAAACAACCCATGAAACCACTGCGCAAAAAGACAACCATGAAGTTAACATCATCAGTGAAAAAGTCCTTTCTTCGGAGGTTGTTTTAATACATTTACTCTGCTGGTTTGTATTCACCTGGAAGGAAATGAAATCACAGAGACAGCTGGTAATGGTTGAAATAGAACTGGTTATTTGATTTCAATTATCTCAATATTTCAGTTGCATTTCAAAGCTCATTAATTTATTTTTTCTGTTGTGTGTAATATCTAGATAGGAACCACGTCACAGAGGGCATTGTGCAAACACACGGGCAGATGCCAGTAACTGTGTTCTGTGTTTTATGGCACAAATTACTCCCTCATTATCCCCAGTGAGTTTAATGGAACTGCTGGTAGGATATTACCCCATGTATTGAATGATTATATGTCAGTTTTGACTACAGTTGTGGAATATCATCTCATAGTAAAAATCAAACCATTTTTTTAAACCATTGTGCTCAACAACTGCTTTGTGTTTGTATTTTTAAAAAGCTAGTAAGCTAATAAAGTTTATACTACAAGTTATTGCATTTTTTTCACCTACGCATGGGGTAAAGCAAGCACTGTAAATCCCAAAATCTATGAAAGGACAGCATGTGGACTTAGGAAGTTCATCTGAAGCCTGATAAGGGGTCTAGCTTCACATCCACCCCACGCTGTGAACTCCTATTGACTTCAGAAGAAGTTCCTTCTGATGAAGAGGACTTTTATAATTTACTCCAGGTCCTCCCCTATGCATTTCTTTCTCTGCTCTTCCAGGGTGACTGTGTAGAGTGTGAAAGCTTAAAAGTGCAAGCTGTAGGTCAGGGTGATTCACTGAGCCAGTGGGCTGTTATGAGGGTGGGAACAAATGCAGCTGGCTTCTCAAAGCACAAGAAGATTGGCTTCAGGCTGAAAAGGACATTGTCAAGGTTGAATAGCCCAAGAGTTTACTAAGATTTCTGGGTATTCTTTTACTGCCTATTCATAATGCCTCATCATTCTTGACTTTATTTTTTTATTTTTATTACTGCTCCAAAAATCTTTTCCAAAAATCTATACCGTCAGCTCAATGTTTGTGAGCCAACAATAATAGCTCAGTATACACAATTCAGCTCTCATGCTGGACACCCATATAAAAAGAAAACCAAGAAGAGCTGCCAGCCATTTGATCACTATGTGCAGACCCTGAGCAGCCACTCCTTTACAAATTAGTGTGTGCAGCACAGTATTCTTATCAACACAGTCATGTATGCACAGTACTCCCCTCAAAACCTTCACAACTCAACAGCAGAGAAAAGTAAAAGTCAACCATATAAGGTTTCTTTTTTCCAAACTTTTCATGTGCTGAGGGAGCTTATAGTTCAGGTAGAGCTTGTAAATGGGAGGTATTCACCTTCACCACGTTGACTCTCCTCTCACCAGTCTGATACTGGTATAAATTTGCGGATTTCAGTGCCAGTTTTCTGTTCCCTTTACCATGCTACTTTATGTAAGATCTGAATAGAGAGTGCTGTATGTTTTCCAAGGAATAAATGAATATCATACCCATGTAAAGTCCCTTCAAACTGGTGAAATTAAATTGTCAGCATCCCCATTCCCTTTTCTAGGTTAGTCACCGGTCTTACTGAGCAGAATTGTCATTAAAGTATGCATTGATCGTGCACTTTTCATAGACTTCATTTGCATCAACCAAAAAACAAAACCCACAATGAAACTGAAGCCACAGTATCACAAAAGCAACAAAGGTAGACAATATACTCAAACAACAAAACTCCACTCTTTATCCCTTCACCATTGTACAGCAACAAAAGACTCCCCACAACAGCTGAACTGCCAGGCATCGTCCAGTACCAGTTAACTCTCCCAGTTATTGTCATTATCTCAAATTCCTCAGACCCTATACTGTGTGACAAATTTGCCTGCTACTGCAGACAACTAAAAAGATGGAAGAATTTTTCAAAGGCTCAACACTCACCTAGCAGAAGTGCCAAGCCCAGGAAGCCAACCATGTCCTGGGCTGCATCACCAGCAGTGTGAGCAGCAGGTCTAGGGAAGGGATTGTCAGCTCTGGGGTCCTCAAAACAAGAGGGACATTGAGCTGTTGGAGCAAGTCCAGAGAAGGCCACAGAGATGCTGCAAGGGCTGGAGCAGCTCTGCTCTGGAGCCAGGCTGAGAGAGCTGGGCTTGTTCAGCCTGGAGAAGAGAAGGCTCTGGGAGACCTCAGAGAACCTTTCAGTGCTTAAAGGGGCTACAAGAAAGGTGGAGAGGGCCTTTTGACAAGGCCTGTAGGGACAGGACAAGGAGATATGGCTTTAACCTGGCAGAGGGGAGATTGAGATGAGATCATAGGTAGAAGTTCTTCTCTGTGAGGGTGCTGAGGCCCTGGCACATGTTGCCTATAGAAGCTGTGGCTGCCCCATTCCTGGCACTGTTCAAGGCCAGGCCGGATGGGGCTTTGAGCAACCTGGTCTAGTGAAAGGTGTCCCTGCCTGTGGCAGGGGGTTGGAACTGGATGAGCTTTAAGGTCCCTTCCTACCTAGACCATTCTATGATTCTATGATTCTATGAAGTGATGTTCAGATTGAGATAATGCCTGGTGGCTCAGGCACTGGTGGCATGGTTGCAGTATGTTGGGAGCATCTCTGTATTTCCAGAACTGACTCCTGCAGTCCCTAGGAGCCGAGAGCATGTTGCAAACACAAGCCCACATTGCGGCCCCTTCCAATTCTTATCTGAGTTGTCAATCTTTACTTTAAGTCTGTGGCTATGACAATTCAGAGTCAGACTTTACAATATTCCTCATCAGACACATACCATTAGTTTATTGTAAGCTTAAACTGTGGAGTTTTTTTATGGTTTATTTGAGTAGGGTGGAGAAATTGCTTTGTCAAACCACATCTCAGCCTCCCAGTGAAGGGCATTAAATCCCAGCTCAGAGACTGTAGTCACTGCAGGAAGAAAAAGTCATAAGTAAAGCAAAATATAATATTCCAAAGGACCCAAGGAGATATATGAGCATTAGCCTGTGAAGAAGACGACATAGCATTCAAGACTGAAGAAAGTACTTAATTCTGTGGTAATTCTGATGACACTTTTGAGTCATATACTTATTAGGGCATTGATTATCTTCAAAAGCAGCAAATCAATACAAGTTGTTTCTTCCTCAGGCAATTTCAAATTAGAAGATAAAATGAAGTAGATTTGAGTGCAGAAGTAAAGCTTTATTGTATCTGCATCTGACTGACCTATGTGTTTTGTAACCACAACAAGCAGCATCATGGTTCCTAGCCACATTTTAGTAAGGCTATGCTGTTATGATCAGCTTTTATGAGAATAATATATGGATTTTACTGCTACTGAAAGGTGCTTGGACCTGAACTACCTAATTAATCTACAAGAAAAGCACAGCACAAACTTTAGTGGTAGCACAAAGGCATGTGTCATTGCTCAGTGACTCATTGCACCAATTGAAAGGAGTGGAAATAATGCAGCTGGGAGCCCAAAGCAAAAGGAAAACATTGACTTAAAATTGAAAAGGAATCTGTAAAGTTATTTACTGATAGATTCAATGTACTAAAGACAGATAGCCAGGTTTACTTATTATTATTATTATTATTACTACTATTATTGGCTACAGCTCCCTCCTGATTTTATTTCCTACTCTATCCTATCTTAGACAAGTCTAACTTCTGGGAAGGGCTTGAGCAACAACCTCTGAACATCAAACACCAATTTGGTGTCTCTCCCTCATCTTTGAAAATTGTGACACCAAAGCCTATTTTTTTTTTAAAAAAGCAAGACAGTAATCATATAAACCATCTGATTTCTCAGTACATACACTGGTAGTGTTCAAGGCCAGGTTGGACAGGGCTTGGAGCAACCTGGTCTAGTGAAAGGTGTCCCTGCCCATGGCAGGGGGTTGGAACTAGATGACCTTTAAGATCCCTTCCAACCCAAACAATTTTGTGGTTCTATGATTCTATGGCTTTCTGAAGTGTAATAAAGAGAAGCTACAAATAATGAACTGAAAGATAGAATTAATCTTTACAGTTCAGTCTCTGGTGAAGAGCCAAAATTTGATGAAAAGGATGCACAGAAGCCATCCACAGAGGGTTAACATATCAGCATGGACATAATAGTGCAAGGCTGATTTCAAACAAACAGAGAGATGGTATTGGTAAATTAAGCAAAAGTCATTTACAGACTAAATAAAACTGACTTAAAATTAGTTTAGTTTTCTATCAAACAGTTGCCTATGAGGAACGGTGCTGAAAGGACTGCTGAGAGTCACAGAGTAATCTTTATTTGATTAATTTAATGAATTCCAAAAACAGGGCTGGAATCGCAGCTGACTCTGGGTATTAGAACAGCCTAAATATGAAAAACATACACAATTTGAATGAAAAGTAAGACTGATACCATGAAATCATGTACACAGTTGAAAAAACAGTAAGAAAAGCAAAGACAAAAATGTAAATATTTATAAAATCTTTATATTAAATAGGTTTCATGAATTAAGAAACTGCAGTACATTAAGAAAAAGTAAAATAAAGAAGTCATGTAGTGAGACAAAGCACAGAACTCAGTGTAGCCAGAAATTAGGATGCTGTAAATATCTCAAATTTTTTTCTGAACTATATGACTAAAATTCAAAGCTGATTTGCTTGAAGTCAGTAAAATTATTCCTGTGAGGAAAAAATAAGTGAGACCAGAATCATGGCTTCTAACATAGTTCACATTGTTTCATAACATGGCAATTCACAATAGAAAGCCATTGAATAAAACCAAACAAAACAAAGATACATAATATGATAGTATAAAAACTACAGTCAACATTTCAGAACAAGAAATTATTTACCATGGATGTGTACCAAGTATTAATGTAAAAACGAAAATGTGAAAATTTGAGAGAGTACCGTCAATAAAAGTGTCTCTGTTTTTCTAAAGCCTTTTCAAAATCAAAAAGCTCAGCTTCATACTGTATGACCAAATGATGCACCTGTCTAGAGTCAGAATTTGTTTGACTTTTGATGCATGGCTGCATGCGTGCAGCATTGTTATTTGATCACCACTTACAAAAGCATCACTTGCAGATACCTACCCTTCAAGTGCTGCTTGTTCCAAAGACTTCAAAATTCTCAAGAGAGATTCTTAATTCATAGAAGATGTCAACAATGGGGAAAAGGAAGATTAAACTAGATTCAACTCAAAAGAAAAGAAAAGATTAAAAAAAAGCAGTTTTTTGTGTCAGCTATCCTGCCCACAGCTGTAGAATGTGAAATGTGTCTTGATGACTTAATAATATTTCACAAAAGAATATTTCCACATGCCACTGCATTCCTCTGTTCCCATCCAGGTTCTGTTCAGTCTGATGAGTTACCCCAGGATATAAGCCTCATCTTGAAAAATCATACATCTATGGATATTACTTACTCAGCCATTTGAAGGCAGTGAGATGATTCACTTGCTGTTACATCAGCAGCTTGTTAAAGCAAATTTGGAATTTAAAAATGTTAGACGAGGCACTAAAATTACATGTAAAATGAACAGTCTGGTTTGCCTCTCTAGTGGCACATATGCATGACAATGAACAGGTTTGGATTACTTGGGGATGAAATTCATTCCTGTGCAAAAGGCAACAAAAACTTATACACCATTTGGAGTGAAAATCACTGTGAGGTGACTCAGGGTTGTTAAACCAGGCCCTCAGTTAGTCAAGAAGAACCAAGGATAATGCATAAGGTTGTCCCAAATCTACATACAGATGAAAAAGAAAAGTGTGCAACTATTTGCATAATGAAGTACATGCCAACCAAAAATGCAAATTATATATGCATTTACTTGTAAAGGATGCTCTTTAGACCTGATATTTACACTCCCTGGGAAACAGCTGTATTTGTTGCCTGCATTTGTTTGTAAAGAATGATTCTCATGGAAAGCCAGTATTTATGCTGTATGGGAAATACCTGTTTTATTCCAAGAATTGAAAAACCATAAATTAATGCAGAAATGAACACTTATAAGTGCAGATGTAGATGGTACTCTCTACAAAAGATGTTGTAGTCTTCTGATTGCTTAAAAAGTACATGTTTTAAGTAAAAAGTATTATTTCCACCTGCAAATTTTGACATATTAAACTATGTTTAAAGAAACCATATAAAAATAAAATCCTAAGTCACAGAAAACTTTAAAAAATACTTTAATAAAATCAAAAGAAATAATAACACCAATGTTGGTACTAATTGCTAACAATTTGTTTTTTCATTGCATAAATGGTAAATACCAGACCCTCAAAGATATAGTAAATAATACGAACAAGATACTACTAATCTCAGACCATTAAGTTGCTGTTCATTTACATTCATGAACCAACTTCAGCCACATCAAAATGAAAATGAAAAGCAGATTCTTTTAGATCCATGCTTTGTTTCTGCATTTAGTCTTGCTTCAGAAAGATTACTCCAAGCACAGTAATGCCCTAGCTACAGGTGCAAAGCTGAAAGACTAGATGATTTCAGGCCATTTCAGGTACTTCTGAGTATATTTTTTGAACATGAGGCTGGTGAGGCTCTGGCACAGGTTGCCCAAAGAAGCTGTGACTGCCCCATCCCTGGCAGTGTTCAAGGCCAGGTTGAACAGGGCTTGGAGCAACCTGGTCTAGTGGAAGATGTTCCTGCCCATGGCAGGGGGTTGGAACTGGATGAGCTTTAAGGTCTCTTACAACCCAAATCATTCTGTGATTCTATTATTCTATTAATATTGAATTAAAGTCAGATAAATATAGCATATTAATATACTAGATACCACTTCAGAAAGGCAAATACAAACAGCAAAATGATTCATCTAATACAGTATGAAGAAGGAATGCCTACTAAACACTTCTGTAATAATGTGAAATACAATATGCAGTAATTTCAAGACAATTCATTGCTTTTTAACTCATCTTGTACACCAGCTATCTTTGAGGTTAGTAAGTACCATTTCTCTTTTACAATTTGGAAAATGAGACTATGAGTGTGGTGTATCACAGATGGGAAAAGCTCGATACTGGATACAACTGGAGGACATCAGTAGTGGTCAGTGAAATACCCTAATAGAGAAGATCAGAACAATGGCATGTATCTGATCAAAATAATATCCATCTCCTGAGAAATGGGTCTGCTGTGACTAAAGGTACTTGGGGAAACTGTGGGCCTGCTGGTATTAATTACAATTTACTGGTGACTTCAGGGACACCAGGAATTCACTAATACAAATACAAATACAAATACAAATACTAATACAAACTCTGCCAAAGTTACCATAGAAATCTAAAATGCTCACAAAGCACCAAGCAACACAGCAGAGATTGAATGTACTTTGCATAGTGAAATAACCAAACGCAAAGCACTGTAAATCCTGATTTAGGAGCATGAGTTTGCATTTTAGTTTGCATTATGTATGATAAAAATATCTTTAAGAGAGTCCAGCTACCTTTCCTTTATCTTCATATAGTAAATGAGCATGGTGATACCACCATCTGCTCCTAAGCATACTACAATATAAATGTTAAATAATAATATTTTTTAAAGTGTGTGAGATCAAAGTTAGCATCTTTAGTCAGCATTTTATACAAAAATAATTGAAATTTATCCCAAAACAAATACCCAAATGTCTTACTGGTAAATCTTTATTTGTAAAAGCCAAGAGACTGTTAATAAAATAATCAAACCCTCGTAAAAAGTAAAAAGCAAAATAGTTTTACAGAACAAACAGCCTGCTCCCTTTTTCAGCAACTGTCATAACTCTCCACAAATATATTCATTCCAAAATGTTACTTTATATAAACCTTGTTTACTTTGGCTTTCTCACTTCTAAGCAACATGCTAAGACCAAAATAAACTGAAGACCCTTCTTTTCAATTTGCTCCTGCTTTCATCTCACATGACAGCTGGGTTACCAGATACCAACACATAACTCATAATGCATTGCCTCTTGGAAAATCCCAACAGACATGGTGCTTAACTGCACTCAGCACCTTTAACAAGGAGTGGAGAAATTATATTTTCACAGTTCCCTGTACCTCTACAGGCCTGAAAAAGAAGCTGTCTCCTTGCAGGAAGACACCATTATAAACCCAACAACAAATGGTCCTTTACAATTAGGCTTCCCCTGAATCATTGCTTTCCAAGTTATCCAGTGGCACGGAGTCACCTAAAGTATTCTCTTGATTAATGGTGAAGCCCTGGTTTCTTAATGTTTTATGAGCATTCATGAACTTCTGGAGGTACTTTGAGGTATATAGCCAGTGATGTTTCAAGACATCCTCCATCTCATAGCATTTGGACTGCCTGGCATTCATTTTTCGGAACCTCCTGAACAGTTTGTTTCCAGACTCATTTCCTTCACTTGCCCAGGCCCCAATGGACCCATCTCTTTCAATGATTTCAGGAACATGAGCAAGGGTTTTGTGGAAATAATTTGTAATCTTGCCTTCATATCTGTACTTGAACTTTGTAGACAGGAGCTCAGCAAAACGTTGTGAATTATAGCTATACTGGCACAGCAATTCTGGACATTCTTTGGCAGGGCATGAAGATCTCCACACTGGCTTCATCTTCAGATAAAGGTCCATTAGTTCTTTTAGGGCCTCATGCCTTTCTTCACACTTTATTAATTCACATACTGCCTCTACTGTCTCTTTGGACATGAGCTTTCTAGCAAAATTTCCACTCATCCTCATCATAGGCTTCAAGTTCATCTTCTTCCTGAGGTGTTTGTCAAGAGCCAACTGCCACCTCTTCCTCTCCTCTTTAGACACATCAGGATTCTTATAAACTTCACAGATCTCCATCTGGAAAATCCTGTAGAATTCTGCTGCATTTCCAATGTCACAGTGCAAAGCATCTATGGAGGGAACGGTCTCTATAAAAGGTTTGGCTGAAACACCCTTCACTCTGTCACGGAGCTTATCAACAGATTCATGATATGGGTTGGACCTCCATATTTCATATCGCTCCAGATTTTCAGCATGGCTCCTGGTTATGGAGTGGAAGACCACATTCTTGGATGCCTCCACACGGGTTGCGTCACACAGGGTACAAATGTAAGTGGAACCTGAGGCCTCTAGCCCTTCCACTTCCCGCACGAGTTTCTCATCATAACCTGTACCCCTAAATATGAATTTGAATGTTCTCAGGATGCCTCCCATTTCAAGCAGCAATTCACTGTTTTTCATAGCCTCTCTTTCTGCTATGAGAGGGCTCAGGATTGCCGTCAGAGTTTCATGATCTGATTCATCAGCCAGCATAAGGCACAAGGGCTTGCAACACAGCTCTGAATTGGGCTTTACTTCTTCAAAGACCCTCTTGCTTTCATTCCCGTGTGCTATATCAATGTTCATGACTGTGAAAGAAAATCGAACAGCCTTCTCTGGGACAGCAGGCCCACTTCCATGCTTTTCACTGACATCTCCCATTCCATCACAAGACTCTTTCACTACCACAGTGAAGGGACCGTTCAAATAGTCATCCAGGTTTTTTGCTTTCATGCCTTCCAAGATCTCCTCCTCCATGTCCTTTAAGGCACAAACCAAGGCTGCATCATACCGAAACCTCTTTGTAATTGTGTCTACTGGGTAGTCATCAATTGAGAGTGGCAATCCTGATAGTCCATCTATAATTCCCACTTCTGTGTTAGTGGATACATTTTTCAAGGGAGGTTTCCACTCGAATGGATGATAACCTGGTAGGAGGGCTTTCTCAGCAGTGCGAAGAGCATGCAAAGGCTGAAAGATCTGCCTTCCAGTGACAGCTTTTACTGTCCTATACATTTTATGGTACTGGCTACAGCTGAGAAACGTGTTGACTCGGATTGCCAAGCAGACAGCAGGGTGAAGTCCAGATCCCCTCCCTTGCATTATAGCCTCCAATTCATCTGCTTGTCGGTGTTCATTTTTTGCTCTTAAAGCTAGGAGAAACAAAGTCATGCATACAGATTTTATATCACCTCCTTCTTCTTTCTCAGCAAAAGCCTTGACTTGGCGCTTCAGTTCTCTCAGACGATGTTTCTGAGCTCTCCTGGTCAAAGACAGGAGATGCTGCCTTGGCCGGCCACCTTTATTTATGTGGCTGTAAAGCTGTCTATCTTTCATCTCCTTGTGGCTGGAGAGGTGTTGACCATATTTTTCATGCAAGATCTCTTCATCACATTCCTTTACAGTGCATCTTATACCCAGATTATCAAGGATGTTCAGGAAGGATTTCACTGGGGTGATCAGATCAGTAGGGAAGCAAGGATACCAGCAGGAGGGGCAATAGCTGCCCATAACCTTGAAACATTTAAGGATGCATGTTCTGCAAAACAGGTGCCTACATGATGTTTCCACTGGATCTGCCAAAATATGCTCACAGATCTGGCAAGAGATAGATTTAATGAAATCTATGGGGTAATTAACTGCAAGAAGCTTGGTGCTGAGATGTATATTCTTGCAACTGATAATCTCTTTCATTAAATTTTTGTTTATCTGTGCTTGGTTCTTTAAATTTCTGTTTATTTGAGCACATTCTGCAACGATCTTTGCAGGTTTGCCATACTGTACACTGGGTGGCTGAATTTTTCTCTTGACTCCCTGACAGGTAGTGTGGCACACATCACAGTTTGGAGAGTGGCGTTGCCATTCCTTCGTGCTGTTCCTAGAAAAACATACTTTATATGGCGTGTTACTGAATTTTCTATGGATAATGTTCCAACAATCATGACAAAATCGAGTGGGATGGATACTATCAACATCCCCTCGCACATCAATCTTAAAAACCTTAGAGATAAGATCTGGCCAAGAGGTTGCTTTTTTCTCTCTCTTCCTCAGAAGCCACAGAGTTTCCTCATCCACCGGCCCATGCACTGGGTGAGTTCTCTTGTAACAATCAGTTTTAAATGAAACTCCACAGATGCGGCAAAGTTGCTTCAGATTGTTCTGATGAGCTTTATTGTCTTGTGTTTTCATGGTTTTGTCATCATTCTCAAGTGCCTGCCTTTTGCCCATTTCTCCTCTTGGCACTGCTTCATCTTTACACAGTATGATTTCTTTGTTTGAAGAAGCAACTTCTTCTGCCTTACCCTTGTTTATGTCATCAGAAGGCAGTTTTTCAAATGATCTCACTTTAAACAGCTTGAATTTCCATTCAGAAAAATTGGTATACAGATGCTGAATTTCTTCAGGCAGGTCTATTTGTGATGCTACTGACATCTGCAATCTGGCAGAAACCAAATCGCCTGAGAGAGAGAAAGAAGCAGTAAGTTAGCTTATCTTCCAAAATGAATAATAATCTCGTGGCTTTTAATAGAAAAGTTCTAATCACTTTAACTGAGAAATGGTTTGACAGTGAGTTACTCATCCAGAACAACTACTGAACTGAGAGGCCCAGACGTGGCTGTCCACTCAGTGTCTCATATAAGCACCTGAATGAGTTTTGACTTTGGTCCTGAGGCATACACATGTCTATTCGGTCACTAATACATCTTACATCAAGCCATTAGTCATCTGGTCTGAACAGCCAAATCTGCCCTGTCCTTCTTATCCCTGACTAAGCTTATCATAAGTAAAGTTACTACAGACAACAGAATTACATTCTGAAAGCTTGGTGCTTTTATTATATGAAACTGAAAGTGCTACAGTACCCTGGACTCTAAAGGAGATGGGGCCATTTATACTGGCTGCAGATTTGCTCTAGAAAGAATACTCATCCATTTTAAGTTAGTTGTCTGTTGAAGTACCCTGTTGAGAACTCTCTCTGTAATGATTACTGGTCATGGAAAGATGAAAAAATGTCTGTTCAAATTTTAGCTTTCAAAGATGCAGTCAAAAGGAATATCAATGTGGTTGCCATGGAAATATGGTATTGTATAAAAATAAAGACAAGACTGTCACCTCAAACACAGAAACTTATTGCTACTGCATCAGATTTAGAAAACAAAATTGTGTAGAAACAACAGAAGTGACTAGCCTTTTTTTCATTACGTGTCTATGAGAAATGCCAAGTAAGCAGTGTAAAGAAGATTCAGTTATGCTCTCTGATATATTTTAGTTTTACTGATCTGTTTGGTGTAAGTAATAAAAATTAGGAAAACTACATACGTTAGGACTATACACTAGAACTAAAAATGATATGGGTATGGCTGAGATTTCTTAAACTGATTATATTGCCACTTAACAATTAATGTAACTTGCTATAAATCTCACTGCAGTGTCTATTCAGAAGACATCCTCTTAAGAAATACATCCAAGTTATGGTCTAAAGCAATGATGCCCAGGGTGCTTCTGCCATTATTTCATTTATAATCTTTCAATAAAGCATCATTTCAGTACAGTCCTTCAAAGCCCATTGGGAAAGAACCACATGCTTTAATTAAGTTCCAGACCCAAAATGACATAACAGTCTGCTCAGCTCTTTCCTTAAGAGCTGTGTCTAACTTCAAAATCATTTCTTAGGCCTTGGCAACTAAAATTTAGGTTTGTTTTCTTCCCAGCTCCTCTTCATTTTGTCCCACTGAGAACAAGCTGCCCATATCACTGTACCCAGCTGCCTGCATTGCTCCATTCAGCTGCCTGTACTGCTAAATATCAGTGTCTGTACTGCAGCCCGCTGCTGTTCCTCACAATCCAGCCTGGCAACAGGCTTGTTCATAGATCTGTGATGTGCAGCTGTGCCCAGATGTGTGCAGAGCATTACTACTGTCTCACTTTCTGGCTGCATCCTGTGACAGACTTGGTGAAAGCTATCCTCTGAGCAATGGGCCATTTGCCACTGAGTAGTCCTGGGTTCCTATTACCTGCAGAGTGAGCAACCAGTTGCTCTATACTACCCACAGTTCCTTTTCTTCTGCATAACACCCTATAAAATTTTGTGTGATGTCACCATCTCTGGCAGCACCTTCAGAATCTCTTAAACCATGAGCAACGCTTCATCAGGGCAGTATCTAAGCCATTGTAAAGAATCAGCAAACACTGAGTACATTTAGAGCAAAATATGTAGTAATTTCTACTCTCTAACCCTTTGACTGAGTGCCACCATAGTGCCATTCTCATTGCCAAACCCATGATCTAACTCTTGCTATTAATCACCAACTCTAATGAATCAGATAGGGTTTAGCCCTGCTAAAGAAAGTTCAAGCATTCTTTTCTTTTTTTCTCTTGCACTGAACATGCCCTGGAAGAAATTAATGACAAAGTAGCCCTCTCAGGTCATCCAACCTTTGCCTTCTGCAGTAGATAACTGTTGCCAACAAACTACTCATCAAACAGTTTTAATTGCCTAGCTCCCAGGCAGTGGAGATTTCAGCAGCTGTCTTTGGAAGAGCTAGAAATATTCTCAGTGCTAGGAATATTTCTTACTACTTATGCTGAATTTGCCTATATTGATATTCTAGTTGGGGCTCACAGTGAATAATCTTTCTTCTCCCTGCTTACTCCACTCAGATTCTTCAAGAGTGAACCCCAGGCATGAAGCCCAGCCATGGTTGTTTAATGGACTCTGACAGCTGTGTTCAGTATCTTTTCTTGAAAAGGGAAAAGAAATCTCTTTTCTTCCCAGATCACAGTGTTTCATACATTTCTGAAGACAAGCAAGATTACAGTACTCTTACATCAGTGAGGACCAAAATGAACAGAACAACCTCTAAGGTGAGGAAGCACATATAAAATAAAATCATTGACATGCACATTAAAACAAGAGAAGTAATTGACACTATGTCCTACAAGTATCTAGGATGCAGTCATTAGTACTGCCAGCCTACCTTTAGCTCACTGTCAGTCTGTAGAGGCTGCTGCTATGTCTTCCCAGTTTGCTCCCAATGTCAAGCTTGCTCTCTCTCCTGCGTGCTGTTGCTCTTTCTCTGTTCCCTCTGCTTTTAAAAGCCACTGCATAGCTGTTTATCTCACTTATCCCTGTCCTTCTAAGTTCCCAGTACCACTCTGGTACTAACCACAGGTTACTTCAACTAAAAACAATACAGCACTCTCAAATTCAGGTAGCACCTGGCAATTTATGAGGCTTAACCACAAAATTCATATAAACAAGGTCTTGTGTGAGACTCCTGGGCTCTCAGACAAGTATGCAGACTCCCTCTGAGGAGCACCTGCACTGTTTCTTAACACAAAGTTTTGCATCTGCCTTTCTTCTTTATAATTTCAGAGCTGCTTTCTCCACTGTTAACTCTCAGAGAGGAGAACCTGGTGTCTGGTCACATCACTGTCCCACATCAAAGCTATTTCACTGAAGGCCAGTGGCCCACTTCATCAGGGCACAGCAGCCAAGCTTCTGGGTGAATTAACAATGGGGTCAAAAAAAATATTCTTCTGATATCAGTATTTAATTTTCAGTGATATTAGTTCTTTGGCAATTTATGTCCAGGGTCTTGAAGGCCCTGGGCAGAGAGGACAAATCAACTATATAAAAGGGCCCAAAATACTCCAGATCCTCTGATTCTATATCTGCAAGGTTTGGGGGGGATACCCACACAAACTTCTGGGGAGAAAAAACATCCCGTTTGGGATTTTTGTGGGGGGTGGCTGCTTGGGGTGATTGTTACTGTTTCTTATCTCTAAGCCACGAGTTTTCTCCCTTTTAGCCTTCTGGTTCTCTCCCCTATCCTACCGGCGAGGGATGTAGAGTCCATCTCCCGCTCGCATCACAGCCAGAACCCCCAGCGCTCTGTGGTCATCCGCTGAGCAGCACGTCGTCCGTGAACGTGTCTTTCTGCTTTCCCGACTTGGGGAACATGGCCTTGCCCTGTCGTCAGAGGCAAAGGCCTGATATGTTTTTTGGTGTGGAAGCAACACTGTCGAAGCCGGGGCTGGAAAGGGGCAGGGAAGCGTCAGCCGTGTCTCCCCAGTAAGTAGTTGCTGTCCCCGAGGGGGTAACCAGGACTGGAGGGCGGCCGTTGCTCACCCCGCTGCCTCTACATGAAAGCGTGCTGCCACCCCATGTCAAGAACTCGGTACTGCAGCCCGAGCTGCACGCATGCGCTATGGCGCTCCTACCGTCTCCGCTACTGTTCCCCGGTAGCAGCGTCGCGATCCATGCGCAGTGTCCGGGAATAGCATGGTGATGTGCAGGGCGCGGGTCTTGGCGCCGGGGGCAGCGTCAGGTGGGATCTGAGGCCATCGGGGAGTTGTGTCGTCTCATGTCTCCTGCAAGCTGGCTCCCGGGGATGGAGGGACAGGAAGCTTCAAGCTGCCCAACGTGGGAGCTCCCTCTCAGCTGTCGGCGAGGTGGGTCAGGGCAGCCCCAGGGAGGTCCCCGAGAGCTGACGGGAGGGAAGAGGGGAAGGAGGCGGACACCCTTCAGGGTGCAGACTCCGGGTACCTCCGCGGCTCGCCAGAGCCCGTAAGTATGCCGTGGTCCTACGTACCCTGTGCAGTAGCTGCCAGCTACAGCGTCCCGGTGGAAGCCTTTTCCATCGCTCCAGGCCTGCCCCAAGCTCTTAGGTGACAGCGACGAGATAGACCGCCAGGTCTCGGTGCCTCTCTGCCACTCACTGTTTTGCTCTGCTCACCCCTCACAGTTCAGAGCATGGACCTGATGATGATGATTTTAGCTTGGTTATTATTTTGAGTCTTAACTCCAGTTTGGTTGTTTCAGATTACCTGGAGAATTTGCATTACAGTGTTTGTTGTAACAATCTGATGCTGAAGGACGGTCTGTAACCAATTTCCAGTAAAAGCTATGGAAGGCTCACTTAGGATTTTCTTCTCTCTTGAAATCCCACTGAGTAGGATTTTTGTAACCTGTGAAGGTGTGAACAGCCTTTCTCCTGCTCCCAACCTTATGTCAAAATGAGTATTTCTTCTTGGTGACTTCTGTGTAATGACAGTATTCATCTCTGAATATCTGTAGAGGTAAATTATGGGCAACTTCCTTGCTGACTGTTCCATTGCATGTGTCTTCAAAGACAACTTTACATAGTGGCTTTTCTCATGTAACACTGACCAGGTGATTCATGTGTCCTACAATCCCAAGTTTCTTTATTCTCTTTCTAGTTTGATTTCAAAAGAACCAGGGCCTCGCTGGGCAGCTGCCAAAGGCAGCCCCCAGCTTCGGTGGCAGGACCCAGTTAAGGCCATTGCTCATCAGCAGCACCAGGAAGGTGACGATCTGCAGCAACAAGAGGAACACACAAAGTCTCCTGTGGGATAGAAGAGGGGTCAGGCAGACCAGAAGCCAAATTTGTCTCAGCTGTTTCTAGGCACCCTCTTTGAACACCACAGTGGGACCTTGTACTATGCTGGGCACAACAGGCTACGGTCAGGACTGGGGTGAGGGGTCTGAGCATCTATCTCAGTTCTGCTGTTGGTGTTGCCAGTGTGCCCCAAAATCCCTCTCCTACATGTCCCCCAAGTTGGGAAGAAAATAAATACTGAAAACACTTGATCCTGGAGAAGTCCAAAGCTGCCTAATGCTCTTGGACCTCTGGCATGGACATCCCACCACCTGGACCCGAGGGCAACTCACTGCAGCCAAGAAATTATCTTATTTGTCCTTGTCCATGAAGCTGCTGGCTCTTGGAAGCCTTCACATTTCTGCTGGAGGAGCTTGAGCCTGTTCCTGAGCAGCTAGAAAAGCAAAGAGCCTGGTCAGGAGTCCATGCCATGCCTGCTTGGGGGCGGCTTCCCCACACAATAATGTCAAGCCCTTGTCCCTCCTGTTCCCAGTACCTTCTTGACCTCAGCCTGCTCCCGAACAGCTCCTGCCAGCTCTGACCACTGCCGCCTCTGGAAAGCAAGTGGGATGCTTCATAGGTAGCCTCAAAGGGTGTCAAAGGGCAGCCCGAGTCAGTGTCCAGGGCCTGGCAGGTCAGCACAGGGCCAGGGTGGTAGCACCCAGGTGTCCTTGTGCTGGCACCATTTCCCAGCAGCTTGGCCTCCCCCAAGGGGTTTATGGATGCAGGTCACAGCCTGAGCCAGTGCCAGAGTGTTCCCATTCCACATGGCATCCCCAGGAACACAAGTGAGGGTCACTTATCCCACCCCCTTCCCCCAAGCTATGGTGCTGTGCCTGCAGACTGTGAGACTGAACTGAAATCAGACTCCACCATCCATTGTCTCAAAGATTGGTATGAGAAGCTGAGATGGGATACCACCTTCCATTGCCTGAGAGATAGGTGTGAGGAGCTGAAATGGGATTCCACTGTCAATTGCCTGAGAGATGGGTGAGGAGCTGAGGTAAGACCCCGCAATCCATTATCTCAAGGACTGCTGTGAGGAATAGCTGCCCATTATCTCAAGGATTGCTGGCAGACATGAACTTGAAGAGCTGGCTGCTGTGATCCACCAGTAATGTGCAGTACATGACATTAAGAACAGAGATACTGCCCCCAAACACATAATAAAAGGGGAAAAAGGTAATCGCCATTGGGGACACCCTCCACTGATGCCAACTACAGACCCTGGGAGATACCCACCACTGAAGACGACAACTACAGACCCTTGGAATGCTGCTGGATACACGATAGTGACTACTGTGTCTCTGCATGTTGAATGCTTGCTTAATTTTTTTTTTTTTTTTTCCCCGGATCTGTCCTATCGCTATCTTTTTTTAATAATATCTTTTTTATAATAATTGTCTTTTCATAATAAACAAGCTGACAAATTACAGTACTTGACCTCACTTGTGTCTTTATTTCACTCTGGGGATCATGAATAAATAGGTCCAACACTGGGTTTTCTCCAGTTGGACCTTGACAGAGACCCACATTAGGCTCCCCTCCACAGCACAGCCAATAGCCTGGGGCATGTCCAGAGGCACAGCCCCTCCTTTGCAGACCCCAAAGTAAATGTCCCCCCAGCTATGCTGCTGCCTGTGGCTGCCAGGGTGCACAGACCCAGCACTGGCATCCCCTTCCCTGACCCTGTCAGGATGGGCCTGCTTCTCCCCTGTACCTTCTGCTCCTCTTCCAGGCTTGTGACTACCTCGCTGTTTATCATCTGCAAGTACTCCTGTGGGAGAGGAGGGGAAGAGTTGCAGCTCTCAGGGCACTGGGGCACTGCCTTGAGTGCACTCCCCTTGGCATTATTCCCTCCCAGCTCCCCTTGGGCACTGACTTTGTCCTTGCATCTGTTCTACCTGACCCTATAGGCACTGTAGGCAGACAGAGAGACCCCCAGGCCCAAATCTGGACACAGTCCATTTCTGGACATGGTCCTGAGCAAATGGCTCCAGGTGATGCTCTTGAGCAGAGGCATTGGACAAGACCAGATGACCTCCAAATGTCCCTTCCAACCTCAACTACTCTGACTCTGTGAACTCACCTTCATCCTGGCCATGTGCCCCTCCAGCTGCTGGAGCTCTTGGCGATTGGTTTGGAAGCACCGTACCACCTCACAGTTCTGGGAAGAGGTGCCGGACACAGGCACTGAGCCCCTGACACAGCCCCAGCACCGCAGCAGGGGGACATCAGCAAAGTAGGGAACACTAACCTCCATGCTGAGCTGCTCCACAATTTCCCTCAGATACTGCTGCTTCTTCTCCTGCATGGGGAGAGGAGGGGTCAGGGGCTCAGGCCTCACAGGCCCAGCCCTGGGAAAAAGGGGACCACCCCACACCTACCAGAAAACCTAGCAGCTTCTTGTGCCTTTGTGCCTCTGCAGAGCACTGTGCCAGGTGCTCCTGGAGCACACATAGATCTTCCTGCACCTCTTCTGCCTGCATGGCTGCACCCATGTGTTGGGAACTAAGAGGGTGTGAGGGGCACGGCCAGGGGAATGTCAGCCACGGATCCTCCTGTCCTGCATTCAGGCCGTTCCACTGCATGGGGGACACAGGACAGGTTGTTGGCAATTGCTCTCTGAGCTCCTGCCCAGTAACACTGAGGTTCTCCAGATACTGCCCCACCTTCGGGAGCAGCCCAGCTTTGTACCCACATCACAGGCCCACAGTGACATCACCGCCCTGGGGCTGGTGCCAGGAGTTGAGGTGGGGCCCAGCCACAGCCACCCGGGGAAATGAGGCACCACTGTTGGTGTATGAACAGGAGAAATGATACCATTAGTCAGAGCCTCCCTGTGGGGTTTGCCTGTTCCTTGGGAGCAACTGGGAGCCTGGGGTGGGAGCAATTGCCATAGCTCCCACCCTACGACCAAATAGGACCCGGCTGCAGATGCCCTCCCAGCAGATGCTTACACACATGTGCATGTACACATGTGCACAGATGGTCACAGTGTGGGTGCTGCAGCACTGGGCTGCAGTATCCAGCCCCCATTTGGATCCAGCATCTGGCCAGGGGAAAGTGACAGCCTGGGAAGGGGACAAATAAAGACAGGCCTCTGTTCTAACCTTGTGCTGCGGGCTTCCCAGAGGAATGGGGTCTCTCAGTTGCTCTAAGAGCAGTGGGGCAAGTAGCAGAGATCCCCAGGAGGAAGGGGTGGGGGCATGCTGGCAGGGCAGGGGATGGCACAGGCTCTCCCCCTGTGCTTCTGCAACCTCCATCACCATAGGTTCTGGTGTCTCTGTCTCCTTCCTTTGCTGTTGGCTGCAGGCAACAGCCCTTGATTGGACAAGTTACAAACCTCCGTGGCTACATCGGGTGTCCCCTTCCAAACATACACCCCCCTCTAGGTATAGACTGGGATCCCCTGTCACACTGCCTACTGCACATCCCCTTCCACCCCATTGCCACATTGCTCTGGGTGCTGCAGAGGCCCCCCCCCCCCCCCCCCCGCCACAGACACGCATGTGGGGCGAGGGGCCCAATGCACCAGGACGTTTGCAGCTCCACTGCTTCCTCAGGGGTTTGTTGATGCAGAACCGTGCCCAAGCACTGGGAGCCTCGGCAGCTCGCAAGGCCAAGCCCTATCTCCTGGGGAGTGACTTCTCCTCTCTAGTTACCTTTGTGCCTGTAGCCGCTGGGCAACCATCCAATGCCCTGTCACAACATACAGCCCCTCCTTGCACATGGTGCTGCCCCAGTTTCCCGTGTCCTGGCACCCACCAGCTACCCGGACACCTGCGCCTGGCCAGCAGCCCTGCACATTCTCTCTCCCTGTGCCCGGCTCAGCCTGTGCTGCTTGGGTGCCCTGGCACTGGGAGGAGGCTGGGGGTCACCAGGGACCTGCACTGCCTCCCTCTGCCTTTCCCTGAGAGAGCTCTGCCTGGGAGAGAAAAGGGAACAGGAACCTCTCCATGAGGGACAGGGACCTCTCCCTGCACTGCAGACACCATACCCCAAAGTAAATGTCTCCCTCAACCATGCTGTTGCCATGACTGCTGGGGTACACAGACCCAGTACTGGCACCCTCTCTCTGTCCTGAGCAATTATCGCTGGCTTACCCATCTTGAGCACAGGCATTGGGCAAGACCAGATGATCTCCAGCCACCCCTTCCAACCTCAATCAGTCTGTAACTCTGTGAACTCACCCTCATCCTGGCCACCTGCCCCTCCAGCTGTTGGAGCTCTGGGTGGCTGGTTTGGAAGCACCATGCCTAAGGCTACCAAAAAGGCACAGTAACCCTTGTACACACAGCATGATGGTAACTAGTGTATTGGGGAGGCTTGGAGACCCACACCTCCAGCCAGATGAGGCTTCTGATACATGCAGCCTCACTGTCTTGTGTCCTGCGCAGCCATGCCATGCTGTAGGTAACACATACAGACCCTGCGGTACATGTTGGCAGCCTGGCCTGCTGTGGGCTGGGAACATGTAGAGCTGCAGGCTCGCTCTGTCTGCAGTGAGAGGCAGCTGCCGGCTGCCCTTTGATTGCTGCTCCAAAAAGCTGTTATATAAAAATTAAATGTAACTAACTGATCAGCTGGAAAGCCATCCTTTGTGTTTGTGGCTGATGATTTGGAGAAATCTGCAGCGACTCGCCAACAAAGTTTAAGTTGACAAGCAGGTATTCTTTATTGTGGTGCCAGGAGACATGGGGTGTATTTCCAAATTCACCACTCAAATCAAAATCAGGTAGTTCTTTTGGTGTCATCCCCTCCCCACATTAAACACTTACAGACAATTCCTAAAAGGTGCAGGGTCCCCAAGCAACCACACTATCATTTAAGACTGAGAAAAAAAAAGCAAAAAACAAAAAATAAATTTCATCCTTAATTCCCATAACAGTTAAGGAGATGGCTGACCCAGCCCAGAGTTTCAACCAGGGTGTTCTAAGGGAGTTGTACAGTTTCACCTTTAGAGTGGAAATTTTGCAGGAATTGAGAAACACTGTTCTGAAGTTGTCCAGCAGTCTATTTGAACTCCTGTATTCATTAGGTGCTTACAAAAAGGAGTCATGCTCTTCCTAGTGTGTCTCATCCAAGCATCAACCAGGCTGTGATTATATTTTCCTTAAACATACATATTCATTAGATTACACACAGTACATCATACTTCTAGAGAGTCCCTCCCACATGCACACTAAAATGTGGTAGTGGGTTTTGGGACCCCTAGTGGTTATTCCTTCATCACTTCGTTTCAGGATCGGTGTCCTATCAGTAACCACCAGGCAGTTCTGCGAAGCTTATCTTAGTAATTTCCTTTTCTCTATAGTGGCCAACTGTCATGGGTTCAGCAGAAGCAGTCGTTTTTCTCCTTCTTGGTAGATGGTGCAGCGCTGTGTTTTTGATTTTGGGCCTGGGAACAGTGCTCATAACACCAGTGTTTCGGTTACTGCTTAGTGATGTTTTGGTCTGACTCAAGGACTTTCTGAGCCTCGTGCTCTGCCGGGGGGGGGGGGGGGGGGGGGGGGCGGGGGAAGCAGAGGCAGGACACCTGACCCAAACTGACCAAAGAGGTTATTCCATACCACAGCACGTCATGTCCAGGATGTAAAAGCAGAGAGCAGAGACCCGGAAGGGTGGGGGGTGCACTGCTTGGTCGGGCTGGGTATAGTGGTGAGCGTTTGTATTCTTTCCTTGTATTTGCCTTGTCATTATTATTATTGGTGGTAGCAGTAGTGGTCTTGTGTTATACTTTAGTTACTAAACTGTTCTTATCTCAACCTGTGGGAGTTGCATTCTGTTGATGGTCCTCCCCATCCACCCGGGAGCAGGGGGTAAGAAAGAGAGGGAAGTGAGTGAGAGAACGGGCTGCATGATTTACAGCTTAAACCACGACACCAACAAAGCCTAACATCCTTGAAGTTACTTATTTACAACCCTATTCTTCAATCAACCCCATTCTTCACTGAGTAGGGCTGAAGAAATGGGTTTCTCAGGAGAAATCAGGCTCCAGCATTCTTTTGTAACAACTTAATTAATACTGAGGCAATTATTAGAAATGTCAATGCTGTTATTTTTATGACATTTTTCAATTTCTTCCATTAGCCATCTCAAACAGACAAGCTGCTTTCTTTCAGCTGGAGAGAGAGGAGCCTGTTCCTTCTGTTACTACAGTGTCAAGTTAGTTCTTCCTTTTGGTAGAGATTTGTTACAGATAGCTTCTAAGGGTGCATTGTGTTTATAAAATCTTGAGGATCAATCTAAACAAAACCTGGGATCCATCCCACAGACAGTCAGTAAGCAAGAAAATAACAGTTCAGGGAAAAGAACAGGACAACATCATGAGACAACAACGTAGGAAGTATATGTGGAAGAGGTTACAAGCAGTTTGAGAAAAAACTGGTTAACGTCTGAGCAGTACCTTGAAGATCAGAAGTGGCAAGTACAGCAGGGATGACAGCTGACCAATAGAATTGAACAGCAGCTGTCAAGGACCCATGTCTCCTCTATTACAAAGCTTCTCTGCAATGACATCTTTGCCCTCCTGGTAGCCATGAGGAAGCTGCAAACCGAACATGTGCAGTTGCTGGATTTTCTGCATCTCCCTAATCTGGTTGTAAACGTTACCTCAAAACACTTTGGATATGTGAAAGAAATTGTCTCCATTTCCTCTTTAGTCTATCTCATAGAATCATAGAATAGTTAGGGTTGGAAAGGACCTTAAGATCATCTAGTTCCAACCCCCATGCCAGGGGCAGGGACACCTCCCACTAAACCATGCCACCCAAGGCTATGTCCAATCCAGCCTTGAACACTGCCAGCGATGGAGCATTCACAACTCCCCTGGGCAAACCATTCCAGTGCCTCACCACCTTTACACTAAAGAATATCTTCCTCGTGGACAAACAGGAGATGTTAACTTGGAATGCCAACTTGTCAGCTTTCACTGGTATTTTGTTGATGCTGTTGCCTTCTTTTTTAGGAATTAAAAGATTAGACTTGTTTTTAAGGAAATCGTAAATTGGTGAAGGACTTTGAGAGGAGGAATGATGCTAATGAGCAGATGTGGAATATTGTGAAATGGTTCTTTAAAAATAATAGAAGAAAAAAACTAGGGAGAGTGTCAGTTTTGAATTAACTTCATTTGTATTTTTGTTGTGCGTTTTTTTAAGGCTCAGGTCTCCCTGTAGTGCCGAGCTGTGCTTGCTGGTGGGTTTTGCAAGTGTGTGCTTTTTGGAGAGTGTGGATATGGCGAAAGTGCTCTGTTCTCCGGGGTGGTGGTGCGGGATGCCAGCGTTCATATGCATGTGCTGCAGTGTGCGTGTGTTACCGCCACTTGTACATGTGTTTGGGAGCGTGGCCGCTCCAGCGGGTCCTGGGGTGCGCGGGGCAGGGACGAAGCCGCCGCCCGCAGCGGGCTCTGCCCGAGCGGCGCAGGCAGCGAGAGCAGAATTGCGCTCAACGGGACGAGCGGCCGTGAGGGACGGGACCAGGTAGGCTCCCGCCGGAGAGATGGGTCCGGAAGGTGGTCCATCGCGGGAGGAGCGCTGGGAGCCGAACGGGGGCTGCGGACCGGCGGGGCGGAGACCGGCGAAGCCTGCACCGGGCTGAGCCGCTTCCTTCGCTGGCAGGGCAGCTGCAGCACCGAGCGGGGCAGGGTAGGGGCCGCCAGGGCAGGGCAGGGCAGGGCAAGGCAGCACCGGGCAGGGCAGGGCTGAGCAGCGCAGACAAGCAGGACAGGGGCTTTCAGGGCAGGGCAGGCAGGACAGGGCAGCATCAGGCAGGGGCGGGCAGGGCAGGACAGTGCAGACAGGGCAGGGCAGTAGAGGCAGTGCAGGGCAGGGAGGCGCGGGGAGCGGCTATAGGGGATGGACAGTCCCAGCGAGGCGCCGGCAGCTGTACCTGCCGTATCGGCAGACGGAACAGCGCTCGAGCAGCCCGACCCAGTCCGGTGGCAGCTCCGGCGCCAGCAGAACGAGCCCGAGGGGGTTGGCTCCCAAGCCGACTGAAACGGAGTTCAAACTGCCTGTCTGCCTTAGCTTCTCCCTGCTCTTGTCTGGCCAGACCAGCAAGGTCTGGGTTGACCTCAGTGCAATACTGCTGTCTGTCCCCTTGCCCTGCCTCCTCTTGCGCTTCTTAGCTTTCTCTTGATAAAGGAGTTGGCTATGCTGGCTTGCAGGCACCCATGGCATGACCTGCTGCCTGCCACCACCAATCCTCTGTGTTGGTCCTTTTGTTATCTGATGGGTACTGGGAACCATTCTTTCTGCCAATCCTTTACTGAACCCTCATTAGAAAAATCAGGTCTCTTGAGTCCCAACTTTGCCACTGATTGGGTTCTCATACCTGGGAATATTACCTCCTTCATAACATCACCTTTGTTTCTGCTAAATCTAAGTAGCAGTTGTGGGAGAGGAACCTTTTTGCCCATGCTCTCCATTTTCCCTCTGCTCAGAGAAGCTGTCCCTCTCCCTGCTAGTCAAGGTTATTCAGAACCGAGTGAAACCCAGGAGCGTTGTCATAAACCTGTTCACAAAATAGAGTGTGAAATGATTGCAAAATACTTCCAAGGGACAACAGAGCCATGGGGGGAGTGGCAGCTTCCTGAGATACTAAAGAGACTTAGAGACATCCTACTCTGTCAGAAATGCTCTGAATGACCCCGTGAGAGTCTCTTAGCTTCTCAGTGTCCCAGCATCAGTGTCACAGTTTGTATATGTCACTTAAGAGACCCTGCTTTCACTCTGTGCCTGTTTTACCACTGTCCTGTCTACAGGCAGGACTGTGCATGGAGGGGTGGATAAGAGCTAACCCAGCAGAGAGAAAGATGTGTTTCTCTGGTGCATCAGTGAGTTCACTGATCCCACCAGCTACAAAACCACCTCTTCAGGCTTGCTGTGTCTCCAGCTCCCATGTGTAAAGGGGAATGAAACACAACTTCGCCTTCATGTAGATGGGCACAGCCTAAGCCAGTACAGTCAATCAAAGGTAAGAATAAAAACCCAGCGGCAGCCTAAGCTGCTCTTCCCTGCATACAGGGAAGCTCTCTGGGCCTGGAGCAATTAGGTAACACGACAAAAGACAGAGGTCCTCAAGCAGACTCTGGCACCAGACTCTCTGACACATCTGTCTGTCTCTCCTACTCCTGCCAGGGCCTGTGTAAGCCTCCCTTTTTCCTGCACATCTATTCTGCATGGGGAACAATCTTCTTCACGTGACTGCAGGGGGGCTTTTGCTTGTACTGAGAGCTGTCACTGTCATTTGAATTTCCTTTGCTTGTGCACCAAAGCAGAGCTAGCAAAAATAAGTAGCATGGCCACTTCAGTACTGGCCATTCCAGCTTTCCAGAGGAAAGCTCATCCTTCTGCCACACAAGCAGCATCCGTAGAGCTCAAGGTTACTGTAAAACAAGAAAGTCTAAGTCAGAAATTAAATATCTGCGCTGTACCTGCAGAGCAACTGAAACTGTCCTTGTGAAATCCTTTCTGCTTTGGGACGGGTAGGTGCTATTGGAGCAATCCCCGTATTCACAAATGACATGCAGTGACCTTTTGGGTCCCAGACATCAGAGTCCAACTCCCAGGTTGTAGCATGAGCTTCCTGCTGCCTAGACAGAGGAGAGGCTGCCATGTCAAGTGAGGTATTAAACTTGTACAGCTGTTGGCCAGTGCACAAGAGGCCAACCTGAAGATCACATCCTGCTTCTTAGACTTTATAAGCCTTCGGCAACGGCCTCTGGGAATACTTGCAACTGTATGGGAATGGTATCATTACAACTGTGGTAGGGTTGAACTGGGCTTGGTGTGACTCCAGGCAGCTTGCTGGCATTCTGAGATCTGCTTCGATACCAGGAACACTTGCAGCCAGCAACTCATGGTCACGTGCCCCTTGCAGTGCTTCTGCTTCAGGCTCTCACTGCCAGTGCTCCCCAGGGAGCACTTGGGTTAGGGTTAGGTTAGGGGCTAGGGCTAGGGTTTAGGGGTTAGGGTTTAGGATTAGGTTAGGGATTAGGGTTACAGTTAGGGTAAGGGTTAGTTAGTTAGGGTCAGGGGTTAGGGTTAGCGCTTGCTAATTCTCCAGCCTGAAAGAGAATGCACAGCTAAGAGGTCGGTTTCTTGCACAGACTGTGCTATGTCCATACTCATGGTGAGATGGCCTTGGGCCACCTTCTTGGGCTACAGCACATCCTTACAAACATGGCACATGGGTAAGAATCCCATTTATTCAAGGGAAGGTGTGCCTGTATCTGTACATGACATTCCTTCAGCTCAAGAACTCAGAAACATGCAGACAGATTTCTATGCCTGTGACAGAGAAACTGATGTTTCAGTGCATAATCTCACCTTCTGCCTGCAGTCCAAATGCTTATGTTTGGAGTCAGGAAAGTTACACAAAAAGTTTAAGTACTGGGGAGAGCTGCCCTGTGAAACATAGAAAGAGAGTACACATCTGAGTCACTGAATCCAAAGCATATTGTCCTCCATCATACTGTCCTCCTCCTGGGCACAACATGGAGCTGTGTAGTAGCTGTAACTGCCAAAAGTATTTCCAGCTCTATGCCTAGTGTGCCAGGTTTATTCTAGGAGCAGGTACCAAAGACCTGGGAGTGGAGGATAAACTCTGCATGTCAATATCAGGAGAGCAAGCATCCTGGCCTGTCCTGATGGCTGGTCTGGGTCTGGAAACCCACTGACAGAATTTAATCAGCAGAACAGAGCTCCATTCTCCCACAGAGGAGGAAGCTGGGGACAGATGCTATCCTCTCCTCTCCCTCATACCTCATGTACAGCATCATCAGTCCAAGACAGCATCTGAACATGGGCAGGGGGGCAAGGACCAGAATGGGGGAGCAGGGTACACCTTACCCCCAACCTACCCTACCTGTCCTCCAGGCCAACAGTGTCCAGGGGAACCTGCTGAGAATCATGTGAGTCACAGAACTAAAAATGGGACTCTGTCTCCAGTGAGCCAACAGGCCCATCAGCCAAATAACAGGCTAAGCAGTGTTTCTCCAGTCTCTTCCATCTTTTCCTGTGTTGCCTCAGGCTCCAGTGTCTCACCATGACACAGAATGATGGAGCACAAGGACTCCACGGGTCTGGCTGTGTACTAGAACTCCTCTGACATTTACCAGTTCAGCATGGCCAGGATCATTGTCTCTCTGGTCTTCTTTCTCATCTTCCTCCTGCGCACGGTGGGCAATAGCCTAGTGCTGGCAGTGCTGCTGCACAACAGGCAAATGGGCCACAACACTACCAACCTCTTCAACCTCAACCTGGCTGACTTCTTCATTGTCTTCTGTGTGCCTTTCCAGGACACCATCTACTTCCTTCAGGGCTGGGTCTTTGGCTCCTTCATCCGTAAGGCTGTCTACTTCTTCATCTACCTCACCATGTATGCTAGCAGCTTTACCCTGACTACCGTCTCTGTGGACAGGTAAAGATGTTCTTGGACTGGGGAAGGAGGGCAGTCTGAGAAGCTGGACTGAGTGAGGGCATGGGAATATTGTGGACCTCCACTGGTATTGATCCATGCCAAAGGCAGTCTGAGAACCAGGTGTGACTCCCTTCCCCTAGGAATCCCCAAGCAGCACTTCCAGATCTCTGGAGTGTGAAGCTGGTTCTGCGCCTGACTGGCTTTCTGCAGGAGAAACCTGCCTTATGGTTAAAGGCCTGGACACACAAGCTCAGCTCCCCACTGTGCACAGACTCCCACTGAGTGTCACCTGGTTCTGTATAAGAGATGCCACTCAGAGGGAAATAGTTATCCCAAGCCACCATTTCAGAAAAGCATCGTGTGCAGGCAGCAAAGTAAACATAAGACCCCAACATAAGAAGGATGAGAGTGACATGGAGCTGTTGGAGTGAGTCCAGATAAGGCCACTGAGATGCTGCGAGGGCTGGAGCAGCTCTGCTCTGGAGCCAGGCTGAGAGAGCTGGGCTGGTTCAGCCTGGAGAAGAGAAGGCTCTGGGAGACCTTAGGGCAGCTTCCAGTGTCTAAAGAGGCTACAGGAAAGCTGGAGAGGGGCTTTTGACAAGGGCCTGTAGGGACAGGAAAAGGGAGAATGACTTTAACCCTGTGAGGGTGCTGAGGCGCTGGCACAGGTTGCCCAGAGAAGCTGTGGCTGCCTCATCCCTGGCAGTGTTCAAGGACAGGTTGGATGGGGCTTGGGGCAAGCTGGTCTAGTGGAAGGTGTCCCTGCCTCTGGCAGGGGATTGGAATTGGATGAGTTTTAAGGTCCCTTCCAACCCAAACCATTCTCTGACTCTAAACAGAAAGGACTGTAAGAGAAGAGATCCATAAATACCCATAAATACTGGAGGTCTCAGTCCTGCAATAAACACATCTCTCATTCCCCTGGGGGTTCCAGCCCAGCACAAACCCTATTCATTTAGCAGTTCCTGTTCCCCCTTTGCCACTGCTCTGCTGCAGCCTGTGCAGAGAGGCACCCATACCATGAGCCAAGTCCCTCCTGGGAGGTTACCCAGGATGCTCTGGTGCTGATCAGCGCCACCTACATTGTTAACAGGAGCTCTGTAAGGTGACTGTGTCAGCTGCCCCGCTTCTGATTAAGCCCACATTTATGGTCCAGGATGAGGAAAAGGTCCTCATGAGGTAAGCTCCAGCCTGGACTGCTACAGGGAACATGTCCTAGCCCATCTTGCTCCTTGTGCTTGCTTCCAAGCTACCAAGACAAGACAGGATAAACAACCCTCTGCAATGAGGAGGTTCATAGCACTGCAGGCAGAAGGAAATTTCAGTACCAGGGAATATGTGGGACACGTTAAATCCCAGCAAAAAGTGTGGCTGAGCTACTCTTCCAGTCCCTTTCCACATCGTCCTGCTCCCATGTGCCACCTACAGAAACTCAGTGATCTGACACTTTAGCAACTCATCTGCCTGGAAATGCCAGCATCCCCTGTTCAGGGTAAAGGGGGTCACGTGGCATCTCCAACTAAAATATCCCAATCATCTGGCATTTCAGTGGCTACACAGTTTGCCTGCTATCACCAGGAAGATCAGAGATTTCTCATGGTCTAAGCCTCATGCTTCCCTGTAACCTAAATCACACGGGTAGAGTCTGCCCCTCCAGCCAGCTCAGAATCAGGGACAGTATCTCCCTCTCAAAAAGAAAGGACATTTTAGCAAGGTGCTAGTGCCTGCGTTCTCTCCCTTTCTGAAGGCACTTCTGTGCTGTGCTGTGCTTGCAGAGCTGCCAGCAGCTTTCAGGATGACAGGACCAGCAACAAACAAGGGTTCTGTCACATGTGACCCTTCACACTAGCTACATGTCTTATGTACATGCTCTGCTTGCCTTGCAGTGCATGAAATGAGCACTTTGGCAGGCTGAGGCTGCAGCAGTTGCACTCCTGTTGTGCTGACAGCTCCACTCCTTCTGCTACTCACAAGCACCAAGCCATCTTTTCTTGTTGCTGACATCTACATCTTTGCTCTATGGTGTTGCCTGGAGGTAAGAGAGCAGAGCTGGCCATCACACTGTATCTGGCCACTGTTGCTGGAGGGAGCAGACGGAGCATCACTGCCTGCTTGGGGCTGGTCTTAGAAAGCAGAAAGTACCAAAAGTCAAGGACCCACCTGCTCCCTTTGGTACCAAGGTGGGAGCAGCCACAACTCCAGTCAGCATATCTCCCTCCTGCCAGGATGGTCTGAAAGCTGGAGAAGGCTGGAAATATGCCCTCAGTGGGCAGGAGCCTGCATGGTGCCCATCACCTAGTAAAGCCTCTCAGTGCCTGAATCCGCAGTTCAGACCTCTTTCTGCTGCCTAAATTCTGCCAAGCAGTGGATACGTGCAAGCTCTCCGCAACGCTATCTCTCTGACCCTAGCTCAGGACAACCCACCGCATCATATACTGAGGGTTAAGCCAGCCTAAGCTTGTGGGAGAAGCATTCTTGCAAGAAAGATAAATGCTGCTTTACCCAGGACTGCATCTCAAAGAAAGTGTGAGATAACACGTAGGGCCACTGCTCAGGGACCTTCAGGAGAATGAAGAAAACTCTTTTGCCCCTGGAGTTTATGTGGCCAGGTAGAGCTCGGCTGAAATCTCAGTGCTGGTAACTTTGCTCTTCCCTCCAAGTACTGGACATCTGCTATCCACTGTGCTCCCAGGAGCTGTGGGCCCCCCACAATGCAGTGGCTGCCATGGCTGTGATCTGGGGCTTCTCTGTGGTCTTTGCTGGGCCCTACGTAAGCTACTATGACTTGATTGAGTGGGAGTCCAGCTACATCTATATGCCTAGCTGGGAGGAGTGGAGATGCAACGTCATGGACACCAGCACATTTGCCTTCGGCTATGTCATCCACAGCATCTCTGGACAGCAGTGGAGGACACTTGGAGGACATATCAGAGTCCAAGAAGGCCAAGCGTAAAGTAACCAAGATGATCATTATTGTAACCATCTTTTTCTGTCTCTGCTGCTGCCATACCACCTAGTCATCCTCCAATACATCTATGGAGACTTCCCCTCCAACCAAGACACCTATGCCTTCCACCTGCTTTCCCACTGCATGGCCTCCTGCCTCAACCCCATTGTCTATGCCCTGGTCTCCAAGCACTTCTGCAAGGACTTCAAAAAAGTTTTCAGCTGTTTCTTGAGGAAAGAGCATCACAACAAGGTGCATGTGATGCACATGGCCCACATTGTGCCTGGATTTGAGGCAGGTTCCACTGGAGTGTCCCAAACACAGGAGGAGAATAACAGGCATGAGCTGAACCCATCCTCCATGGCAGTCCAATCCAGTTCTTTCAAGCCCCTTCATATTTCATAGTGGCCAAGCAACACACCATCTGCCAGCTTGGCTGTGTCACCAGCTTCAGGCCACCCTTTCCCACTGGGTGAGAAGAGGATGCTGGAAAGCCAAGCCAAAAACTGCTATATGCTGCTTCTGGCCATATTGTTCCTCCCCGTGCACCAAGTGTTCGCCTGAGCAACAACATGCTGCATGGAAGGGAAGAAATAGACCCAGACTTGCCTCTGATCCTCAAACTATCTGGACTCCAAAGAGTAAAGCTCCAGCTCCTCTGTTGACTCTCAAACTACTTTGTATCATCTTCGTGGCCCCACCTCTCTGGACACACTGGTTAGTCGTCAGAGCTACTTCTGCCTCCTAGTGCCCCATCTGGCTCTCACAGAAGGAATGACAAGGCAGATGGGCAGTGCAGGCAGGACCAGGCAAATAAAGGTGGTGTGGAAAGCGTCTGGCACAGCACACTGGTGGTTGCAGTGCTGGTTTTGCTGTTCTCCCTGTGACTGGGTCATTCCCTGGGATGTGGGGTGGGCTGTGGGCTCTCTGTATGTTTGGGATGTTGCTGTTGTGCATATTAGAGAAATGTCTTTTTAACCCAGAGCAAATAAATGTATTTTCTTCATCCAGGCAGCAGTGAAGCCTGCAGTGGCCATCTGGAGTGAGGATGGGCTACCTCAATGGGGCCTTATTCATAACTGGTGTAAATTACAGTGCACCAGGAAAACCAGCACTGAGCAAAGTCTGCAGAGCCAAACCCTGCCTGGTGTCCCCACTCCTTTCTCCACAGCCATGTTTACTGACACGGACAGGTCCTTGAGCAGGTCAGTGCACAGCTGACATTTTTCTCCACAGTTAGCAGTCAACTGTCAGTGCATGAAAGCAGCTTAACCTGACCACCATGCTTCAGAGGTTCCATGAGCAGGCAAGGAGCTAGTGGGCAGAGGCAGGGTTAAGTGCTTAGTTTGGTTATGGCTCCTCCTGCCTGCATAGCACAGTCTTTGCACAGGGGATTGAGGAGGCTCACACTCCATAGTGAAGCAGATGCTTTCAGGGCCTGCTGAGATGCAGAGATACCTGCCTGATGCTTAGATCTCAGCATCTAAGCATGCTCTTGACGCCTTGGAGCTTCAGGAAGGAAAACTCTCATCTCCCTTACCAGGGCTGATTAGATGCGAGTGCCTGCCTCCACGGCTAAATAGCTATTTGGCCATGATCTCTAGCTAGAGAGCATAGAATCATAGAATATCTCAAGTTGGAAGGGACCCATAAGAATCAAGTCCAACTTACTACTCTTCATAGGACTACCTAAAACTAAGCCATATGACTAAGAGCATCATCCAGATGCTCCTTGAACTCTTGACAGGTTTAGTGCCTTGACCACTTCCCTGGGAAGCCTGTTCCAGTGACCAACTGCCCTCTCAGTGAAGAGCCTTTTCCTAATGCCCAGCCTCATTCCATTTCCTCATGTGCTTTTGCTGGTTACTGGAGAGAGGGGATCGGCACCTTCTGCCCCATGTACATGACTTCTGACACTTTGGGATTGCCAACTCCTGTGCAATTTAAGAGATGGCTCTTAAAAAAGTGACCAGCATCCATGGACCACACGACTTTCAAAAGCAGATTGCCAGGGCACCTGACCAACTTTTCAGGTCCCCCTCGTATGCTCTCCCCGTCCCCAATGTTGAAGCTTTGCTGGCACTTTTCCACCTATTATCGATGATTTGAAACTCAGCTACTTCATGGTCACTGTGCCCACAAGTCTCTCTCTGCTTACAAACTACAAATCTAGGGGGCACCTTTCCTAGTTGACTCCCTCAGCACCTGTGCCAAAAAGTTACCTTCAACATGCTTCAGAAATTTCCTGGACCTGTTTGTATCTGCTGTGTGGTATTCCCAGTTGATGTCTGAGAACTTAAAATCACCCAGAAGACCAAAGCCAGCTGACTGAGAGATATCTCTTAGCTCTTTCTATAATAATTAATTGGTGTTGTCATCCTGACTGGGTGATCAATAGTAGACTCCCACAACAACACCCATTTTATTTCCTTTCCCCTTCATCCTTACCCAGAGGCTCTCAACCAAAAGCCACCCCAGCGGAGTGAGAAGCCAAGGAATGCTTTACCTGGAAACATATTTCTCATTGCAACTGATGCTAACTCACAACAGCCAAGCTTTATGAGGCCAAAATCTGCACGCACAAGACAGTTCCACACAAGAGGCTAACCTCTATTCAATCAAGATCAAGACTGGCAATAACTTATCACTCCTTCCTTGCTGTGCTCAATATAGTCCAACCAATTCTCATTGCTCATTCAGGGACTACCTTACCTTTCCAATCTTGTAACTGTCCATTACCTTGAAGATTGGTGTGAGGAATTGCTGCCCATTATCCTGAGAATTGCTGTAGACATGTGTGTGCGTGTGTGTGTGTGTGTGTGCAGACATACACGCGCAGTTGAAGAGCTGGCTGCGAGACCAGGGAAACTGGTCCACCAGAAACATGCAATACATGACATGAAGAAGAGAGGTACTCCCTCCCAACTCATTATAAAGTGGGAAAAGGTACTCACCAAGGAACATTGCCAGGGAGCCTTTGTCATGAGGATGACTACAGAAGGACACCTCTGTGAAGACACTCTCCGCTGATGACTACTATGGACCCTGAGGGACACCACCATGAGGGCAACTCCACGAGACACACTCCACAGGCTACCTTCAAGGGGACTTCAGAAGGACGCCTCAACAAGGACACCCACCTCCAATGGACTCTTGGGGTACACTCTGCTCTGATACTAGCTATGAACCCTGAAGGACTCCCACCACCAACGATGATGACAGTGGATCCCCGGGACACCACTGGATCCACGGTGGCGACTAGCGCTCTCTCTCTCTGCACCCTGAATTCTTGCTTAATTTTCTACCTTTTTCCCAATCTGTCCTATAGCTATCCCCTTTATAACAATAATTTCCCTTTTTTATAATAACTGTCTTTTTGTAATTTGTAATAAAAAACCTGTCCAATTACGGTACTTTGTGTCTTAATTTCACTCTTGAGATCACGAACTGAAACAGGGTCCAGCACTGGGTTTTTTCTCCAGTTGGACCCTGACAGACTGAAAGGAAATATATTCAGTGGTGGGAAAAGGCAACTCCATTTGATCTATTAATTTAATTAGAATTAATTAATTCAATTAAAAGTAAAGAAAATAATCCCACAAACAGCACAGTATTGCTGAGAGAAACATTCAGGTAACACATTAGGGTTCAACAGACAAATCTCAGCCACAACCATTCAATCCCACAGCAGCAGATGACTAAGACAAGTCCCTCTGCTCATGAAATATAGTTTAAATCACAGAGTATGTTGTCCTGTATATTTGAGAGATCCAAAAGTACCATGACAGCTCACATAGCAGATGGCATCTTGGGATCCCAAGAGATTCTGCAGTATGCAGCTTTCTGGAAGGCAGCTGTGGCACCTAGGAGCACTGGGAAGGACATTGCATTTGTCAAGTTATTTACAGATGTCTTACATTTGTAAATAACTTGACAGCTCTCATTTCTTCCAGATGTGCGGGACAGAGAGCAATTATATCGAGCTTCTTTCTCATCTGGATCTATTTTGCTGGACAAGATAAATTCATTGTCATGCAAAGTTAACAGTAATGCCGCAGGCTTTGCCCAGGCACAGAGACAGACGACCACAGCGCTTGTTTAAACCCCAGCCCCAGCAGTAAGCCGCGGCAGAGCCAGGAGTCACGCCACCCTGAGGGGAGTGCTGGAAGCTCCTCTGATTCTAGCGGCTGGGTTTTGGTTGTCCGGCAGGCAGAGCCCGTGGAGCACTATAACCAAGGGTTTTTCCTTGGGTAGGCTGGAGACCTCTAATTTTGCTCTGTGTTGTGATGGTTTGGGCAGACTAACATGCTGTGATTTTCTCATGTGAAAATTTTCTCTCCCTGATACTGAATGGCTTGTAATCACCTTAATTGTACCTCTCTCCCCTAATGTCAAACAGAGACCAGAACTAGTTCAAGTACATTGGCATAGACAGGGATCAACACTTAGCTGGGTGGCTCATGCAGGGACCTGGCAGCACCCCTAGTAAGTGCAAAGGTAACACAATCAAGGAGGAGATGTGAGTCCTGGAGATTTCAGCTTGGGTCAGTAAAGTCAAGAACAGGCAGGCATCTCCACTGAGCATAAAACCACTCTTCCACATGGGCTGGGCTGCATTCTCCCATGCCTGTTTCTCCATCCTCTCAACCTATCATGTAAATGCTGTGATTAGGGAGCCCTGTAGCATGACCTAGCATTATAATAATAGTAATTGTCTGTGCTTCAGGACAGGAGTCACAACGCTTCCAAATGCCTTCAGAGCAATGAATATCAACCCAGGCAGAAATAAATGGTTCCATCTGCTCTTACATAAAGTCCATCCTTTCCCATTGGACAAAAGCATTCAACTTTCAGACAGCAAGAGTTTTATTTGGATGAATAATGCCCCAGTCAATGGAAAAAGAAGCTGTGCTGGGGATACCAGGGTTATTCCACCTGAGGTTTCTGGGTGGACACACAATATCTTTACAAAACTGCACTAAGTGGATGAGTTGGGTTTAGCTTCAAGGCCCACACAACTGCCATTTACATAATCCTGGGCTACTCACAGCTGAGAGTACCAATTGTGTAACCAAGCACATCCAGGAGACACCTGGGTTTCACAGGAAATCAGCTTGGCCAGAGCATAGTTTTAAGTTACTTGCATGCAAATTCTCGTCATCCAGTGATGGGACAGTTTGTCCCCACCCCGGTGCCATCATTCACACACCACCTTCACCCAGCCCTCAGGAAAAGAAAAAGCGGGATGGTCGCAATGAGTTCACTTGCAAAGTGCTGGTCCTTCAGAGGGGGCTCTGAAGACAGATGTCTGCCAGATTCAGTGCCTGGGGGTTGCTCACATTAAGCACCAGGTCCCTAGAGACAGCAGACTGAAGCACCACTCTTGGCTGGCCTTGGGCACTGCCACACACCAGTGGGGACAAGACTCTGCCAGTCAGTTCTTGCTACTGTTAGAAGTGGGGGCACTTCACAATTGCAATTACTTTGTTTTATAAGCCATCTTGGATGAGTACCAGGCACAGAGCGAAAGGTAAAATGCCCTGCCTTAGCACTAGCAGAGGTGTGCCTTACATCAGTTTTAGCCTGCAGCATCCCTCTCTCCTCAAGCACCCTTCCCACGTAGCCCACCTACTCCCTATAGGTACCTTAGGGATCTGGCACCCCTCCTCACATGCCCTTCTTTTCTGCCCCTTAAGAGCCCATAAGCACCCATGGGTGCCTCACAGCAGGATGCTACTGCCAGATGTACTGCAGCAGGCAGCTTGCTGAGTTAGTCTAAAGGCACCAAAGCAATCCAAGTCCTGGCACTAGGAGAGGGAGGTGAGGATTTACAGCTCTGGGAGCAGCTCAGAGGAGGAAACTCTGAGCTCCTACTAGACCTGAAGTCACAGATTTTTTGCCCTCCAGTCACTAATTTTAACTTCATCTTCAATAACTTCAAGCACATGAGAGCTGGTCCCACATCTTCCATTTCTTCTGCGCAACCTGGGACTGAGCACAGAAGACACCAGCCTTCTCAAAGGATAATGCCATCTCAACCCACCCTTCCCTTCATCAGTAGTCATCGGTTAACTCTTCTTCGAAAGCCAGCAATGGTTAAGCTTATTCCTCATGATGGTGCCTCCAGACACAACTCTCCCTGCAAGACTGAGTCAAAACAATCTTCTTGGCCATACAGTCCTGGCACACCTTTGTTCTGTGGGCTGCAACTGCCTGAAAATTCACACCAATAAAAGGATCTAAATGGAGTCCATTGGATAGGCAATTTGCCAAGCTGGATTCTGGATCAGGCGCTCCCAGAGAAAGGCATGTATTTCAAGGGATATTTCAATACAGATTGTTTAGTGCCATCTAATAGACTGAGGTACTGTAATCAATTCATCCCAACAGCTTTGACACATGAGCAATATTTTCCATTAGGGAGTATTCTCCATTAACATAATTACTTCATCTTGTGCTCAACCCATCTTATCCACTGCTCTTGCCCCAAAAAAAACAGAAACAGAAGACACTTGAAAACAATGGAGAGACCTCAAATTAGTGCAGCAGAACCTGGGGACAGGAAGATGTTAGCATAAACCCCTGCACAAGGCCCCGATGGTGCAGGCTGAAGGCTCAGTTACATTGCATCTCCCGAGTACTTATCAGTGCCACTGCCTCTGAAAACTGCTTGCTGAATGTCCAAGCAAAGGGACTGCACCCCTTAGCAAAGCCCCACACTGCAGGGAGCTCTGCTAGCAGCAGCCCAGACTCCTGCACACACCCCCAGCCTGGCACACAGCCTGCAGTCAGATGTGTGGATGCTGTGCCAGACCCTGCAGGAAGACTGCAGACACAGCAAGCTGTTTGCAGATTTGCTAATATTAGAACATTACACAGCTTGCTTCTAATGAACTGCTCACCCTGGCTTTGTGTTAGACAGCAAAACCTGGTACTGTGTCCTGTATGGCTTCCTGCCCACAACACCTCCTCATGACCTTCCTGCTCGTACCAATGACTCCTAGCTGGCTGTTGCCCCAGCCAATAGCTAAATCTAGAATAAGTCAATCTTAGTCTAATTTTCCCCAAGTGTTTGGTGCTGTTTTAAATAAAGCCACTTCCATCTTTTCCTGACAATTTTAATGAAAAAGCTTTCCTGGAGAGATGATTTTAAAGAAGGAGAAGAACTAAATGCACACACTTAAAACATGAGTTTCTCTAATGACTCCAGAATGAGCTGCTGCCCTTGCGCAAAGGACCCAGTGCAGAGAAGGAACAATCCCACTTGCACACCACAGCTTGGTGATGCACAGACTACCTGACAACTGGCAGCACACTCCTGAAAGCTCTCCTTGGCCCTCAAAGCCAACAAGCAGCAAATATCACTGAAGAGCAAGAGATCTGGCTAGGAGCAAAGGTTTGTTCCCACCAGGAAAAACTACACTTCAGTGGTTATTTTCACCCTTCTGCCACAGGCAGAAGAACTGCACCATCAAAACCAGCTCTCAGCACAACGCTCCCAGGACAAGCAATGCCTCTGAGGTGGGGAGAAGGCCTACCAGAAGTCAAATATCCCTGGACTTTTAAGAATATGCAAACATAGTTTCCTAAATTGAAGCACTGCATAATCATATGTCACACTTGAGCTTGACAGAACAACATTCAGTCTCAGAAGACCTGTCAATTGTTTTGGTGTGTAGAAGTGTGAGGTGAGTATATTTATTACAGTGCACTTTATTAAAGTGAAATGTAGTTAGATGTACAGCCAGAAGACATCACTTATTTCTTCTGCACAGAGAGTCTATACAGGCACAAGACTGACAAAGGAAAGGAACTGAAACAGAAAAATATAATAATTGCAATTTTTTCAGGATATTTTACTGTTGCCTAAAAAGTACCAATTCAACAGTCAGGAAAGGAGACCAAATGAGGAAACATGAAAAACCGAGGAGAAAGAAAACACTCCTCAAAACAGACTGGTCAATGAACAAAATGAAAGCAGTTAAGAATGAGCTGCTCCCACCCAATGCATAATAAATGCATAATAAATAATACAAAAAAAATAGAAAACTGATAAGGGAAGGAAGAAGATTGCTATAATGAACAGAAGTACCTTAATGACCTGCAATACTAGCAAAGACAGGATAGAAGAGTAAATGAATATTTCTGTTCCTCTTGGCAAGTGGTCATAATGTGTTCCTATCACAGGATGCTGAAATACTTGCATCTACATTTTCCAGGAACTCTCAGGCCAGCCAACACTGGCTTTCAGTAAATCTTCAAACTCTTCAGAAGGTGTCAGGGCTGGCAAAGAGATTTGTAAAGGAACCAGGAGGACACATGTAACTGTACAGCAATCAGCCTGATGCCAACTCAGGAAAATAATGGAAAAGCTGAAATGGGATTCTTTAATTACTAAATCACATGATGGTAAGACAGAGATTGTACAAATTACTTCTTACATAAAATATCCACTTACATTGAAAAATATAAAGTTACTTTGATGAGACCTATTTTCTATAACCCCACTTTGATTGGCACTGTCTACCAGACCATGCCTGAATGCTTGATTAACACACCGGAACAATATCAGAATAATGCACACTAAGTGGGTTAAAACCCCATTAAAATGTCTGTGCCACAAATCACAGCTAAGAAAGGGAGAATCATTGCTGAATGGGTATTGCTAGTGATCATAGAATCATAGAACCATAGAATCATAGAATAGTTAGGGTTGGAAAGGACCTTAAGATCATCTAGTTCCAACCCCCCTGCCAGGGGCAGGGACACCTCCCACTAAACCATGTCACCCAAGGCTCTGCCCAACCCGGCCTTGACCACCACCAGGAATGGAGCATTCACAGCTTCCTTGAGCAATCTGTTCCAGTGCCTCACCACCCTCACAGTAAAGAACCTCTTCCTTATATCCAATCTAAACTTCCCCTGTTTAAGTTTGAACCTGTTACCCCTTGTCCTATCACTACAGTCCCTAATGAAGTCACTTCCCAGCATCCTTATAAGCCCCCCTGAGATACTGGAAGGCTGCTATGAGGTCTCCACACAGCCTTCTCTTCTCCAGGCTCAACAGCCCCAACTTTCTCAGCCTGTCTTCATACGAGATGTGCTCCAGTCCCCTGATCATCCTCCAGGCCTCCTCTGGACTTGTTCCAACAGCTCCATGTCCTTTTTATGTTGAGGACACCAGGACTGTACACAATACTCCCAGTGAGGTGTCACAAGAGCAGAGGAATCCTTCATCACCCATCTTGTCTGGCAGGCTGGCAGAAGGCAAGCATTTGGCATTTCAATCTGGCTGAATATTGACTTGTGTTAAAAGAGAAGCCCCATTTGCAGCTGGTGTCTCAGACCTAGCTGAAAATGGAAGTTGTACACACTCAGGCTGGAACGAAAGAATGCATTTCTTTTACTAGGCAAAACAATAATCGTTAGAATTGGGAGTAAATCCTCCACCCCAACAGCAGAAATGTTCAAGCTCAGGTCAAATGCTTTCTCAAAGAAAAGCTAAAACCAGCCCAAATGATGGGGCTTGCAGGAACTTCTGCAATCCTAGGCATGGGGAGATGCAGCATGATACTGAGTTATTTTGACACTCAAGAGCCAAGGACCATGTCCCACACTGGCTCCAGGATTTTGGAGGTGGCGTTTTCTCTATGACCATAAATCATTTCTGCACTCAGAGGCACATGAGGCTCAATCTCTCCATTTTCACCAGCTGCTTAACCTAGTTCTTCCTCATGTCTATTTGCACATACCTAGCAACTCAGCATATAAATGCAGCATTTTGCCTGTCACCCATTCAAGCTTTCAAACCTCCCCAGCTAACTTTCCATCTGCCTGTAAACCCACCCAGCTATCTAGCTGGACATGTGGACAGATTTATCTGCTCTCTCTTCTGGTGCCACTGCCCCCATCCCAGCTCTCACAAACAGCATCCCAACAATGAGACATAAACTTAATTCCTATCTCTGGGCAATGAATCAGCTCACATGAATATCCTTCAGGTGAATTATGGACCCCGCTGATAAGAAGCCAAGAAGTTAAACATTCATTTGCCCTGCTTCTACTCTGACACCATGATTTGAGTAGTAGTAGAATTTGTCTCTAATTAGATTGTAGGAGATTTAAGCCAGGACACCTTTTATATCCTGCTGTTCATAGAAATCAGGACAAGCAACACACCTTTTGCAAAGATTACCAACAAACAGAACCAGTTCTAGCTCCCACCTCAAATATGCCATATGGGTGCCTGTGCTTTCCTGCACACCTAGGTGCTCCCTGATCCTAAGGTGTTGCATGTGTGCAGTGAACCACTAAGAGGACAGCCAAGGGACAGTCTCCATGTGCACCCATACACAGCCTGGATAGAGAAGGCAATACATCCTTACTCATGACAGACTATCAGTCCTGCAGAGGACTCTTAATCTATGCGGAAAGATTCAAATTGATACTGTAGAAGTACTCCTCATCCCAAATGGGGCAAAATTTCTCCCCAGATCTTATCCCAGGTAGACAAGAAGCATCTGATTTTAGCTGCAGCCCTCATGCTCCCTCCCTCAGAGTGAAGGTGCCCTTGGCAGTCTGGGGCCAGCATGCAGTAGGGATGAAGGTGATACCAGCCCATGGGACACACAGCAAAGTTCAATGCAGCAGGTGTAGCACAGGCAAAACTGTGCTCTTGCTTCTGCCAATGATTTCCCCATGGGAAAAGATGTCTCCAGAGGAGACAGGAGGAGGTGGAGGTGGCGCAAACTCAATTCTCACTGTACAGCCAAGGTCAACCAATGAGATCTTCCTTCCCATTGCCCAAATCTGGGAAGGAAGTGAATGTCTCCAGGAGATTACAGCCCACCATTTTTTGGGAATGGTTAATTGAGGGGCTTTCAGTGGAGAACAGGTGGTTAGGAGATGACAGCTGCCCACAGCAAGTAGCCATCTGCATATAAATCGCAAGGACCAACAAATGAGGCAGGTTCAGTGAGTCTCTCTATGAAAAGTGCAGGGTGCTTGAATTTGAAGCATTATTATCCCCTGTGGCTTCACCACAGTCCCTGGCTGATGGAAAGGAATATTAATGTGTGGGTCTGCCATGGGTTCAGCAGCAGCAGTCATTTTTCTCCTCCTTGGTAGCTGGTGCAGTGCTGTGTTTTTGATTTTGGGCCTGGGAACAGCACTGATAACACCAGTGTTTCAGTTACTGCTTAGTGATGTTTTGGTCTGGCCAAGGACTTTCTGCGTTTCATGCTCTGCCAGGGAGGAGGGGAGCTGGGAGGAAGCAGAGACAGGACACCTGACCCAAACTGACCAAAGAGGTTATTCCATACCACAGCACGTCATGCCCAGGAGGTAAAGCAGAGAGCAGAGACCCGGAAGGGTGGGGTGTGCACTGCATGGTCGGCCTGGGTTTTAGGTGGTGAGCAATTGTATTCTTTCCTTGGTTTTGCCTTGTCATTATTATTATTGGTGGTAGCAGTAGTGGTCTTGTGTTATACTTTAGTTACTAAACTGTTCTTATCTCAACCTGTGGGAGTTGCATTCTTTTCGATTCTCCTTCCCATCCCTCCGGGAGCGGAGGGAAGAAAGAGGGGGAAGTGAGTGACAGAGAGACTGCGTGATTTACAGCTTAAACCACAACAATTCTTTTTGGCGCCCAACGTGGGGCACGAAGGGTTGAGATAACAACAGGATTGATAGCCACTTGTCACAATGCTGATTTATTGGCTTTCAAAGTTGTTGCTCTTGATTCTCCTGAGTTCATGGTTTCAGCCTGTTGTACCTTACTTACAGCCGGTATTTGCTATCTTAGCATTTTTCGGATATGGGTTTTGGGTTAAGGTTCTTGTTTTGTTGTACTTTATTGGAATGGCTTGTAACATGGGCGGGCTCCGGAAGCAGGGGGGGGGCGGATGTGGACTTGTACCTGGCAGCCCGGCTGCTCTTCACTGTCCTGGCCCTCATCCTCGCCTCCGTCTTCGAGAGGCTGTGGGGAGACGAGGGGGGGCCGCCCCGGGAGCCGCCGCCGGCCGAACCAGCCCGGGGGAGCGGCCCCGGGGATCAGGAGCTGAGCCCCCCCACTGAGCCCAGCCCGAAGCTGCTGAGCAGCGGGAGGGGGCGGCGGGGAAGCCGAGCCCCGTAGCCAAGCCCAGCCCCGCAGTGGCCAAGAGCATTCCCCAGCAGCCGCCCGCAGAGCCCCGTGAGCCCGAGCCCCAGGAGGATGCAGGAGACCGCGCAGCACTTCCCAGCAAGGCAGAGGAGGAAGATCTAGACTCAGACAAAGAGCAGCTGGTGGTGAGAGAGCCGGCAAGCACAGCAGGTACACCAGCCCCAGTGACAAGTACAGCAGCCTCATTTGAGAGTTCTGATGGTTTTGAGTGGCCTTTGGGTACCCTTGAGACCTGCCTGCTGATTGTGATGGGGATCAGCATGGTGGCATGCATACAGAGTGTGTTTTACCCACAACCATTTTGTCTGGTCCCGAGAGTTAAGCAGAGTGGGGTGTGGGCCTTGTCTGGGGTTAGTCTGCGATGTAGGGTGACCAAGAGATTTTCCCCAAGCCTGGACAGCCATGAGTGGCAGGGTGTGTAGGACAGTATGGGCAGGTATCTAGTCCACTGGGCCCCTCCAGTGCTTTGGAAGCGTCGGAGATGGAAGGCAGCTGTATGGAGTCCCCATTCACAAGCTGCAGAAACTGCTGGAGGGGAGAGTGAATTATTTAGAGCCTGGTGTGCCCATGACACCTCAGGCCATCAGGGCAGAGATACAACATAGAGATGGACTTATGATCAAGGGGTGGACTTAGCAATAGACACTATTGCCCAGGTTATTCACAAGTGTGAACACGGCACACAGCCTCTCCTGCTCTAAAGGACTGTTACAGGAGATGGAGCTTGACGTCACAGACCGAATGGACTCAGCAGCTTTGTAGGGATTGGTCTATGCACTGAGGGATGATCTCTCTCTCTCTCTCTCTCTCTGTCTGTGTGTATGTATATGTGATGGTATATTGAAAATGGGGGATCCGAGCATGACGTGAATGGTATGGAATAAGGGGTGGATAATGTCACGGGTTCAGCAGCAGCAGTCACTTTTCTCCTTCTTGGTAGCTGGTGCAGCGCTGTGTTTTTGATTTTGGGCCTGGGAACAGTGCTGATAACACCAGTGTTTCGGTTACTGCTTAGTGATGTTTTGGTCTGGCCAAGGACTTTCTGAGTTTCATGCTCTGCCAGGGAGGAGGGGAGCCGGGAGGAAGCAGAGACAGGACACCTGACCCAAACTGACCAAAGAGGTTATTCCATACCACAGCACGTCATGCCCAGGAGGTAAAGCAGAGAGCAGAGACCCGGAAGGGTGGGGTGTGCACTGCGTGGTCGGGCTGGGTTTTAGGTGGTGAGCAATTGTATTCTTTCCTTGGTTTTGCCTTGTCATTATTATTATTGGTGGTAGCAGTAGTGATTTGTGTTATACTTTAGTTACTAAACTGTTCTTATCTCAACCTGTGGGAGTTGCATTCTTTTCGATTCTCCTTCCCATCCACCCGGGAGCAGGGGGTAAGAAAGAGAGGGAAGTGAGTGAGAGAACGGACTGCGTGATTTACAGCTTAAACCACGACAGGGTCCTTGTGGAATGGTGCATCTATCTCTTTTTCAGACATCCCCAGGCACAAACAGGAACCAGAAGACTGCCCAAGCTTCTGAGAACTCAGCACCACATCTGCACACAGTCTTACCCACTGTACATGGCTCCCCTGCCTTTTAATGCAAGGACAGCAGCAGGACCAGCCAGCAATCCTTCCAGATCACTAGACAGCAAAGAAATCTTATTGCACTGAGGTCTGAGCCTTTTCGATGAGCCTCCCGCACTCCAAGGATCTTAATTTTTCCTCAGCTTCCCTCTTACCAAAGAAGTAGCAGCAAGAGTATCACTGAAATGGCACCCATAACAGTCTCTTTCCCACTCTGAGTGGGGGCTTGCAAGGTCTTGTTAACATTCCTTAATCCATTTGAACACTAATTATTTTGTTGACTCAGAGCTGAATCTGGAAACATGTGTGCTTTATTAAAAATAGAAGGTAGCTAAGCATTTCCAAACCACAGAAGCACGAAATCAATGCCTAATACTTTACCTAGTACATGCTCTGTCAGAGCATTTCCCCACCTAAACAGACATTGCCTCTCACCAGCCACCCCCAAAACCTCCAGCTGCCCAAGCACTCTTGGCAGGCTTTGCAGTAGGCCCTCCCTCTTGACCCAGCTCTTCCACTACCTTAACACTGCCTTCTTGGCTTGCTGAGACACCAATAGCTCCCTCCTGGCTAAGCCATAGACTGAGGATGTGGCCCAGCACTGTCATATTCAGGCTGAGTATATACAAATTCATGTATTCTGCCAGGACTGAATGTTTAGAGGAATAAAGCCAATGAACATCTCAGCCCCATACCTCCCTCCTGGTGCCAGCAAGGTGCCTTGTGCACAGGCCTGTTGCTGATTGATGCTCCCTGGGAACAGGATATACTGGGCTCTTTCTAGCTCCAGTCCCCAGGGACCCACATGCATCCTCCCCTGTATCCTGAAGCTGATTACACAATCCTGCCATGATCCCTCCATTCACTAGACTACAAGAAGCAAGCAGGGACAGCCTCCCAGAAATGAGCAGCAAACAGGTTTCCCTCCCTAGTGCCCCACCCAGGAATGAGAGCGAGGTCCTGAAAATGAGGGATACAAGAAGGAACAGCAGTTCTGCTAGAGCAAACACCTTGAGACCTGGACATTTGCTCTGCTAAGCAAGTCACTTTCAGAAGCAGGAGGCCATGTATCAACCTCTGCACCACCTCCTCACTCCTGCTGATGATCAGGGATATGGGACCAAACAGGCATGAAACTACATTTCACTGGGACTCTATGGAGCAAACACCCAGCTGTCAAATCAGCTTGTCTGCTGCCATTTCAGATAACACAAGCACTGTCAAGCTGGGAAGTGGGGGGTAAGAAAAGTCCTTTTCTCAGTCCCCAGGCTTTCTGTGAAGAGGCACAGATCCCATCCCAGGCATCATGGGAGTCTGTGCCCAGGCAGCATTGAACATTCTTGTCTGTGATCAGCATTCCCTTAGGACTACTGTACTGCTCAGTAATACGCATAAGGCTCCTACATGGAATATATCTTTGTAGCCTTGGCGAAGACCACTGTGGTCTCTGAATTTCAAAATTAGTTTTGCACCTTTTAATATGAAACAACATGAGCAGCAGGAAAGGCAGAAAACATTATCAGGAAAGGGGGAAATCAATTGCAGCAGGTCTCGTACAAGAGCAGGTGGTAATGGGCAGACTAGCCAGGCCTCCAGCCTGATCCCTCCAGCTTGGCCAGCCATGAAATGCTGCTGGTAATCCCAACCTGCACTAGAAGAAGCCCCACCTTGGAAGCTGCTGTAGGTGTCTAGATGCCTGGAAAGGGCTACCTGCAACTGAGTCAGGACTCCCACTCCACAACAGGTGAGTCCTGGAAGCCCTGTCCCCCTTTCCCTGACCCACCCCATGAAATCTCTGCCAATGGGCAGATGGCGAGAGGCTGTATTTGCTGACAAGCTGGAGCTTGGACACCTTGACCACCCAGGAAAGGCTCACCTCCTGCAGTGTCACCGTGGGGCTGAGGCCTGCTTGGCACCAGGATCCCGCCTCCTCGGGGTCAGACCTCCAGGACCCGCAAGCCTTTGCCTTAGGGGCGGGCGGCGGGGCTGGTCCCGCAGCCGCGATCCAGGAAGCCGAGCCCGGCAGCGACACGCGATTAAGCGCTGCTGCTCTGCTGTCCCCCGCGCCAAAGGCCCAGTGGCAGGTGCTAAAAGGGGGGTCGGGCCGGGACAGCCAAGCTCTGCCCTGGGCGTTCAGGAACGGCACGTGGGGCAGGCAACGTGGTGAGGCCAAACACGGCTAACGGGGAATGTGGGAGGGCAGGCAGGGCCGGCCTGCAGTCTGGGGCCGTTCCTTTATCCCGGGTGCCCTAGGCACAGCGCGCCACTCGGTTTGAGGCTCAGGATAGGGCAGCTGGAGCCAAGGCTGCTGCACTCCTGCCCTCTCCAAACTGCAGGCAGGACCCAGCTGCCCTGGCAGCCAGAGGGGCTGGGGTCAGCATCTCCATGCTGCCTTCTCCACCCATTCCTCCTGCAGCAGAGGCAGCCAGTACTTCCAGAAACCTGGAAGCCCTTCCTTTTGCCATGCACCCACCCGGCTCTACAGGCTTGGTCCCACTTATCTCTCCTGCTGACCATGCTGTGGAGGAGAGATGGTGCCATGCTGATAGCCTGCATCTAAAGCAGCTGCATGAAATGAGGGCAGCTTTTTCCTGACTGAAGTGTTGCCAAGCTCTTGCTCTGGCTTGGGCAGTGTTCCCCACCCTGCAAGCCCAGCCTCAACTCAAGGCTCACAACCAGGGTTATAAAGACCACCCTGCCCCTGGGTGGTGGCCTGCATCCTCCAGTCAGTGACCAGCAGCACATGGCTGCATCTCTCTTCCAGTCTCCCCTGCCGGCAGGGGCAATCTTGCTGCCCTACAAGTCTATAGGTCACCCACCTGGATCAGCTCCGAGCAGAAACTGAGATGATGAGCCAAAGCACAGACCTGGAAAATGAGATCCAATACTTCCTGAGCCAGCTGGCAAGAAAAACATTCTTTGAGACCAAATGGGACATTGCTGCCTTTGCCATCTTCCTCATCTTTGTGGGTGAGTGCATAGCTCAGCACGAGGCATATGCCAGACAGCTCCTCTCAATGCTGGGCTTGGCAGGCAGCTGCCCTAATACCAGCAACTCATACAGACCGCAGCAGCATAGCCCTGGAGGAAGAACGCAGAGTGTGGCCACTCCATTTACATTCAGCAGGCAAGGACAGCAACAACAGCAAAGTACAGGGGCCCAGAGGAAACATACCCTGTGTAACCTCCCCTGGTTGCAAGACCACTTTCATAGCTATGCCACCACCTTGCCTAATGCTAGCACAGATCAACCTGCCTGGGCTCAGATGGCCTTCGTGGGGTTGCCATACCCCATGTGATATATATTACTTCACCCGAAGTGCTGCAGTGTTAATGGGAAAAAATGGAAGCACACAGCCAAGAGGGTACTTGTTGAAATGCAGGGTGCTAAAAGGGAGACACAGAGGCTAATGTAACTGCCCACTTTTCTCCAGGGACTGTGTTTCTGCTGCTAATCCTGGCAATGATACACTGCTGCTGCAACTGTGATTCCCCAAAACAACACAAGGTGATAAAACCCAATCTGTTCACACAAGAATGATCTGGTACACACAGGATCTCCTAAGACTGCAGCCTGCCCTGCAGTATCTTTGTTGCTTGTCATAAGTGGGGAGGTTGGTGGAGGCAGAGGAGAAAACCGGGCAGAGCACTGGACAGACCCTGCCCTCCCCTGCAGAGACACATTCCTGTCTCAGGAGAAACACAGCCGAGCCATCTTGGGGGGGACGTTCACACAGGGAAGGTGATGGGCAAGAGAGAACAGGCTCGGACATGCTTGGGTAGGCAGTGACATGCCCATGATCTTTGCACTGTTCTGAGGGAGAGGGGTACCTGAGCTAGATTAGAAAGCATGGAGACCATTTTAATCATGTGTTTATGCATGTGCAAACTCCTTCCTGTCCTCTTTACAATGACATATCCTTTTCCAAAACAACTAGATTCCCAGAAGCAAAGTGAGCATAGACAACCTGGCAATAGAGCCCTAAACTCACCTTCACCTCATGGCTGAACAAAACTGTTCTTCCTGCTGCTTCCCTCTACTGCTCCTGCAAATCGGAATCTATCTTCACCCTGAGCACCAAGGGCTGCTCAGCCACTTCCATCCTCTTCTACATGGATGAATGTGTATCCCTTACATGGTACCTCCAAAGCCATCCTACACTAATACACCCACTTGAGTCGCCACTCCACAGTCCCTGTTAGATATAGTACTTGAGGGCAGACTTCAGCTACAAGCCACAGACCATCCTTTGCTACTGCAGCCAAAGTGGAGAAAAGGAGTTCCCCCATGCAGAGCCAGTAGTCAGGGGAACTGCCAGGGAATGAGGGCAAGGAGAAAGATTGCTTTCCCTGCAGCTTGAAGCTGGAATCCTTTTCCAAACTCACAGTTGCTGATCAGCAAAAACATGCTGTGCAGCATCCTCACGCTAAGATCCCTTCTGGGATGACTGAATGGGAGGCCCAGCTATGATTCTTTCAGGGGTTTGGCTCTGGCCCTTCCATTACAGGCTTAATTTCCAGCAGGACTGAAAGTGAAGCACAACTGGTTGAACACCAAACCACAGAATCAACCAGGTCGAGGTTGGAAAAGACCTTTAAGATAGAGTCCAACCATTGCCTCAGCACTGCCGAGGCCACCACTAAACCATGTCACTAAGGGCCTCATCTACAGGGTTTGTGAACACTTCCAGGGATGTTGACTGCACCACTGCCCTGGGCAGCCTGTTGCAATGCCCGACCACCCTCTGGGGAAGAAATTGTTCCTAATATCCAGTCTAAATCTCCCATGGCACAGCTTGAGGTCATTTCCTAAAAGGGGCAGCACAAGGCTCTGAAGATGCCTCAAACACAGCCACAGCATCTGGAAACCCTTTTAGTCCCTGTAGAGACATTTGGAGCATGTCACCAGTGAGACAGCTTCCTTTATGTGCTCCATCAATGTTAGAAACAATTTAACTCCCTCTTCCCAGGGGACACAAAAGCATACAAAGATGAAAATGCTCTGTACAAAGGAGCAGTGGCTCCCTCCTCCCTATAGCCTTTGTAGCAGATGCTTGGGGCACCAAAGAGAGAGTTGCTTCTTCATCCTGAATATCAGCAATGCCTCCAGTTTCAAAAGCAGCACTCCCTTAGCTAGCATCCTTCAGTCCCAAGTAGAGCCAGGTTTTCAATTGGTACAGTCCCTCTGCTTTAGGATGATGCTTTGTGTCCTGATAGATGACCTCACTTGGAGTATTGCATGCAGTTCTGGTGTGCTCAACATAAAAAGGACATGGAACTGTTTGAACAAGTCCAGAGGAGGGCCACAAGGATGATCAGGGGACTGGAGCACCTCCCATATGAAGATAGGCTGAGAAAGTTGGGGCTGTTCAGCCTGGAGAAGAGAAGGCAGCGTGGAGCCCTCATAGCAGCCTTCCAATATCTCAAGGGGGCCTAGAGGGATGCTGGGGAGGGACTCTTCATGAGGGACTCTAGTGACAGGACAAGGGGTAACGAGTTCAAACTTAAACAGGGGAAGTTTAGATTGGCTATGAGGAAGAAATGCTTTACTGTAAGGGTGGTGAGGCACTGGAATGGGTTGCCCAGGGAAGTTGTGAATGCTCCATCGCTGGCTGGGTTCAAGGCTGGATTGGACATAGCCTTGGGTGGCATGGTTTAGTGGGAAGTGTCCCTGCCCATGGCAGGGGGGTTGGAACTAGATGATCTTAAGGTCCTTTCCAACCCTAACTATTCTATGATTCTATGATCCCATGATGGGGCAGGTCACCCTTTTTTGCTGGGACACATACAAGAACAAGAACGGTCTGATTCTGTCCGGAAAACATCAATTCCAGAAGGCAATACCCTGAAAGACAGCAAAGCATCTACTTGTGAATGCGAGTGGTAGGTGCATGCCCTTCCAATGCTCCTATCATAGCTGGAAGGCAGAATTAGTCAAGGCATGTCAGGTGCAATGCCAAGTACGTCCTGGCAGTGGCAACACTTAAGCAGACTGGCATCAGAACACACAAATACCTGCAGTTTCAACTCCAGGTCCACGAAAAAATGATTATATCTTTACAAACATTTAGCCTTAGCTGAGCTCAGCAAGTAGACTTTCTTGTCTGCTCAGTGCTGAGATGCTGGGTGTGGGATAGTGCTCACTCTGTGACTACTCTGTGGACAATGCAGAAACAGCTGCTCAGATTGAGATAAGAGGCAGTCATAAAAAAACCCGTCTTTATTACTCTCCTACCACTCTACTGCTGTCATTAGCCTGCTGCAGTGCTGTTGCTGAAAGATGCCCAGCAAATGTCTTGTCTATCGTAGTTCAGACAACTAATTCCTTCTTGAAGGGCACACAGAAGCTGAGCAGCTGAGGCCCATGGATCAGTGTCTTCTGCAGTTCCAGAACCAGCATCGTGCAGGCAGCAGTAACTCAACTGCTAGACCCATCAAAGCAGATAGCCAGTGGATCTAAGCAGTAGACCTCTATCCCCTGAAGACCAAGTAGAGATTCCCTGGGAAAAAAAAAGGTGCCCCCAGGAAAGGTTTCATTCATGAGAACTATAGCTTCCCCAAAGGAAGCTGCTAAAAAAACAGAATATAAAAACCCAACCCAGGAAAAGGCAGTCTATTTCATTTGGCTGCAGCTGCACAGCGGTGTGTGTGTGTCCTGAGCTCAGCTGTAACAGTTATTTTTCTTCTTCTTAGTAGCTGGTACAGTGCTGCATTTTTGACTTTAGTCGGAGAAGAATGCCAAGCAGTCACCAAAGTGTGACCCACAGCATGTATGAGTTGCATTTGCAAAGGGAGGGGTGGGGTGGGCTGTCAGTAGTTAACCCAGTATAAATCTCACTGGGCTGCAAAAGCAGAGCCTTTAGGGCCTTCTGCACTCAGAGGTTTAGTGGGGAAAAAGAGAGAGACTTTAAAGTCTTTTAATCGGTGGACCCTTGTTTTACCTTTCAAATCAAGAGGTACCAGCCCAGGGCATTGGGCCAGCCTCTCCTGCTGAATGCAACTCACCTTGCTGTTGCTCTGTTCTCTAACAGTAACCTCATCAAGTGTCCTGTAGCAACTAACCACTGCCACCCAGCAGTTGTCCAGACACAGCAACAGAGCTGTGCACCAGAGCTGGAATAAGGACAAGTATTCCATTTTGCACACTCCTGCCCTCCAGAGCTGAAGAACAACTATCTTCTTCAGAAGAAAACAACACATACTGGGTTGCGGACTACATCCCCATCAGCAGGAAGCTGAGTTGGAGAGGATGTGGCAACATTAATTGGACTGCACACACCAGTGTGAGTTTAAAAAGGAGCCTCTTCAATGCCCAAGGTGGGTTAAAAATGAGCACAGACAGCTGCAGAGAGGTTTATTAGCTATAAAAATACTCTCTTACAAGGAGCTGTTAATGGTGAGCAATTCCACACATGCACAAGCACTTTCTAAGTGGAGAATGGTCTGGAACAGAGCAAGAGTTGGTAAATACTCAGGGTCATAACCACAGCTAGTCATAAGGCTAACTGACTGGAATCAGTAATGAGTCTGCTATTGCATCAGCCCATCCAGGCCTCTCTACCTTACTTACATCTTTCATTAGTCATTAACAAACATATTCATCAGTCACAGCCTGATATTCACTTGCACGCTCTGTTACCACCTGCAACCTGTAATATTAGCATGCATTAGACCAAGCACAGCACCAAGTGTTCTCAGGGAAGGAGGCTGCATCAGTAAGAAGGCTAGCACTAACCTACTCAGGATCCCTGCAATCTCACAAAGGGATGGAAAGGAACGTCACACACAAGGTAGGCCACATACACCCAGAGCAGAGGTCTATGAGGAAAAAAAAAAAAAAAAAAAACAACCAAACAACAAAAAACCCATTAAAAAAAAAATCAAAGCAACATACCTATCTCTTAGTCTCCATCCTTGGAGCTATTCAAAATAGTCTGGACATGGTCCTGGGAGACCAGCTTTGGGTGACCCTGATTAAGCAGGGGAATTGGAACAGCTAGACTGCAGAGGTTCCCTTCCAAGCTCAAACATTCTGTGTCTCATCCTTTTGAACACAGTGCTCTGGATAGCACTTGGAAAACACCAGGATCCTGGTGTTTTGAGGAGCTTGGTGAGCCTGCAATCTTCACCTCAGCACGCACATAGGCGCCTCAATAAGGTACTTCAGTGAGGAAAAGCCACCACAAACACAGGCTGGGCAGACCTAGCTGGAGCCAAGCAGGACACAGGTGATGCTTCTTCATCACTTAACAGACAGCTCCACGAGCAAACCCAACCCAGTCTCAATACCTGCAGCCTCTTCCGAACATGACCATCAAGGGAAGTCTGAAAAGTACTTCAGGCAGTACTCGGGTGTCACTGGACTGAGGCTACACAAACCAGGCCAAGCCTTCAAACAGCTGCCCACCTCTGCCCTCAAAGACCACTACTCTCCTCCCAGTAAGGCAAATAGTAATCTATCATGCATACTAAGCACAACTACTCGCTTGTAAGAGAGCACATAATCTTTGATACTCTTTCATTCCCAGCACTAACAGCCCACAGGAACATGGCAGGTCTGATTATCTTTATTTCACAGTTTCCAAAGCCTAGAAGCAAGAGTTACACACTGTAGCATACATAGGTAGGCAATAAATTGTAGAACTGTAATAGCCACGTGGTACTCACTTTGGGTTTAATGACACGATGTGAGACTGCACAGCTGTGCTCAAGGTATCAAAGGCAACTCCAAAGGCTGGAGTGAAAACAAGGTACTAAACCTGGAAAAAAATAACTGGCCAAACTAGGGCTTAGGAAAAAAATATATTATCACATTAACACCAGGGGGCAGGGGAAGGTAAAAAAATAAAAAGCCCAGCAGACTATCCCCAAAGGGGACTCAATAGCATGGACAGAAGAGACAGATGAGGGAGAAGCTTGGGGCTAGTCATAACCACATCTGGACCAGATCACAAGAACATATTTCACTGCAAGGAGCAACATGCCCTACACTTTTCATGGTGTGTTAAATTACTCTGTCTTCACCCCTTCCCAGGCAGCTCACAGCCCAGCAGTTAGTTACAGCACTGTGTGCAAATACAGTTAGTGAGAGTAGTCCACAGCTCCACATCCCCTGTAATGGACTAGTGTAATTAATCAGAGGCTTGGAAAGTGTAAGCCACACAATGCACATGAGAACAAAGACAGGAGCAATCTCTTGCCAATGACACAGCAGTGCTCGGTGACCTGCTTATGCAGCAGTCCCAAACAAGGCTACTAAAGCTGTGTCTCAGGATACACTGACCCTACCCTATGGAGAGCCACAGGGTAGGTAGTGAGCCATAGCACTCCTCAGGCTGACCTGGATTCAGCTGGCATATTTAAAACAAACAAAGATACTGGAAGTGCTGTAAAGGCTTGAAGACTTCACAAAGAACTAATATGGCCTGTAGTTCCAGTAACTGGAGAAAACAGAGATCTGGAAAGGTAGAAGAAAAGCAAGTAAGTTCCTATATCCTTTGGGCCACAGCAGAAAGAGAACGTAATGCACGCATGATAATTGAGTTTTACAGTCTTACACGCTGCAGCACTACACTGCAGAAGGGCAGATTTGCTACTGTTGTCACTGAATAGGCTTGGAGCACGAAGTTACTTGCTCGAGGTGGCAGCCAGCTCAGCTGCAGAGCTGGTACTGAACATTAGTCTACTGGAATCTAGTTTGCTGAGGTCTCCACGCCTCCTCTCCTGTACCCTGGCATTTTCTCACAAAATCAGTCTCATTACTGAGAACACAAAAGTGTCTACCTGCTCCCATCTAGCCACTAGCTCAGCAAAGTCTTCTGCCACATCACTACACTTAGCCCAGCTAAGTGCAGCCAGTGCCAGCCAGCTCCCTGGCTCCAAGAACATTGACTCATCACTTGTTTGCAGTTTATATGTAAGTTGCACAGAATAACATCACATCAGAGTTTTAGATCTGAGGTCCTCTCAAAATCCAAAGTTTAAAACGAAGCCCTTTTTCTAAGAACATTACCTTGTCCTTCAGTTGCTGGCAAAGCTGCAGTGAAACTGTGAAGAAGACAAGGGCATCATTTAACCATGGGACAACACATTCCACTTTATGGACATGGCTGACTTCATACCGCTGGTTGCCAAACTCACTGGAGTCAGGGAAAAAAAAAAAAGAGCACAGCCTCACACACAACAGCACAGAGCATAAAACTCAACTGTTGTCTGTTCTCAAAGAGGTGACTCTTATGATTTCTACTACATTTAAAAGAACAACTGGCAAAGTTAGAGAATACAAACTCTCAGTCTACCTCTGACCAGACTTAGAGTTAAGCTAAAACTAAGAGCTTTAAGTTAGAAACTTTATCACTTTTCAGAGAAGCACAAAAGCCAGAAATGCAAAGAGCAATGCCAATAACCTAATGTTCATTTTGAACAACTCTCATCTCTAGACAAACTCATGGCACTGTATAGATGGACTGTATCCTGAAAAGTCACATCTTTGGGCAGGCCTTTAAGACCAAGTCATTAAAGAAGCACTGTAATAGGCACCTGCGCATTCACAGGCACAGCTACAGCAAGTGACTGCACAGCTGCTTCATTTAACAGATGCTACCATTAAAACTACATACAGCCATTTGAATCTCATGCTCAGCATATTCCTACACCTGTTACACAGCCCTTGTAGTGACTGTACTTACAATATGGCTCCAGGGTTGTGTAAAATGGACCCTCCGGCAAGCTTGACATTCTAGAAGAGAAGGAAAAGGTTTTAACACTGTAAACAAACTACATAGAAGGACACTTAAGGTTTGCATTTTCAGTAGCCTGACATCAAGAAATGCCTACACTGTATCTGCCTGAATACTCCATTCCTAGGGAATCCATGACATTTGATCCCTTCATGAAAAAGAATCTACACAGTCACTGAGTCTAACTTAGCTAACAAAAGAAAGATGAGAAGATCCAGGAGAAAAACAAAAGAGATTTTAAGAAAAATATCCTTAGAGGGGACTGCATTTCAAAGAGCTTAAGAGTTTAATTCTGTTTTCACAACATACCATGCTGACCCAAATGCAATGGGTAAAGCAGAAAAGTATCCATCAAAACTGTTCAGAAAACCGAAGATGCTACTTTAATGCAAACTGCAGTAATACAATTATGCCTTTCCAAAATTACACAAAATTATCAACTATTTTGTAAGATAAAGCATTACTTGGCAAAAAACAGTTACTGGCTTTCTCCAGAGCATCAGCATTTTCTTCTGGGTTAAGTGTCCATGCCCCAAACTAGATTCAGAGTCAGTATTCTGTCTGCAGCAGACATAAACACAGACACTTAACAGCAGGTAGAGTAATTTCTGCATCATCTTCTGCATATCACATTGCATCATGTAACAGTGCATCCTCACAGTGGGACATAGGGAAGGGTAAATAAACAAAGCTTAAGAGATAGTAGGTGTCACCTTGGTTGTGCTGGGCTGCAGCACATGAAGTTGGTAGACAGTCAGGCACAGCTTATTCAGGTTAATATAGAAATTCACAAGGATGTCTGGAGGCAGAGCAGGAGTGAACATTTTCTGGTGAGAAAATAAGCAGTTTCTTTGTCAGTTAAAGGACCATTATTTCTAATGCTGGGAAATCACTACCTTTTTCTAAGCCATACTACAGTTACCCCATAGTGAGCAGGACAGGAAAGAAACAAAGACTAGGTAGCTTGCATGCAATGTTTGTTCCTCTTGCTGCACTTGACAGAAATGGTATATGCATGATGGTGACAAAACAGGATGGAGGTAGCATTCACAAGGGCAAATCATCCCCAGACAAGATTCCTGGGAAGAGAATAGAACTTACTCTCTAAGAAATAGAGTGCTCATGCGCAAGTCATCTGTTTTCCTAAAGGAAGATTCAGAGAAACCAAAAATGCAGGGTTTGCACCTACTTCAGCTCTCTTTCTGCCTCAGGAAACACTTGGAAAACAATTTCCACCAGGATGCAGCACAGTATCCTAGCTGTTGCATGCTACCAGTCTGTATGAGGAGCTAGACCACGACACACTTACTGCGAGACCACTGGAGGCAATCTCTGGTAGAGTCAGAGTGGCTGGAGTGGTAAGCCGATTTCGGGCTCTTGAGAGCTGTAACATCACAGCATCCATAAGCTACAAGATAACATACAGTACACCGCTGAGTGGCAGTCCCTGGACAGCTCTAGATAGCGTACTGCAGAATTCTACAACCCTTTGCAAGTGTTACAAAAATCAACACCAGCAATACCCGCCTCCAGAAATTCAGGCACTTAGTGGGAAGGGGTGGCTCCCACATAAATGCAGTTTAACTGTTACCACTGTCATAGACAGTTATGAGACAGGCAGGAGCCTTTAATACCAGGGACTGAAGAGAGAATAGCTATTCATTAGAAGAACAGAACATGAGATCAACTACTGATGCTACAGAAGCATCAACAAACTCATTATGAGCTCTTCTGAAGAGCACTAAGGAAAAACAAGCTGTGTTCTAGTTATCCCCATTCGACATCACGGATACAACTGCTGCATGGGCCCCCTCATTCATAACCATCTATGAGCTAGGGCACCAGAGAAAAGAACCAGCTCATTGTGAGTTCAATCCTGCCAGAAACCACAAAGGCTTATTCAGGCAGACTTCCTTTTCCATAAAAAATGTGAGAAGCAATATGTCTCTTATAGAGCTCATAACGGCTAACATGAAGGCATGTTATATTATGACTAATTTCTCACCCTGCTTCCACCCAAAAGTAAAAAAGTTTTATTTCTTAGTTTCTTCCTATTAGCAGCACTTGCCATGTAGAGACTAAAAAGTTTAGCTTTCTCACATTTTATATTGTAATGGATTCTAATGAGTAAATTGAAGCTCTGGTATCTTCAGTGAGCAATTCCAAGCAAAGGGGTGGGCTTTATTGCCACTCAGCAGCTGGTCTGTATCAGACCAGATCTACTACTAGCAAGTAGTACTTTCAAATTGCCAGTCACGAATACTAACAGCAATCTTTTGACAACTACCTCATGTCTTCACTAGCCGTGAGCGCTGACAGCGAAGAGCATAAGCTCTGTAACAACATAATCCAAAAATGATCTAGGGAGATGCTTCCATGTTATCATCACTGGCAACAATGCACTGACTGCTCATATTACCATTCACCAGGATGTACAGTCCTGTTACTAATGCTAAACTGGCATAGATTCACACCAAATACGAAGTCACATGGTGTCATGGTTTAAGCCCATGCGGTAACTCAGCACCATGCAGCCACTCACTCTCCCCTTTCCCCATCCCTTCTGTATGACGGGAGGAGAATCGGAAGAATGTAAACCCCACAGGTTGAGATAAAAACAGTCCAATAACTAAAGTATAATAAAAAACTACTACTACTAATAATAATGATAAGGGAAATAATATGGTGAGAGAATATAAAACTAAAAAGGAAAGGGCAGAAAAAGCCCCAATAAAACACAAGTGCTGCACAATACAATTGCTCACCACCCACCAACTGATAACCAGCCCAACCCGAGCAGCAATCTGAGCCTTTCACATAACTCCCCGCAGTTTATATACTGGGCATGACGTGCTGTGGTATGGAATACCCCTTTGGCTACTTTGGGTCAGCTGTCCTGTCTCTGCTTCCTCCTGGCTTCCTGTGCCCCTCCTCACTGGCAGAACATGAGACTGAAAAGTCCTTGATCAAGGTAAGCATTACTTAGCAACAACTGAAACGCTGGTGTGTTACCAGCATTGTTCTCACACGAAAGTTGAAAACACAGCACTGCACCAGTTACTAGAAAGGAGAAAAATAACTGTTATAGCTGAACCCAGGACACATGGATACTCTGACGTATCAGGTACAACTAGGGAATCCATTTCCAGTACAAGACTCAAGACAGCAATGTACATTAACTGTCTTTAAAACAGCAAATGGAGGGAAGAAACCACACAAGTAGAGAATGCTTCCTCCTCACCTTGAGAACCTCCGAGCCTGTTTTGAACTGGTAGTTTACATCTCTGTTCATAAGCAGGTAAATGGCTTGGTTAACGTGGTTTCTAGCATCCTGGATCTGCAAAGGTACAAACGCAGTTCTCATAAGGAAACACTCTATGATTCGCACTAGGAAGTAGAGGTTTCCCTGATTATCTCATTGGCCCTAAGAAGATGGTGACTTCTCAAATGTTAAGGCCATGTCTCTCTAAGTACCAGACACTCACTAACACAAATTTGCCACTGATGCCCAGATACATTATTGGGTTCTTCACTCAAGGACTGTAGATGCATAACAGTCTGATAGCTACAACCTGCATTGTCAATAAAAATATTGCTGCTGCCCTGAAGGAACACCACCATCATGCACTCTCATCCTGGGAAGACTCTGATCATAACTGCTCAGATAGGAATTCTCACTGTTGATAGTGAGCAGTAAGGTCTAACAACATGCATAATGATTTATTTTCAAGAATTACTGCAGCTAAAACCAATGACAAATTACATCAATAGCACCAACAGTGAGCAACAAACATGGATTTCTAATATATCTGTAAACTATAATTGTTGAGATTGAGAGTTACCTCCATCATCAAGAGGCTGCCATCACGCCACTTGTGTGGCACTTGACCAGGCTGAGGACACAGCTGGCTCAAGTCGCTGTCAAGCAAGACCACTTGTAGCCAGAAGACAATTATCAAAGCAAGGTTAATAGGTTATCCCACTGCTTTCACGGGACAAGGACAAACCAGAGGAAGGAAAAAAAATGGCCCTGGGAGAAAGCGACTTGTGCTCAGTTCCAGGCAGCAGCAGGAAAATTGAAAAGGGTTAGATGAGCGTGTGCAATAAATGGAAAAGGTAAGCAGGGAAGCCTGTATGAGAGGTGGCTGCTGGAAGATGGATAACACAGCTTGGGATACTTGTAGTGTGATATATCTACACTGCTCCCCAGTACCCCTAGATCCCAGCTGAGACTTATAGAGGCCTCCCTGCCATAGATCTGTGTACTGGTCCTTTCTCATCTAGAGCTGAGGGATGCTCTTACAAAGCATAAGGCGCTGGAAGCTACAGAGAGAAGAAAGAGATGATAATGTCCACTGCCAGACTGCAAAGATATTCTGCAGGTCCTTGGTCTATGGTATCTCCAAACACCACTTCCAGCCTTTATATTTTTCAGATGCTTCTGAGCAAGCTACATAGTTCCTGTTACTCAACTCAGCAATGACAATCCTGCTCTTATAATGACTTGCTTCATTCTTACTCACCCTTGATTTTGCTGTTTTCTAATCAAGTTTCTCAAAACTTGTGTGCCTGCACCTGTGTTCCTCAGAAATGTGCCTATACTACAGTTTCTTACTGATGGCTTTACTTTGCACAGAGGAACAAAACTTCAACTGGCACCACTCACTAAGGGAAGAAAACTCACAATGCTTCAAGATACTAATTTGTAATTCAGAGGACAAAGATCACCACATAATCACTGTAAACGCTTCTGCACAGAAGCCCTTCAGGCACTAACATTTCATATCTGAACAATATTAGAACACAAAACTTGCAAGTAAATAAAGGAAGGTGTTTTCCATAAAAGCTGGTAGAAGCCTATCAATCAGGCAGCCATAGAAACCAGCCATAAAACAGGACATGCTGCTGAGTGTTATCACAGAAACCTCCTTGACTTGTTGTGAGGCATAAACAAACCCAGTCACGCTTGGCATTAACATTTTGAGTACACTATTTTCTAGATGTCTACAAAGTTACCAGGTAGAGGTTTCATTCCACTGCCAATGCAGTTACTGGAAACAGAACTCAATACCAAATGCATTGACCACCTAGAAAAATCTGAGCCATAGTGAAGCACATGGAATACATCTTTCTCCAACCTACTCAGCTGCAACAAAACAACTGCAGGAAACTACGTCTTCAAAACCAGGTCCTGAAATCAGGTATCTCCCAGCAAAACGAGGGAAAAGAGATTCAGTGTTCTGGGTAGCCAAAGCCCTTTAGCTATGCCACAAGAGCACAGTGCCATGAGGTTTATTCTCAGCTTAAAGAAATATTTCTGTAAGAGCATGAGAACAAGCTACTCAAAGTTGCTTTAAGTTGCTTTTTGCACTGCTAGCCTGGGTTTTACAAGCAGACACAAGGCCAGTACTTCATAGCTACCCTAGGCACTACTTTTGAAGCATTATGACTGTTATGCAGACAGCCTTCAGCTCACTTGTGTTTCAGGAACAAGCAGGTCCCACCTCTCTCCCAGCACCATAACTGAATTTAATTGCATCTGTTTCCTCCCTTAATTTTTACCACTGGAGTTAATGTGGGATGGACATAACCTTCTCTCTCGGAAAGCAAGGGGCTACACCTACTGCTTGGAGGACACATATGTTACAGAGGGGTAGGCATCTAAAGTTAACAGTACCTGCTGCAATTTCCACTGCTTGTCTTCCCGAAATGCGAAGTGCAAGAGCTGATTATTTCTGGGCATTTTCAGACTAACATCCTTGAAGAAAGAAACAAATGCATGAAAGCAAGCAATCCCCACATGAAGAACATGGAGACTGACAGTCCCCCTCTGTTCTGTCTTTCAGACCATCTTGGCAAGCTGTCTTCCGCTGTCCTGGCATGGCCACAACCTTAGTCCTCCTACAGTAAGGTGTTAATACAAAGGGCAAGTTGAAAGGCATTTAGTGAATCATGCCCTAGGCAGGTCACACAAACTCATCTCAGAAGGCCCATGAGGAAATTTGGTATTAAACAACAAAGGCAGTAAAAGCCAGGAATCCCCATGGGAGGCGCCTCTGTCAATCACCACAGAGTGGGGTAGGGTGGAGTTAATGCTGGATCTTAACAAATTTCAGCAGTTGCTGAAACATTAAGGATTTAAGGCCTATTAGGGAAAACTGACAAAGAATACTTATTGATCACTGATAAAGCATAGTAAGGATGGCCTCTACCTTGAGCTCATCCAAGTGTGAAAAGGATGACTCCCACCCCTTGATGGTGGTTCAAAGCAAGAAGCACTGCAGGTACTCACAGCTTGACATAGGGCATCTCCCTGTAGTGTCAACACTCCTTTCACCTGGTCTGTGCTGAAATAAGAAGAAAGATCTGGGCAACACTAGTCACAGGAGGCAAGAAACATACTGAAATATCAATGTAATGCCACCCCTGCCTGTCCCATGTAGCTGACCCCCCAGGGCTCAGCTGGAGGATGCAGACTGAACACACACACACACACACACACACACACACACACACACTTTCATGTCCTGAGCCTTTGGCCTGTGGCCAGCTGCTGTCATGTTCTTTTTGAGCCACCTCAGCCTAACTGCCCTGACTAAAACCTTATGTTTATTTCTGATACTATCCTTATTTCATGTATTATCTATCAACAATTTGGTTGCTGTTACAAACAGCTCTAGCAGGCACAAACACAAGATACTAAGAGTACTTACTGACACTGGAGTGCTAGGTGGTTCATATGGGAGTTGAAAGTTATACACACACACAAGAAAAAAAAAAAACAAAAACACAAACCAAAAAAACCCACACCCCAAACCCTTTAAAACATCCTGCAAGAGGACTTACATCTATAACGAACAATGGGGGAAGACTGAAGCACCAGGGCCTTTAAGAACTCAGTTTAGCCACACCTTACGTTAATACACTAGACAGAGACTCTAGATATCAACACTTTCTAAAAAAACCCCTGTAACAGTAACAAATGAATACTAAAATCAACTTTAATATCTAAAGAATGGAACCTTCAAACCCAATACAGAATCACTGCATCATTCTATAAAATGTTCACCGCACTGTTTCTAAGGACTAAGGTATACTACTTTGCTTGCAACATCTACCAGAGTGCAGCTATCCAGACCAAGGCCTATGCTGAAGATCAAAAAATGGACAGCTCCTTCAAAAAAACTGCACTTCTATAAGCACCTTCCACACCAGGTCTCAGTTTGCTCTGTGCAAAATATCTTTCTTATTGCTATTTTAGGGAAATTAGGACAAAGGTCCACAGTCAGAGTCAGAAACTGAGCCAAGAGCAGAATTAAGGTCTTTTAATTGCAACTCCCTGCACCTAGAATCAGAAAAACACCTCTTGGCAAAACTGCCGACAACAGCACACTGATGCAACCCATTGGTCAGTAACCAATGACTACGTTAGAGGTGTAAGTAGGAAATGGCACAAGTCTGGCTAAGGCAGCCCTGAGACACAGCTCCAGACTGTTATGTTAACCTGACAGAAGAGTCTCTTTTTCCTTAAAGCAAAACCTTGTATTAAATAAAACCCCTTTACTCTCGTGGTGCTGTAAAACTTTGCATCAGATGCTAAAGGAACAGCACCCTGCACCACAGAGGAGAGCCCCCAGCACAAGCACAGCCCCCACCAAGTGGCCTGGTAGATCAGCAGCAACCCACTGACCATGACCACTTACCCGGATGCGCTCAGTACAAAGTTCTCCTGCTTGACAGCTCCTCCCAAGCCACTGGCAGGCAGAGCAAAGCGTTGAGAGGCCTCCTGCCCGAGAGAGGACACAGTAAGTGCTAGAGTATTCACTGGGGCCCAGCACACCTCAAGCCAGGAACAAAGAGAAGAGAAGGAACACAGATGCCAGCAACTGACCAAATGCAGAGCGATCATCTTTGCAAGCCTCCTACAATCCACCTAGCAGAACACATGGATTTTACCTCATCCTCCTGCAGGACATACAAGAAAGCTGGAGAGGGGCTTTTGACAAGGGCCTGAAGGAACAGGACAAGGGGGAATGGCTTTAACCTGACAGAGAAAGGAGACTGAGATGAGATCTTAGGCAGAAGTTCTTCCCTGTGAGAGTGCTGAGGCACAGGCACAGGTTTCCCAGAGAAGCTGTGGCTGCCTCATCCCTGAGTGTTCAAGGACAGGTTTGATGGGGCTTGAAGCAACCTCATGTAGTGGAAGGTGTCCCTGCCCATGGCAGGGGGGTGGAACTGGATGAGCTTTAAGGTCCCTTCAACACAAAAAAGTCAGGGATTCTAAGACAGGTGCAGACCAGGAGAAAGCTCAGTGCATGCAGCCCACGGCAAAAGGCCTTGTAAATCCTGTGCTTCAGCTGTCACTCTGCATAGCCCAGCCCAGCCATGCCCTGCATGCCCTCAGGGCCATGGCAGTGGCCCTTTCTCATCATGCTCCCTGCTCCAGGCTGCACAGTGCAAGAACCATTGGTCCCTCACCCACTTGGGAAGGGTTAAAACCAACCCTTCCTTACTGGTTATACTGGCTGGCAGCTGTCCTTTAATCACACTTTACCCTTCAATCTCTAACAAATTCTTCAAAACAGACACTATATATAGAGATACTGCAAGCTATTGTCACCTGCTACTGAGTCACATCCTGGGTTGGCACTACAGCACTCAGACCTCTCCTGGCATCCACCCCTTACCTCCACATCTTTGTCCCTGCTCCAGCATCAACCAGGAACCCCCTCAGAAACCTCAGGGCATGAAGAAGCAGGGTGTGTTGAAAACTAACTGAGCAGGACAGCAGTGAGCTCTTGTGCACACAATCCCCTTTGGCCAGTTCACTACTTCCCTGCCTGGAAAAAGCTATACACAGCAGCCCAGGCTCAGGTTGGCTGAAAGGTGCTGCAGTCCTGGTTCAGCTGAACACATCACACCTCTGAAAGGGGCAGGTAGCAGCCAGAAGCAGGAACATTGGGTACATCGAGTGAAGGATGGTTACAAAGTGCATGCTACTAATTACCGCACAAGTAGTAGCTTGTCAGCTAAAGGCTATCATGCTCATTTCCACCATCACGTGACAGAGTTACAGGCAGATCCAGACTCTCTGTCATAGAAGATATTCCCATCTGATGCGAATGCCTGGCAGACAGGTCTGGCTGCCTTCATGTGCCTTTTCAAAGCAGCTCTCAGCAAAGAGGGACAAGAACAGAGCAATCTAGGGGAAATCAGCTTTACAGAGCCCTCAAGATCAGAGGGTAAGCAGACACCTGGGACAGCACTAGACATGCATGATGGACCTTTCTGTGCACCCTCTTCCAAGAATTTTTTCCTCCAGGAGAAATCTACCCCCCTTCCTCACATGGGAGAGCAAACAAACCCACAATACAAAAAAACAGATGAAGCAAATTAAACCTTACCTTCAAAATATCCTGCAACTGTTTCAAAACAATATGGACCTCTTCTTGTAAAAGCCATTTAAATTCTTCTTCCTACATTGTGGAAAGATAGCAGTGGAATCATTAGAAGTCAAACACTGGAAACAGATCTCTCAGTCACACATGAAAATTTTTTAAGTTCTAAGTATTGTGCTATGTCCATGTTGTTTAAATCACATGCTAGTAGAAAAAAAATATTTAGTCCTGATTTGTTAAAGGGTCTTACTCTCCACCCTAACCAAATGAATTGTCCTTATTCTTGTTTTGACATTGTTTCACAAAACAGCCTTCACACAAATCACAGGATTGGGAAAGACCAGGACTGGGAAACTCACAAGATGTGAATTTCAGGGAAATGTGCAGATCCTGCTGCTTCAAAACCTGGGACATCTATTTAAGCTGCTGGAGTGGGCTGACCCTGGCTGTTTGGCAGCCAGATACCCACTCAGGCACTCCCAGTCCCCCTCCTCAACAGGGTAAGAGGAAGAAATGAGACGAAAAGCTTGTGGTTGAGATGAAGTCTAATTACCATGACAGGCAAAACAGACTCACCTTGCAGACAAATTAGGTAGTGAGAAAAAAAGATAAAACCTAAAACGTTTCTCATCCCCCACCCTGCAACATTTTACAGGCAACAGCAGCCTAAAAGTAAACCTAAGCTGAAAAGTGGGTGCCGGAAGAGAAAGGCTGAAGACTCCCTATCCCCTGGGCAAATTCAGGAAGAAATAAGTTTGGATTTGGTGGCACCGCCTCCAACCCCAGCCAGCAGGGAAGCCTGTATAAAGCAGATCCTCAAACCACACAGCTAACCATTGCTGTTAAACCACAAGGCCTCATGCTGGAAATCATTACAGAAGCAGGTGACAGGAGCAAGCAAGGGACAAAGAAGAAATTGACGCTTGCTGCCTTAGAAATTTTCCACATGGACAGTACCAGAAGGGAATGAATTGAGCAGGTTGCCCACAGAAATCATGGAGAAGTGTGGTCAACTCAGAAAATTTAAACCTGTGGTTTCTCTGCTAGACAGTCCCTGCTCACCATGAAAAACACAAAATAACTACTCCCTGATATGCTGTCACCTTATGCACGAGTTATCTGAATGAAGAGTAGGAAAAGGACAGTTGTTTCTACAGTCACCCAAAGCAGGTACACACTACCATAACCTAGGCAGGTTTCCCCATTATCCTTCAAACCAGTGTGGCTGCAGGACTACTGACTTTCACCATTTAATCCTGTTTTGGGTTTCTGGGCATCACACCAATATACTGGATCCTTGTTCTTTGTTCTCTGTTACACTTGCTCTCCTCCAGGTTCCCAAATGAACAGAACTCACGCAGGTAATACAGACACCTTTAGTGCCTCCGCCACCCTCCTGCTGCCATGCACGTGTTTCCACTGCACATCATCATTGGTATCTTTCACCCCCCAACTGACTGCACAAGCTCTTCCTGCCCCAGTATTAATTTTAGACTAAGTCAAGTTTATTCACCATGTCTGTGCAACTACACGCCTTGTGTTTTTGGGAAATGCAGTCGTATCATTCTAAAACACAGTAACTTTAGAAAACCATGGTTTTCACATGTGGCTTTCTGCCTAGCCCAGATGCATCTCTCAAATTTCCTCCTTGAAGAGGAAGCTTTCACTACTTCTTTCAGATTGTGTTCAAAGAGGCATCTGCAATGTCAGCAGGTCCAGGTCTTCCCTAACCTTTATCAAGGCAATGAGGCTGCTCTGACATGTATTACAGAATCACAGATTCGTTTGGGTTGGAAAAGATTTTTAAGACCATGTGGTTCCAACCCCCTGCCAAAGGCAGGGACACCTTCCACTTTCCACTAGACCAGGTTGCTCCAAGCCCCATCCAGCCTGGCCTTCAACACTGTCAGGGATGGAGCATTCACAACTTCCTTGGGCAGCCTGTTTGAGCGCCTCACCCCTCCCACAGTAAAGAATTTCTTCCTTACATCTAACTTAAATCTTCCCTGTTTAAGTTTTAGCCCATTACCCTTTGTACTATCCTGCCTATCATTTGCTGGGGCTGGTCCTCCAAGCAGGATGCTGGGCTATGAAAAGCACCAACGTCACTTAACTCAACCAATGTTTGCCGTAGGCAGGGCACCCACCTGCGCCCGGACACGACCGCGGCCAACGCAAGGAGCGGCAGGAGCCCCAGCGCGCCCGCGGCCTGCGCCAGTGGAGGCCGACTCAGCGAGGGCCGCCACAGTAGGTGAAGAGGGGCTCTGAGGGGAGAAGTAGGGCCGAGGGCAGCAACGGCAACGGAGCCCGGAGCTGGCATCAAAGCCCCTCCGCAGCGCACGCAGCGGTGACAGGGCGGCATTCACACAGCGCCGCAGACCAGCCAGTGTGCTGCGAATAACCGCCCAGCCCAGCCGACTCACCAACACCAGCCGCTCCACCGCGCTCCCCATCGCCGCCGCCATATCGCCAGCCGCCGTCTGCCCCGCCCCCTCGCTGCGCCCTCGGCTCCCCCCATTGGCTACAACCACTGCTTCTCTGCCCGGCAACGCAGCCGAGGCCTCGACTGATTGGGCAGCACCGCCCTCCCGGCGCAACCGAAGCGTTGCGAGGCGACGTTAAGCGGGGGAGGGAGAGTGGCGGCGGATGCGACACTGGTACCGGTTGGATGGCACCAGCGGAAGTAGAGGTATTTATTCCTCCTATCTCCTGCTGGCCATCGCTGGGATTGAGAGATAGGTCATTTTGGGTAAAATTGGAACTCCAAGTCAAGCTGTGTGCCTCCTGTGTTTTTATTGCTCTTGTGGAGCTGTTGGAGCGAGCCTAGAGGAGGCCACTACGATGCTGCGAGGGCTGGAACAGCTCCGAAGACAGGCTGAGAGAGCTGGGCTTGTTCAGCCTGGAGAAGGCTCCTTAAGGAGAGATCTTAGAGCAGCTTCCAGTGCCTAAAGGGGATACAAGAAAGCGGGAGAAGGGCTTTGGACAAGGGCCTGTAAGGACAGGACAATGGGGAATGGCTTTAACCTGACAGAGGGGAGACTGAGATGAGATTTTGGGAAGAAGTTGTTCCCTGTGAGGGTGCTGAGGTGCTATCACAGAGTGCCCATCACAGAGTGCCCAGGGAAGCAGTGGCTGCCCCAACCGTGGCAGTGTTCAAGAGCAGGTTGGATGGGGCTTGGAGCAATCTGGTCTAGTGGAAGGTGTCCCTGCCCATAGCAGGGGGTTGGAACTGGATGAGCTTTCCAACCCAAACCAATCTGTGATTTTGTGATGATTCTATGAAAAATGGGTAAAGACTTGGAAGTCTCATCAGTTTCCTCTCAAAACTTCGAAACTGCAATAAATTTATTCTGGCATTGAAGTCTCTTTGTTGAAGTTAGTGGATTTTAACACTAGATTTACTGCAGGTGACAGGCGGCAAAGCGAAGAGCACCATCATCTTCACTGCATCAGTGAGGTGGCTGCAGAAGGGAAGGCACTGTTCATTCAGAGAACATGTAAAATTCTGCTACTACCTGTTCCTGCTGTAGGCACAACTCCAGTGTGGTGGCCTTGCTCCCCCACCTTTTGCATTACTTTTAATTACAGTGCTAAACCTGAGGTTATCCTTACTTTAGCACCTGTCATTCATATTAGCTAAAGCATATCAAGTACTAGGCTCCTTACACCTCAGTAAATGAACATCTACTGCTGTTCAACAGCAACTTACTGCCTGGATCATCAAAAAGCAGTATTCTGGAGCTTGCAAACACTTCAGTTAGGCGATCTTGTGCCAGGAAACCCCACGCGCTGCTGAGTTGGTGCTCTTAAGAATTAGTGCTCAAAAAACACCAAAAGCCAAAAGGACAGGTGCTCCAGACAGAGCAACTGGGCACCAGGCTCCCAATACCTGGCCAACACAAGAAGTCACCAACATCAGAAAATTCCTGGATCTCCACCTCTCAGCATCCCTTGCTTTTAATACTAAGCCTTCCTCCTCCTCTTAGCCCAGATGCACACAGCTCTCTGCACATACAGTCAGCAATCTATCCCAGTTAATCTTAAACAAGATCAGGCTTCTGCAAGGACCAAAATGCTCTCAGGCATACTGCTGGTTTCCAGCATCTCTGAGTTTTGAATGTTTTGAGGAATGCACATAATTCTTTAGTGCTGCACTTGAGGTTTGATAGGCTTTAGGAACTGTCACAAGAACATTGTGTTACCAAGAAAGGTTTTATTCTTTTTGCCAGTAGCTTTGTTAATTGCACAAAAAAAAAATCTTTTTGTTTTGCCATTTAAACATTTTCACACATCCTATTCTGAATGACAAACAATTAAAAACAAGGCAAAAAATAAAAATTCACAACCTTAATTAACTATAGGATCTATCATTTAGGAAAAAAAAGTTTTTCTTACAAGCTTTTCACAACTGTCACATTTTCTCTTTAAAAAGGAGGGAGTCAAAAAAAGCAAACTGCTAAAACAGAAATCCTCATAAAAGGAACTTTACAGAATTCTCAACAATATTAAGACAACACTGACTAGCCAGTTTTATTAGAGCATCTCAGCTTCCCCCTTTTTCCTCCCCCAAATCGCAGGCGTAGAACAGATGAAGATCCATGTTCAGAGGCTACAGACATAAATACAAGAATCTGAGTGAGACTGACACAAGTTCATCTCAAATGGCATCTGAAGTGGTTGGGTTTTCACCGTTTCCTCCCTCCCCATTTCATATCCATGTCAGAGCCTTCAGTCTCCTCCTGCTCCTCCTTGGCTCACCGGCGAGTGTACCTTACCCTCTAGCCACTCCACGTCCACCTTCCTCGCCAGGAAGCTGCAGTCAGTCTTTCTCAGGATAAATTACAGTGTTGAACTAGTCTGCACCTGCCACTCCCACATAAATAATCAAATCCTTTTTGAGTACTGCAGTATTTCTGAAAAACAAAACCTGCAGCAGCAAGGTGCTAGGGAGTGTTTCTCCCGCTCACAAATACAGTTCTTTGAGTTCACTATGAAATACAGGTCATGGGACTTGAGACCTCCTTTTGTACTCTCACTCCATCCAGAGGCACCACAAAGTAAAGAAGAGGGAGATCCTCCATTCTCTTTGCTCAGACCCATTCACCTTCACTCTCGCCCAAAAGACCTCTGCAGGGACTGGTTGGGGATGCTGCTGCACTGGCTCAGCACAGTTCCATTCTTAACTGGACCCGGGACAGTACCTTCCTTTTCCTCTGAAAAGATTTCTTATACTATAAAACCTAAAACTTATCTCCTACCCCCGAAAACACCATTTCCCCAGATGTCCTCAATACACAATTCACGTAAGTGATTTCTTAACTGCAGTATGTTTAACCAAGAACTTCTGATGCTAACAGCTGAGCTCATCTGGATAGGGGAAGCGCAAGTGTGTCAAAAGCAGGCTAATGGCTGGTTACCCTGGGTAGTTATATGTGCCTTTAATATGGATATCTACATGCAGGATGACAGTTGCACTGGCTAAGAAACATGTATAACTAGTATTGTTCACGCATATCACTGACAAATGGGCAAATTGATGTCTAACAGTTCTATTACTAGATGTTCACCACAGGACATAATGTGTAACACAATTATTAGCCCACAAATAATGGTGATCACAGGCAGTGAAATAGTCAACAAAGTAACATTTACAGCATTAGGTGTTAGATGTCATGATTCATAACACGTATCTGATACTTTCTCTGTTTCTTAATAAGGTGCCCCTGAATCATATGCACATGCTGTACAAAGCAGGATTGGTAAGAAATCATAACCCACAGGAACATTTCCTTACACAGCCATGAAGTTCCCAGAAAAATAAGATGGCAGGAGGAGCAGACCTCACAGGTTTAAAGGAACATGGTCTCATTTGAATTTGCTTTCTTTCCTGTCAGAATCCCAACCCAAGAAAGGAGATTGTGCCACTGAAGTGATTTTGGCCAATAAAATTTCTTACTGGCATTTTACTAACCCTCAAGTCTAAAATGCAAGAACCCTCCTAAAAGGCTAATGCTGAGAACAATAAGGGCAAAGGGGGAGGAAAGGGAAAAAAAAAAACCCAAACATGCTCTGTGAATTTTTTGAGAGACAGGCTCTGGGTTACTCTGCTAGCAACATTGAGAGCATCTCTGCTCTCCAGCCTTGGCATCTGCAGTTAAAGTTCCATATTTCTAGTCTAGAAAGCTAGAAGCTCAGCAGTGAGTGACCTTAGCCTCCCATTTTATTTCCTAGTCTTTCTGGAAGTTGCTATCTGGCCACAGAGTCACAGGCACAGGAAAAAATTTCACACTGTGCTAGTGTCATGCCCAGAGTAGTAACACTAAGAACATGTATGGAAAATCTGACACGTATAAAGATCACTAATCAGTACACAAAAGCATCCCTGTGAGGTAGGCAATCATCACCCACCTTTCCAGATGGGCAAACAGGCTAAGGGATATAATGATCATGCAAAGGCCAGACAGAAAGCATGGGAAGCAGCTCAGGAATCCCAGTCTCTTTGCTCTAAAATTGTTCTTTTTGCCCCTTTCAGACTCATCACTGATTGTGACACTGCTCTAATCCAAGACACCTTTGTCATTACTGTCTAAAAGGATAAGAAAAACAAGAATAAAGCAAGTGAAGCAACACAACAGAAGCTACATGTTAGGCTACATGTTACTCTTGCAGTTTTCTATGCAAACCAGTTGATCTTCAATGCTGTTTTTGGGATGGGCAGCTGTGATTAGCCTTTTAGGAGGCTCACTTAACACTGGCATTCTCTCATTTTCATTAAGGTTTGTGTTCCTTAAGCTATAGCTGTCTGTACAGGGGAAGACATGGATGTAATCTGTTCTTCTTAACTGTACAAGGAAATCCTCCATCAGGGTTCTGGGGAGGTGGAAGTTTAAAAAGAAACAGAATCAAGACAGTGTTGTATGCAACCCCATTACCTTCTGAACTGCCATTCTCCTCCATGGGAGGTGCTTTGCTCTCTAACAGTGGCCGATTAACAGGAATGCTCCTCACCTTACTTGGGACCAAGGACTTTAGTGATATTCATAGGTAGACGGGATGTATGTCACCTGTCCTCTAGATGCAGAGTCTCCAACACACGCATTATTTCATGGCAAAGAAGAAAAGGGATCATTAGAAACAGCATCTTGGACAAGCATATAAAGAGGAAAATAAAAGCAGCCAAGCAGCAGATTTCTGGCAGAGTTGCCCCAGAGCTTCTGAACAAGCCGCCACTGTTCTGTTCTGTGACTGTCAGTGCATGGCATGGATTTTTCTAATTAGACTGCAACAATCCAAGCCCCCTCCTACCCCCCTTCTGCCACCAGGGGAAGACTCACTGCAGCAGCTGCCTCCATGGCAGATCTCAAAGTCTGTATATAAAAGTAAATGGAAAGACAGAGATGGACTGGTCCAGAGTTAAAACCCAGTATCATAATAATATTAATCAATAATCATAGTATTAAGAGTAAGAACGGTGTAGCCTAGTGGATGTAGGCCCTGTACACTGCAGACATGTCGTTGTCTGACTGGTCCAATGCTTTTGCTCGTTTATAGACCTGGAGAAGAGAAATTAGGAAAGTATCAGTGCCTGCACTTATGCAAAGCCTTTCCCCAGCAGAAAAACTACTTTGCTGACCACTGCAAACCAGAGAACTGCTTTGTATGTCAAGTCATTGGAGCAGCACAAATCAAAACACACCAGGTCTTGGTGGGGCCATCTCTGTTTACCGATGTGACATTCTAATGGCTTCTAAAAATCAAAATAAATTCAATTCCATCCTACTCAAAATGTATTTCAATCACTGTTCCCTTGTTATAGAGATGATGTAATTCTTAGATTTTGGCTCTTGTTGACAAATGGCTTTACTGAAGAAACGTTGAGCAACACAAATCTGAAAACTGAATAACTCTTACCTCATTGGCAGCAGCTGCCATGGGAGTTGGGTGGTTGACAGAATCACCCAGTGCAATAGCTAATCTAAGATCCTTCTGTATGTATTTCAGGTAGAAATCAGGTTTAAAGTTTCCTTGCAAGATATCTGTCGAGAGGAATGCATGCAAAAAGTAAGCATGACAAAAGTAAATCAAGCCCACACTGAAAGGGCATGCAACTCCACACCAAACTTCCCTTTCCCATGCTGAGCACTGGGAACACTGCTTTTAGCTCTTCTGTTTCTCTGCCCTCTATCTTTATCTGGCCACAGCAGATGTCACTACTGACCACTGACAAAGCAAACTGACTGCAAAGCAGCTTACCCTCCACTTCAGTTATTACCCTGGCCCAATGAAATCCTCACTGTGAACTCAAATCCTAAGCAGGCTGTAGACCATGCAGAGCTTGGGGTGAATTCTCAGAATCCCTGGCTATGAACAGAAAGGAATGAAACTCAGCTCTTCATTTCCAGAATGCTTAAAATACCCAGAATCCTAGGCTGATGAAGATGGGATGGTTATTTTCTCCCTTCTGCATGATCTGAAATGCTGATAGACTGTGGCAAATGTCCTGTAATAAAACAACGTAAGAGAACTTTACTTTGGCACTTCTGGTCCAGGAAGATGCTGGCAAGTTGTCCCTGATTGAGGATATCCAGAAGGGTCTGTTGGGACTGGCCAGTCACTTGAGCCAAAGTCAGTCCTTCTGCTATGGTTGCCATGAAGCTGCCTTGGACCATGTTGACAATCAGCATCATCTTGGCAGCATTGCCTACTTCACCTGGGAGTGAGACATACCATTGGGCATTCCTCCAGAAGAGATACAGCAGCCTTGCTCCCCCATCCCACATAGTATTAACACTACCAGACTCTTCGTATCAAGCACTGGGCAACTCTCCCTTCCCCAGAAAGACTTCAGCTGTTTTGCAAGTACTCAAAGGAGGGAAGAAATTGTAAAAAAAGTAAGATTTAAAATGAAAAGCATCATGGATTCTCCAAAATGAGCCAGTACTCAAAAGAAAAATCACAGAATCTATCAGGTTGGAAAAGACCTTTAAGATCATCAAGTGCAGCTGTTCCCCAGCATTGCCAAGGCCACCACTAAACCATGTCACTAAGGGCCTCGTCCACATGGTTTGTGAACACTTCCAGGGACGGTGACTCCACCACTCCCCTGGACAGCCTGTTCCAATGCCTGACAACCCTTCTGGGGAAGAAATTGATGCTAATATCCAGTCTAAACCTCCCCTGGTGCAGCTTGAGGCCGTTTTCTCTTGTCCTGTCACTTGTTCCTTGGGAGAAGAAACCAGCCATCTCCTCTTTCCATCCCACTTTCAGGTAGTTGAAGAGAGCACTAACGTCCCCACTAAGCCTTCTCTTTTCCAGACTAAACAACCCCAGTTAAACCTCCAGTTAGGCTGGAAGCTCTGAAATCAGCCAAGTTCCAGAACAGCAGGCATACTACCTATGGAGACAAGAAACAGAGAACACATATGCCTTTTGGACTCCTTGCTGGAATTCTCAGTCCTTGCACTGACTAAGAAACTGCTATCAGGCCCTTTGCAATTACCTAGAAAAAATGAGGTCTTCCCCATCGCTTGGAAACAGCTACTGCAGTCCTCATATAAACCCCTGTCGCCAGCTGCCAGGATCACAAGCATCCCATCATTAGATAGCTGCTGATTTCCTGAGACCGGTGCTTCCAAAAAGCGACCACCCCGGGACACTATCACCTGGGAAAAGAGCATCTCTGGTTAGCTGTGCATGAACAGCATGCATTGATGCTGTGTAGGCAGTACAGCAAGAACATTGCTTAGGGCATTCATGTCCCTGAGGACAGAGTTTTAAAGCAGAATAAATAGCTTAGACACATAAAAAGAGGAAAACACTAACACATGCTCCATCCTGCAAATGGTACTTGACACCAAGAGTTGCCCTCACACTCCAGCAACACTTTCCTACACCCATCACTATTGTGTGTGTTTTAAGAAGCTGAACTATGGCGCTTTTGCCATGGCACCGGTAATGGACAAGGAACCGGTGCTGAAGCTGTACATGTAGTGTAAGAATGCAAGAAGATATCCCCCCTCTTTTTCCGCAAAGAGGAAAGGCCTTTGAGAGATCTCTTCAGCCATAGATTTACTAATATTACAACTCCCCACTCTCCCAATTCATGTTGTACACTACTGCACTGCCAACATGTCTACTGAAACTTCACCAAAACCAGCTCCCCTTCCTCATGCAACACCACACACTGCCTTTAGGGCAGAGAGTAACAACAATGATGTCAAAAAGGAAATCAAAGGTACTACTTCAGAACGTGTCTACAGAAATCTTCTCTATATTTCTACAAAATGAAACATGAAGGCATTCTTTTTCCCCAATCAGAACATTTAAAATAGATGATCATGCATTTTATCAAGTTAAGGGCAGTTACTAATCTAGACAGTGCTTTGTTCTCCAGTTTGCTACAGAACACCAATCTGGCTACAGATACTTCGTAAGGGATCAAAATTTGGCTGCTGTCTGCATTGGTGCCACCTAACAGCCCTTCCCAATCTACAGGCTTTGTTTTATCATCTGGGAATGTCTTGTCCAACTTTGCTAGTCAAGATTTGACAGTTTATGTTGTCCTATTTTCCTGGGACTTGAGTGTTTCCTAAAAGAAGCCCAAGAATCTTCAGAAGCATCTTTATTATCAACAGCTTAGTGCCTGAAGCAACAAGAACTGCAGTACTGCTGCTGAATCACAGATGGCAGAAGTTCAGTTCAATGTGATTACCTGGGCCAGCTCTGTGACTGTATCTGCATCCACGGTGGACATATCCACATAACACTTCCCTGGGCGAATACCCTGCAACACTCCACTTGGACCCAGTACCAGCTGTGGGGAACAGAAGAACGGTAAAGCAATAGGGTGTCTGCAAAGAAACTCCAATCCTGCAGAAAAGCAGTTCAAGTGAGCCTGGCACTGCATTGGTGGACTCCTACAGGGATGTCAAAACCTAGCCCCCAGGGGTTATTTTTTTAAAAGTATGATTTTTGTTGGGACATTTATTTTTACACAGCTGCACGCCCAGCTGCACTGCCCAGCATCTTCAATGACCTACCCAGCCTACCATGGCTGGTAGGAATCAGAACTGGCAGTGACTGTATCATGTAGTCTAGCTGGTGGAGGAACAGTAAGAGCTAATCCTTACATCCTTTGCTGCTTTTGGATCTGATACACAGGCAAAGGTGATGTCACAGGTGGAGACAACTTCAGCGGGGGTTCTTCCCAGCCGTGCCCCCTCCTGGATGAACAAATCACACTGCAAAAGTCACAAATCCAAATGTAAGAAAAATTAAGTCTGGAGCAAATGGGTTCTCTAGCATTTTGCTGAAACAAAGTCTGCTGCTAGAACCAAACTCAAATGGAGTCAGGCATATTCATAGCAACTGGGTTGTCAGCTGTTGGTTTGTCCATACACACATATAAGGGCTCTTCTGCAGCTTTTCTGAAGTGCCAAGTGAAGAACTTCAAAGAAAGACACAGGAAAGAGAATGCTTTGGTGAAATAAGAGACTGAAGGTTGTCAGGTTTGGAGGAGAGATGAGAAGAAAAATAATGGTAAACAGACATAGAAAAAGGTGTTACTGGACAGTAAACAGGAATTAGCACAGCTGAGACATGTTTCAGTGGCCTGCTGCTTCAGAGTCTTAGCTCCTTTTTATTCTATCCTCTCATATTAGCCAGTTTTTGCAGTTTTAAAAAAAAAAAAAAATCTTTCAATCCTTTTTACCAAAGTAACCACAGTGCTCTTCCTGCCTTTGATATTCCACCGTACCATCCAAGTACCACAGCTCCCCTAGTTACCTATTTTTCCTCCTCCACTACAAAGGATAATACTGGCTAGAATACAAGTGTAATATAAGCTCCATCTTTACTGTGAATATACCTATAAAACCCTTCTCATCCTGGTCTTACGACACAGCAGGTTTTCAACAGAATCTTTGTTACTGCCACATGAACAGAACAATGGATGTATAGACAAGGCTGTGGTCTGCATCTTAAAACACCACTCCTGAGATCAACTCCCAAGCAAGTCTTTTTGTCCAGCTCCATGAAACAATGACTTGTCTATTTATATGAGCAGTATTTCCAGAGGCAATTTACATTGCATTCCCCAACACATACAGAAGGTTAGAATTGTTCTGGCAACTCTCTCCTCTCATACAAAATGGCAATGGGATGGGGACTGTTCACATAGGAGTGACCATACTGTGACAGACTACAGCTTCATCTAGTCGAAAGTGGCTCCCAAAAATCACCTAGGAATTAATAACAAGCAAGGTGGCAAGCATATACTTGTGTTTCTTGGGCATCCTCTCCCACATTTAGAAAAGGTTAAATTTCATCATCTGTACCTTAAGCACATGCCTACCTTCTCAGCAGTCCGGTTCCAGACAGTGACAGTGTGACCCATCTTCAGTAAGTTGGAAACAATGCCACTTCCCATTAGGCCAAGTCCCAGAAATCCTATCCTGAGAGGAAGAGATAAACATTAATGCAAGAGAAAGCAATTGGTGCCAGCCTCTCATGGTCTTGGAGATGAAGAACAAACACTGGAGCACCATAGCAAAGAAGTCCCAAAACCACACCAAAACCAAACACATTCAACTGCAGCCACAGCTAGAATAGGCAGATACTGAGCTTTTAAAGCAAGCTGGTGTTTATTTTGCTTACCAAGCATCCCTAACAATTTCCTGAAGAATCTCTTTAGTCTGCTTCAGAAGACTACCAAAATGTAACATGTTTGGTTGGTCTGGGCTTTTTGTTTGCCTGAGAGGGTTTGGTTTATTAAAATTATTCCTTTTACTTTCTGTTGCCAGCCACTGCCTTATTGAAGACAAAGATCAACAGGTGTTTCTCTAATTAATTTTCTGATTTTTAAACTAAGTCACATGTACAATGACTTGCTTACACTACTGACTGATACATTACAATATTTATTTTAATAAAGCTCAGCAAGGACTGATGGGCTAAGCTTCACACACAGACCTAACTAGACAGGGCTAGGTCTGTGCTTAAAAGTAGCCCCTGCTCCACAGCTGTGATTTCAGACAGGCACAGAAATAAAGGAAGCAACAGGCCAGTACAGGTCACCATGAGCAACAGTACAATAGTTCCAGACACCAGCTGCCTTCCTCCTCCTACCCTCCCAAAGCTGGCAAAAGTTTTGTTCTCCCTGTTCAAGAAAAAGACAACGTGCTAATAAGCTCCACCCCTACAGTTACCTGCAAGAGGAATTCCTTCGCAGTTATTGCAGCAAGGATCCTTTTATACATCATGCAGCTTCCTACCAAACCAACAACTCTATAAGGAGATTCTGAAGTGTTCAGTTACATGTCTGATGTAACTTCAAGACAAAATCTGTCTGACAATTCCCCAGTTAATTCTTCAGAATTAGCCACGCTACAGATGTGCTTTGGCTTTTGCAAGCCACCTGCACTCACCCAGCTAGCCATGCTGCCTTTGTTAGGGCAAACTCAATTAGGCAGGTCAGAGCAAGTCACTTAAACAATGTCCACCTATTTTCAAGTCTCTAAAACAGATGAGATACTCCTTCTCTCCCAACCCACCTCTGAACCACATATTCCTGTGAGACTGTTTTACCTGAACAGGTTCATTGTTACTGTAGTTTCCCTGGAGTACAGTTGAGAACTGATATCCCATGAGAACGACCCTAATGGCAAACAGCAAGCTGTGGCCTGAGCTCAATTTGAACAGAGCGGAAGTTACAGAGTGAAACAGGAAGCTCAAGTTAGGCTTCTCTCACTCTAGAAAGGAGAAGGGGCATGTCAGAAGAAACCAGAAAGCTCACGCGCTACACAGCAAAGCTCTTGCGGTGGGAGAACACACCTCCCTCATCCTCTTGTCTTCTACGTGCTCAGGAGAGCGATTAAATAACCCCACTCAACTGCCAGGCACTACAGGAGAAAAGTACCCTTTTATCTTTCTGCCTCATATAGCATTTGGAAATAATGATGCTTAATGTTCTGCAGCATGCCTTACAGGAAAAGGGCAACTGCAGAAAAGCACCGAATTGCAAACTTATCCAGGCCAGACCTTATTCTGAATTTTTCTACTGTACAGCCCGTTTGTTTTTAGCTGCCTTCTCCCCTCCCACATCCCAAATCAGAGTTTCACACAAGGACAGAGGAGATCTGTAGTCAGAGGGAAACGTTAGGTTTATTTATTCTCAGTGACAAGCTGGATAATGGCTGCATGTCTGAGCTGGGAAGGAGAAAAAGGGAAATGGCTGAAGTGCGTTGGAGATCTTACTTTTTGTCTGTAGGCGTGATACTGCCATTGACTGCTGTGCTGTCTGCTGCCTGGATGGAGGTGGATCCTGTTTCCTGGGGTGGGGGGAGGGAAGAGGGGGGGAAAAAAAATAGAGTGCACAGCTCTGGAGGAACTGTAAGTCCTCAAGACAATAAGAAAACCCACCAAAACCAAGACTGGCCTTACCTCTTCACAAATCTTCAGCTTCTTTGTAATGGCTTGATAGCAGACAGCTGGCTGCATGGAGAAGACAAAGCATTCAGGGAAAGGACAGTGCTGATTTGCTCTGCTGAGCAAAGGGACATATCCTTGTTAGACAGGAATAGGCAGCTTACCTACCCACCACCATATGCAAAGGAGGAAAGTTCTTATGCTTTCTTCAAAGGGAGAAAATAATTTAAAAAAAACCCTATGTCACACACTAAGCTCCTCCCTTCCCACCCTGCCCCAGCAGGTACTGCAAACTTCCATCTGTAGTTTGCACGACTGGCTCCTCCAGAGGCAAGGACCCAGAGGAACCCTACTGGCACATCTGGCACAAATTAAACAGAGATCTTGACAGCCTGCCATAGAGTGCTTTGCCTCCTACCTATGCTCAGTAAGTCCCTGCAGCTGTGGAAGCAAAATCCCCTTGTTAATGTGAGAAGGCAGACGGCTGTCAACAAATGTTAAGGTGAAGGCTGCTCCTTCCCATGCTGCTTCTGGTAAGGCTTGTCTAGATTACAACTGTTAGCTGCTCTTAATCTTTCTGGCTCTACCCAGATCCTCAGCTAGATATAAATCCTTTTTCATTTGATTTGATCTTTTCTTTTCCTCCTGATGTTCACTGCTGAAGATAAAATCCTGCAAGGCTTCTGACTCTCAGGAGATAAGTTGGCTACGTTTTACAGGGAGCTTTTCTGGTCCTGGAAATTCTGTCATATTCAGTTTGTTGACAAGGTCATCCAGATGACGAAACTAGTAGGACAACAGAAGACAACCTAACAACAGGGATTTTAAACAGAAAACCATCTTTTCCTACCCCTCAACATTCAATCTACAGAATTTACAACAGAGCTGTCAAATCCTGGTGTGAGATTATCTTTAATTATGTAAACTATTTACTGAACTCAATGGCAAATCATTACAAACCTTAAGACTAGGAAGTAATTAAACACATGAGAATCCAATTGCCCCTAGCCCCTGAAGAACATAGTATCACATACTCTATATGTGTGATACTCTTGTGATGAGCTCTTTACACAGACTCCTTGTACTTAATCCCAGCACAGAGCAAGATGCCAAATTTGCAGAATAATCCTGTCAAACCAGCAGAATAATCCTGTCTGCCAAATCCTCACCTTCTCCGTCTGACTCAGCAGGAAGTGATGGAAGTGTGGATCACTGTCCTTTACAGGCTACAGAGAGAGAAAGCACAGGCTAAGAAACATTCCCAGAGAGTCACTGAGCAACCACAGCACAATTCCCTTGTTTTCCAAAGATGCACAAGAATGACAGATTAAGGTGGAAAATATTAAACATATCAGCTGTATCAAGCAGCCTGTTTCAATTAAACAGTTTACAGTGTGTTTCATTCTCAAAATCAAAGCCATTCAAATCAAATTCCTCTAGCTTTGGAAAACCAGAGCAGATTATGAGCATGATTAACACAGGAGGAAGGGATCTCATATCCCACGTCTTCCTCTTCCCAAGGGAATGAAAACATTTTTTTCCAGCCTCCAGGGAACTCCTTAAAATAGCATTCTGGGAATTGGCTGTGGATTACACCTAGCACTGTCACATGCTAGGCAACCCATATTAACAGGAACAAGGGCTGTAAACCCAAGTATCTCACCTCTCCAGTGAGCATCATAAGCACTACCCTTCAGTCACACTGCTCTTACTCTACTTTACTGAACACTTATTTATGCATAAAAAATGAAAGATTTCCAAAAGCTGCCTATGAGAGAAATCAAATGAAACTATTCAGTATGTTAATATTCAGACAGGGAGAGCCTATCCACATCACCTCCTTCAGTTCTATGAAGCCAGTCCCAGAAATATTTTTGAAACAAGTGCAAAACTGAATGCAGTACATTAAGTGTGAATCTCCAAATGGTTCCACAAAGTAGTATGTTGGGAAATGAGATTTCAGGCTTAATTGCCCAGGATATCATCTAGCTTTGTTACACTTCAGAATGACAGAACAAGAGCATCTTTGTTCCTACAAGAGGAAAAGAAGATCTCGCTGTTTTACAGCCCAGACAAGAGGTTCTAGATTTGCTTTAACAAACTCAGTTCCTAAATCACATATATTGTAAAGTTTCTCACCTCACTGACACTTGGTGGCCATTTAAATCCAGCCACTGTTCCAGTCATCACTCTCTTCACTGTACTTGACTCTGGAATTGTGAGGTCCTGAGGAGACAGAAGGAGGAGGAGAAAGAGCTTACAACCTGGTTCTGTGGCTGGCCACATCAAGTTGATAATATGAGCACACAGTTTTGAAAAGCACTACAAATGCCTTCCATGTCACATGCCATTCCATGAAGTGTTCATAGTTAAACACACACTGTATTAGCAAACACAGGTGAGGTGAAGAAAATGTGAACTGCCAAGTAATGTAAGAGGAATGTAATATGTAAGAAGAATCATTGCAATTGGGTAATCATGCAACGAGCAGAGAAACAAACGATCAGACCTGATCCAGCATTTTCCTCTGGTGGATGCAGACCTCTGCACAGAGGTCTAACTCTTCCAACCTTCCCATCTTAAAAACAAGTAGCCTACCTTCTAAGCCTGTGGCTGACATCTGCTCAAGTTTGTACAATCCATGACACAGAACTGATATGTGGACTGTCCCAATGTGGACTGTCCCATTCCCTCAACAGGCCCATGATTGGTAATGTCATGATAATTCTTTTTTTAAACTGTTGAACAGATTAAAATTTATCTTTCTTATTTCCCAAAGATATATAGGTTAAAATAAGTCTTCATGCTATAGCTCACAGACATACACTATAGACATACAAGGTTTTATGTTATATGAAGAGAATGTAAAGGACTTCTGCATAGTATGTGTTATCTTCCTGAAATGAGGGTTCAGAAATGGAATAATATTATCTCCCCTCCAATATTACTTCCTGAAAATGCACAATGTACCTTAGTGTCTATGCAAAACCACAAGAGCGCTGTTTGCAAAAAAGGTAAGAGCAGGAGTGGTGGAGTCTTGACTGCTAGACTAACCTAGATTGATGCAACTGTTTCATCTATCAGCAGGGACAATTTACGCATCAGTCTCCAACCTTCAAGTGTCTAGGGAGAGCCTTGCACACTAAAATTCTCTCCTTAAGAGACCATGCTGCTGTTTCAACTGCTAAAGCAGGGATGAAACCTGCTCTGATACCTACAAAGTCATGTTGGTCCTCTGAAAACATGCATGTAAGCATAAAGCCAAGAATATCTGAATGACCACGTATGCCTACGAAGCATTTCTATATAGAACACACCTCAGCAACAACTGGGTTCTTGAATTTTGTGCATTCTTATTGTTTGGAAAACCACAATTTGGACTGTGATGGTGCAAAACCCCCCAAATCCCAACACTGCAGTAATGCAGGACAGTGACATTAGTGTTTTCTACCCCAGAGCTAAGAATTTGGGGAAATTATGAGAACCAGGCAAGACAACAAGAAGATTCTAAAATTATTTCACAGGATGCAAAATAGTGTTACAGCAGTACTATTATATTTTCACAGCAGTTTATTTAATTGTCAGTATATTACTTTCCAGAAGCTACTTTCCTACATTAGCCTGCTTATTTTCATGATTTTGGGCTAGACATTTATCACATAGCTGGGCCACCTCTTTGTGATATGCCATTTAAAACCAGTCCCCTTGCAATTTGCCAGTAAAATAATTTCTACTACCCCAACTCACTCAAAGCACTCTGATGCTCTGAGGTAGCCAATACTGTAAAACCTAAGCATGCAATGTGTCAGCATGATCAGAATTCTCCCAGCTATTAGTTTTGATTAATTTTGGAATGAATCTAACTCAAAGACACAAAAACATATGGCAAGCAGAAAAAAAGGCCCTGTGGCCTTGTAACAGAAATGTGTGAAGATACAACAGGCTCATAGCAAGACACTCTGAAAGGTGAAAGTACGTTGCATGAGAAGTATTTTCCTGCATCAGTCAAGTCATAAGTTCTATAATTATTAGTAAAAATTCACAAAAACACAACTGTTCCTCCCCTCCTCCAACTCCTCCCCAAAAGGAGAAACTGATGGGCTTTGTTGTACAGCCACATTTAACAGAAGGTGTCTCTAAAAAAAATCCAGCATTTCCTTCACAGCTACTATCTGAGATTATCAGCTTCATTTTACTACATCAAGAAAGAGTCTGCTGTTCAACCAGTGAATGAAAATCCATTCACCATTTTGGAGATCAAAGACTACCATCTTGACTTGCACCCAGAAGTACACTGAAAGCAAAGTTTGTGAAGCACGGCATAACATGATCCCTTTGGAGCACAGGTGAGCAAGCAGACTGCTGTACAGTTTATCAGCTGAAGTCTTCCAATGGTCTTCAAGTGTAGTCTCAAGATAAAGCATGTGCATTGTAATGTTCCACTGGAGAAATAATTATCCATTTGGAAAAGGCAGATCTGGATCACAACAGTGAGCTCCACAACAAATAAAGAGGAAATAACTCTAGATGAGGGTAGACAAAGTATTGGTGGCTATTGTTGCTGCCACAACATTCAGAAGTAACAGGAAACTAATGGGCATAAAATAATAATGTGCCAAGTTTGGATCTTAGTGATGGAGGACGGAAATACATCCTATAGCACAGAAGCTGGAATGAACGCAATTAATTCTTCTGGTGGATTCCCCAGGCTACAAGAATTTTTTCTTTAAGCCCTACCTAGCCCTTAAGAACACACCACCCCAAGTACTGAGGGTGAAGTGGTGAGACTACTAATCATTTAATCATACCAAGTAGGTGAGATGGGAGAAGTCTGGAATCATATGAAGACCCACATCTTCACTAAACCTTCCAACACAAACTGAACTTGGGGCATGGGCAAGATGAAAGGTGGAGTCTCACGATACAGCTCTAAAAGCCCTCTCAAGGTGTGAAAAGAGCCACTCAAAATAACTAACTGGTGAAAATTACAGGAAGAATCAACAACATGCTTGCTAAAGGTATCAGGGGGCCAAATGGTCTAGAAGTAGTAACACAGAACAGCTTAAAAAACCTGAGACTGAACTGACTCTTCCTGCTGGCCTGTTAGTCAAGGTGCCAGTCAACCCTTGAGTCCATCTGTAAAGTCCACAGGGCACTGGTGGACATGCATAACACAAACCTTCTCATCCTTGGGTGGACGCCCCCGCTTTCGGGGGCTCTGATCCTGGGCTCTTTTCAAAGGTGATTTTGATCCTCTCTCTGATGAGACAGAAGAGACCCTCTTTTTTCCTTCCCCTGTGCCCTTCTTCAACTTCCCTTCAGGCAAACTGGCTTTGCGTTTCTCTTCACCAGCAGATTGCTTGCCTCTTTCTTCACTGGAATTATGCCGATTCTTCTCTTCATTGGAATTATGGGAAGATGCCTGAGAGATGACAGAACAGAAGATGGTAAGGAAAGAAAAGAAGAGCTGGAATGATTTTCATGCAAAACCAAGGACGTAAAGTACCCTGTGCTGATTACTAACAAGCAAAACAACAGCATAGTAACTTGAAAACTAGATATTTGTTAGCCCTTTGAAGTTGGTGAATGAAGCTCCTGGTTAGTTCTCCTGCAAAAACAAATCAGTTTAAGTAAGGAGTAACAGAACAGGCCACTTGAAGACTTGCTGGTATTGTGTGCAGATAAATGCACTTCCAGTATACAGAAGACAAGATTAGCAGGTATCAACTTCTAGCCCAAGACCTAAGACTAATTTATTAAATCATCATCAGCAGATCAATTAGCCTCTTCAGTTTCTCCATCAGTTTAACACCAACTTTTTCCCATCAAACAAGACTGAACTGGGAAGAAAAGAGGATACAAGAAAAAAAAGAAAAAAACTCAAAAAGAACCCCAAAGGCATGAAAACGAACCTGCCCTTAACTTGCCAGATGCGACAAACTCCTTTCACACAGAAATGGACCTGATCATCATTCATGCCAAGACTTGTTTTGTTTTTTACAGAGTGAAAAAGAAACCACTCACCTGGTCCCTGCTTTTGGTTTTTCTAAGAAACTCCTCTACAGCATCCACAGCTTGCTGGAAGCGCTTACCCTTGTTAAACTTTATCATTTCCTCTTTGTGAGGGTGATAAGGCTTTAGCTGCTCCACTTTGATCCAAGCACTAGAAACAAGAAAATAAGTTAGTTATATTCTCCAAACAGCAACTTTCTCAACCACCCCACTTCCAAAACTCTCTGCTCTGAACACTTGAAAACAAAGAACTTTCCACCAAAACAATCATTCATGTTCAGATACAAGATATCTCTCTGTTAAGCAATAACCTCAATGCCAACAAAGTCAAATATTTAGGTAAGAGGCCTCTAGCACACAACATATAAAAGGAACTACTACTTGGATGTTGCACTCGAAGAGTTGCAGTCAACAGCTCCATGTCCAAGTAGAGATCGGTGATGAGTGGTGTTCCTCAGAGGTCAACACAGGGACCAATGCTGTTAACATCTTTGTCAGCAACATGGACAGTGGGCTTGAGCACCCTCGGCAAGTTTGCTGATGACATGGAGCTGTGTGGTGCGGTCAACACATTGGAGGGAAGGGATGCCATCCAGATGGACCTGGACAAACTGGAGAGGTGGGCCAATGCCTGCCTCATGAAGTTCAACAAGGCCAAGTGCAAGGTCCTGCACCTGGGTCAGGGCAATCCCAAGCACAAATACAGGCTGGGCAGAGACTGGATGGAGCAGCCCTGATGAGTAAGACTTGGGGGTGTTGGATGATGGGAAGCTCCCCTTGACCTGCTGCTCATGCTCTGGGGATGCAGCCCAGCACACGCGGGGGTTCTGGGGTCAAATGCGCATCCCCAGAGTGTGAGCAGCAGGTCAAGGGAAGGGATTCTACCCCACTACTGCACTCTGGGGAGACCCCCCTGCAGCCCTGTGTCCAGCTCTGAGGCAACAACACAAGAGGGACGTGGAGCTGTTGGAGTGAGTCCAGAGGAGGAGACAGAGGTGATGTGAGGGCTGGAGCAGCTCTGTTCTGGAGCCAGGCTGAGAGAGCTGGGCTGGTTCAGCCTGGAGAAGAGAAGGCTCCAGTGCCTAAAAGGGCTGACAAGAAAGCCAGAGAAGGGCTTTGGATAAGGGCCTGTAGAGACAGGACAAAGGGGAATGGCTTTAACCTGACAGAGGGGAGACTGAGATGAGATCTTAGGCAGAAGTTCTTCCCTGTGAGGGTGGTGAGGCTCTGGCACAGGTTGCTCAGGGAAGCTGTGTCTGCCCCATCCCTGGCAGTGTTCAAGGCCAGGTTGGATGGGGCTTGGAGCAACTTGGAAGGTGCCCCTGCCTGTGGCAGGGGGTTGGAACTCAATGAGCTTCAAAGTCCCTTCCAACACAAACCTGTATGATAACCCAGCAATGAATTAATGTCCTAGAAAAGCATTAGTGACATTACTGAAGAAGTCATATTTAAGATGAAATTGTATTCATACTGCTACAGAGAGTCATCTGACATCTGTAAAAAATGGGCTAAACAAAAAGTGAAAAGATGTAAAAAAGTTACGTTAGGATTGGGCTTCTCTGTTAGTTTCTCCATACCCTTCGTCACCCTCTCCAAAATACCATTCTTATAAAGCCACTACTCATGTAAAATCCATGTTATATTTATGAACAATACTCAAAAATTCCAATGCTTTTAAAGCAAAGGTGCTAACACATACTATGAATGTGACCTGGAGCTGCATGGAAAACAGTGGCAGTGGAAAGATGCAACCAGAGCTGCCAGACTCAAATCCATGATACAAGCTTAGCACAGGCAAGTAGACCTCAACCACTCAACATTCGAGCCACTCTGTTCCAGTCTAAAGATATTACTTCCTCATGATAAATTGCAGAAATGGAAGTCGATGACTGTATACAAACACAAAACTTTAGCAAGCATTATGTTTAGGGATGGAAAACAGTGGCACTGTATCTTGAAATGTCTGGTACTTACTACAGTCTGGGAAAAAAATCATCACATTCTACATTGCACCGGTATAGATGTCCACACTAAATGCTAACACAACCAACTTCAAAAGTCAAGGGAAAACTCCTTGGTTATTTACAAGCCCAGTGTGTGTGAGCACACAACAGAGAAATCAAAATGGGCTTCCTGCTGTTAAAAGTGAATGCCTCAATTTCCATCAGTAAAACAACTCAAATGGCTCAAGTACAGAATTTGATATGTAAACTTCCTCATGGGGAAAAAAAACAAACCAAAAAATGACCACACTAAATTAGAATGAATGACCATGCAGCTAAAGGGAGGGCATACGGAGCAAAAGAAAACAAAGCAGCAGGACAATACTGAAAGAAAGTCTAAGTACTAGATTTTTCAAATTTGTGTAATAAAAAAAACACTGCAGAGTACTTACACATCCAGTAAGAGGTGGAAAAGTTTTTACTGTAGTCATTTTCAGCTATGGCACTCTGCCTGCAGAGATGCCTAACAACATGCCAGCTGGCTGTGCTATACAGCAGCATGGCTATATAGAGCTCTGTGTAGAATAATTTGCCTAGCTGAGAAACACCAGTGCTATAAGCTAACTACCTCTTGTCAGCTTGGCCTGTACCCTCAGATTGCCAAGAAGTACCACATCTAATACCTGGCAAACTTTGTTTTCTGATGTCAGGATCTGAATGAACATTTCAGAAAGATTATAACCAGAAATTTCTCATACTGATATGACATCTTCAGTAATGTCACTAATGCTTTTCTAGGACATTAATTCATTGCTGAGGTATCACAGAATCACAGACTGGTCTGGGCTGGAAAGGACTTTAAGCTCATCCAGTTCCAACCCCCTGCCACAGGCAGGGACACCTTCCACTAGGTCAGGTTGCTCCAAGCCCTGTCCAGCCTGGCCTTGAACACTGCCAGGGATGGGGCAGACACAGCTTCCCTGAGCAACCTGTGCCAGAGCCTCACCACCCTCACAGGGAAGAACTTCTGCCTAAGAGCTCATCTCAGTCTCCCCTCTGGCAGGTTAAAGCTATTCCCCCTTGTCCTGTCCCTACAGGCCCTTGTCAAAAGCCCCTCCCCAGCTTTCTTGTAGCCCCTTTAGGCACTGGAAGCTGTTCTAAGGTCTCCCCTTAAGGAGCCTTCCCTTCTCCAGGCTGAACAAGCCCAGCTCTCTCAGCCTGGCTCCAGAACAGAGCTGCTCCGGCCCTAGCAGCATCTCCGTGGCCTCCTCTGGACTCACTCCAACAGCTCCACGTCCCTCTTGTGTTGCTGCCCCAGAGCTGGAAGAAGAGGGGGAGAATCCCCTTCCTCCACCTGCTGCTCACACTCTGCGGATGCAGCACTGCACGAGGGGGTTTCTGGGCTCAAGCACACATGGCCAGGTCATGGGGAGCTTTTCATCAACCAAGACCCCCAAGTCCTTCTTCTCAGGGCTGCAACAGACTGCAGATTATTATATTTATCTTGGATTGCAAGCTTTCAATTTTTAAATTAATACATCAAGTCAGGAAGAGCCCTTTGACCCCGAGACATTTAGGAAGACTACTTAGTTTTGTTCTGATGCTTCATGAAAGTAAGAATGGACTGCTCAAGCTTCCTATTAAGACTGATATATATGACTTGCAAGACCATTTGGCTATTACAGACTATCTACAGGGGGAAGAGCGAGAGACACGAGGTAAATGTTTGTGTACACATCTCTGATAACTATAGGACTCTTGCTACTATTTCTACAAAACACAGTAGAATGATACCTTCAAAATACTTTTTTCTTATTATTTTTAACAGTGTCATATAATGAATTCCCAAGCAGGCTATGAAATGTAAGAATATTTTGAACTGAATTGGATGAAGCACACTGAGGCAGGCTTGCAAGCTGCGGGCCTGTCAGCCTGTTAGCTCTAACTACTAAAAGCAAAAAGGCACATATATAGGAAAGTATAAGTTCTTACACTGCAGTACTTGACAACTGGAATGACCTACAAAGACTTTCTAGGACAAGACTGTAGCTTGGGAAATGAAAGGGGACTTTAAAAACTATCTTATAAGCACAGTTAGAAACACAAGTAAGAGTTCAAAGTTCCACTTCTATTTAGAAAGACTACATTAAAATTGTTTTGTTTATACTCCCATATTTCGATGTTATTGCATCCTTGTCAGGTCTATGGGCAGGAAACATCAGGTCTTCTCAGTTTTAGATGAAGAACCCTTTAATGTGACTTGCTCTGAGAAGAGGCAGTCAGAGAAATAACTCCAAGGCAGACTAGAAAAATATCCTTATCAATGTGGAGAACAAGCAAATAAGAGGCACTACATGAATATGTGCATCACATCAGAAGCAACTAACTCCACCCATACAATTAACATAAGGAACACATTGCTCAGTAGAAGCTTTATTAAAAAGCCAGGTCTTAGGCCACAGTGTGAACGTACTCATGCTCCCAATTTATTCTTTAGCCAAAACTACTTACAGCCTTCCAGTTAACATATTTCCTTAGTCACTGCAGCATTGCACTGGGAAAAACACATTTTCTTAAGTTATAAATAGCCAAAACCTATCTACACACTACACCAAAGCCACTTCCAAACTCATCACTATGTTTATATTTACCCCTCCATTCCACTCAGATGCATGCATACCAGTTCTCACTTCTAAACAGCTTTCTCCTTCATCTTTGGTATGGCAAACTGGAGCCACCTAAGTCAGGAGGAAAAAGCTTTTACCTAGCCTGAAACTGTGGCATTACTGATCACCTCAGTCACCTGGGAAACCTCAGAAGAAAATAAGACTATCAAGCGTGAGATTGCCTACCCATCAACAAACTGGCTGGCAAGCAGCCTCAGAATTTTGTGAGAGGAATTCTACTCAGCAACTAGCATCACCTTCACCCTATACACACTGGACAACAGGCAAATAGCTTATACCTGTATCTTTACCTGCTGAACCTGACAAAGTAAAACAAGAATAGAAGTATAAAAATGGATCAGTGATATAGGAACGTCACCTTACAAACCTGAAAGTGTCAGAAAGAGTCAAGTGCTAGAAAACAGAAGCAATATACACTAGAATATCAGCACGAGTAAGTGTACTCATCACAACATGGACTACAGTCAGTGATGGAACTTTGCATAATCCTATTTGTCACACTCTTCAGTATGTAGAGTAGTGACATTTCATCAGTTGTCTTTCTACTTACTGTTTATATGCATTTAGAAGAAAGTAACTGCAGAACACATTAGTTTGTTCCACAAAATAATTACAGGGATTTTTCTCTTCACGCTCACATTTCAAGTAAAATCATTTACATTTTTCCTGATTTGATTTGTTGATAATGATCAAAGATCAGGATTTTCTCAATCAGCACACTGGTTAGAACTGTGCTGTCCTAACTGTGGTGTTCTAGCCAGCACACCCTTTTAAACTTCCAAGTCAGGACAGAACAAGCACACAAGCTTCTCTGTCTATTAATAATATTTTGAAAGCAGAACAAAGGGTCAGCATTAATTTCTAGTTAATTTTCCAGCAGGGTATGCCAGTCAAAGTGAGCAAATTTCTAAATTATTATTATTAACAGGAAATGATTAAATTTCACAAGCTGGAGATGGGAGAGGGAGACATGACAGCCATCACACTACCTTACTGTGCCAGACAACTGGATTTTCCTTCTCCAGAGCTCTAGAATCATGTAATAAATATCCATTATTTTGCAGCTCTGAATTCTGTATTCGCAATCCCGTCGCTAATCTCAACTACAGTACCACACGACCACTTTTTTCCAAACTTGTCTTAACACGAAACATCTCTGTAATTGATTCAGTAATGTGAAATACAAGAATCAAGAACAATCAGGATAAAAACAGTGAATCTCCTCAACTTTAGAACTTGATTTGCTCAAATAACCAAGTCCAACAACATCATCACCAAAAACCACTCTCTCCCCTCATATCAACTTCACCTGCCCTAGACTTCTAGAGATCCAACTAAAGTTCATACTATCATGCAGCATTCACTCTACTTCATCAAGTTTAGACCTCAGTTCTTAGTGGAAATTTATTTTTAAATATTGAGCAAAAAGAATGTATTATTTTCAATAATTTCCTTAACAAATATCCATTAAATGGTTTCTGTTGTTACCTTTTTTAAAAAAGTTAAGAGTTTTCTAGTCTTCCACAGGTAAGTGCAATTTTCTCCCTTACTGCATAACTCAATACAAGATAACAGAAAATAAAGGGTGTGGGGAAATCACAAAATAATTTTCAGTTTGATGAAACCCCAGAGTTCTCAGTGGGGTTGGGCAGTTTTGAAGGGTTTTTTGTTTGTTTGTTTTCCAGTTGGTAAGTATCTCAGTGTAGACAACTATGATTTTGTAGATGTGTTTGGAACCAATAAATTCTGCCTTGAAAAAAGATTGCCTACAACAGTTTTTGCTTTCCTGTATGTAAAGTCTTCTCAAAGCACAGCAAGAATTTTTTCAGTCACCAGGTATGACAGTATATTCTTTTACAAATGTCAAATACAGTGCTGGTTTATTCCTCTAGCAGAAAAACAAATGCACTCATTAGCTGTACCTTTCTCATACACACAGGCTAAAATCTAACCCTGTCATGTCACACCTATTGCCCTAAAAATGGCAAGCTACCAAGAGATTTTTTTCACAGCAGCAACTGAAATCATAACATAATTTAGTTATGAGACATCTTTCCAGTCTTCATACCCCCACATGAGCAGCTATAGCATGCAATGATAGTTTATTTTTTTTATAAAGCATAGATAAAAGACAATCCTTTGCAAAGCTCCACTGCACTGTGCTAGTAAACATCTCTTCTGTGAAAGATCCTTATTATATGGCACAGTATTTTCCCCAGATGAAAACAAGCAGGTACATACTGATCTTCCGTTCCAAAAAACTTCACAAAGAAGCACTTTTTCCCACGAGGTTTCTTCAGATCTTTAGGCGGATTAACAATCTGAAGGTGATGAGAAGTGAAAGTTAAAAAGCATGTTATGAAAATATACTCTATGAATTTATGTCATGTGTTACAGCTATTGTAGGTTTGTTTGGTTTTTCTACCTGATTAGGAAGAGAATCCTGAATCTGTACAAGTCTTTCAAGTAAATATGTAAGCCATGTATTTCCTTAGATATGGGTATGCTGCAGCAGAGTGAAAAAGTACCCAAACTCCATGGATACATCACTACACTATTAGTGAGGTTTTCTTCTCCTTATCTCCAATAGATAAGTTATCAATCTTTCTAAACTCAGCATTAATAATAACTTCTAATATTTCCATCTAAACCTTTGTATTCACACCCACAACACATTGCTAATAAAGTTTAAAATATTACAAAAAAGCTGTCATTCAGTTACACAGCTGACCCCAGAAAAGCTCTAGGGGAGCATGGAGTCCACTTGATCCAATAACCAAACGTTAATGGTTGCCAGCCACATAAACAGCACTTTTCCCTGCCACATGCTGTGCTCTCAGCATGCTTAATCCTCATACATACACCAAAAATAAATACAAAGTTCTTTCAGAGAAGTAGAAACAATAAAAATGGCACATACAATTTTTTAAATCTTTTTGGCCTTTCATCAGGAAAAAAAAACAAAACCAACCAAACCAGAAGAGAAAGCTGAACTACCCCCTACCCCAGGATTACCCAAAAAAACGTGGCTCTAAAAAATATCTTTAGAAGACAGACTATTTCTATTGCTTAACACAGTGCATTTAACCAACCAACTTACTATGGGAGGAAAGAAACTTATCTTGCAGAAACCAATAAGAATTAAATAAGTAACTCTGGGAAACACAATTAGTTTCAGAGCTGGAAGAACTGCTCTCTGTTACTTTTTATTCCACCTGAACTAACAGCTGTCAGTGACAGGCTGAACTACATCAAATAAAGCCCTAAACTGGTTCAGTTTAACTTGTGAGGTATGTATTAAAAACAAACAAACAAACCCCAACCAAAACAAAAACCAAAATAAAACAAAACAAACACAAACAAATGAACAAGACCCAGTATTAACCTTCAACTGAAATGCTTTCAGGGAAAACTCTCCCAGTGTAGAAGGAAAAAGCAAAACCAAACAAACAAAAAACACCACAAAAACCTAAGAAAGTAATACAATAATAATGGAAAAAAAACCCAACAACAAGCCAAAAAAAACCAAAACCAAACCCTACACATACACAAAAAAAAACAAAAAACAAAAACAAAAACAATAAAAAACAAAGACCCGCCAAACCTCACCTTTCCTGGCCATGGAGGATACCGGCCCAGCTTCCCCCTAGAGAAAAAATAAAGTATTAGGCACTAGAACCAGAGGAAAAGAAAATCCAACAAACAAACAGACCAGCTATCCCATGTTTACCTTTTTGGATTATGCCACATTTTTTGTATTAAGAGGGTTACAACTTTCATTCTAAACCTACCATGACAGGCAGGACATCCACCTGACATACTAGCAGTACACTGTTAGATACCTGCACCTAAACGAAGCCTCTCACCACAATCTCACTAGTCTATCAGAGTTTAAATGAACAGATCAGCAGCAGCACCGCTACTGCCTGGAAAACACAGTGTTACAGTGCTTATTACTCCCATAATATTGGATATTCCCTCACAAGGAACTGAAAAACATACTGATGCAGGCAATCAAGAAAAAGTTCAGGTCAGTAACTTGTAGTCATCCAGACATAATAGTCCAGTGAGCAGAGCAGCCACTGATTTCCAGCTCAGAGAATTGAGATTCTTAAAAGTCCTCACAGGAAAGAATTAGTGGCAGGATTCCCTGAACAGGAGTCCCATATCACTTTCTTCAGGTGCTCACCACCACAGTTAAGACATACTAAAGATATAACAGAGCCATTTAAAAAGGCAGAAAAGTTATCTCCTACACTTGCAAATGTTTCTATTATGAAAACTACACAAAAGTATTTATTCACAGAGGAGACATTAGTCTTAGCCCTCAGCACAGTGGCAATGCTTTCACAAAACCTTATCAGTCACTGTCTTGCAAGAGACTGGTAAAGAACCTGTGGAGCCCACCACTCCCAAACTAGTAACTCTCAGCAAGAGGTTGTGAGCCCCTCCAGAGATGGCAATGTTGCACAGACTATTCCACGGCCATGTTCAGGCAAGAGTGCTGCCAAGAGCTGGAACTGTGACCTTGTCTCATATTTGGTACTTCCATTCTTGTACTGAACAAGACATTCATCAAAGCCTTTCCTATGGTACTGTCTTTGCACAGAGTTCTTCCGTGATGGCTCTAAGGATAGTACCTGTCTAGATTGTCATGTACAAAACTAAAGCAGGATAATCTGCATTCCAACACTGTGAGCAGGGCACTCCCCAGATCTGCCTTCAAAAAGAAGATAAATTATTTGCTAAAAAGAACCAGTCTGTACTTACTTTGCTATATAAATTAGACAACTTCATAGCACTGCCAATTTTTCGGATGAGAAACTGCAGTTGTCACAGCATGGAGCACGCGCTTCTTTTTATCTGGGATATAAATATAAATGCATGCACTTGCATGTTGAGAATTAGCTATTTCTTGCAAACCCTAGCAGGACACCCTGGCCTATCAAGTACAGTAGAGCCTATGCTCTTAAAGAATCAGTGCTTGCAGGGCTCGATGGATTTCCGTTCTGATCAGGAAATACACACAGGTAAAAAAGCCACAGGTCTCCAACTATTAGAGGGCACAACTGGAGTGACAATGGGGCTTCTGTGAGCTACAACAGGGACATCCTAACGTGCAAAAAAACCCACTGTCTTCCCGATTTGCCGTGTTGCTTCATTAAAGCACTGCCAAGAAATTGTATTGCTACTCTCCCTAAACACCTACTAACTTTATGCATCTTCTCATCTCCTTTGGGATAACACCATATTTCCAACCGAGCCCCGCAACGATCGCCCCGGCTGCCCTCACCCCCTCCATCTTACACAGGTTCTTTTACGTACCGCCTCCCGTTAGACTCCGGTGCGGGCCCGGCCAAGAAGAGAGCCTGCCTGCTCCCGGCCCGCTTCAGCACACTGCCGCGGATCGCCGCCCCCCCGCCCCACCTCACATAGCCCCCGAGGAACAGCAGTCGCCACACCAGCCGCCCGGCCCGCGGCCCCCCCCCCCCGCCGGCTGCGCTGCCAAGCCTCTCCCTACCCGCAGCCAAGAGTCGAGACTCCCCCCCAGCTGCGGGGTGACAGCGCTCGTCACAGCATTTAGGCTCCCGCCGCGCTTCCCCAGGCAGGGCACAGCCCCGGCACGGCGCGGCACCGCCCCGCCCGCGCATCCTCTGCCACAGGCAGCAGCACAGCCTCATTCACAGGAGATACCGGCCCGAACTCACCACACCAAGTCTCCGAGCCTCAGGCTCACCGCCGCCATCTTACCGACACAGCCCCAGCCGCGCCGCGCCAGGCCTGCCGGGACAGCACGACACGGCCGCGGGGAGCGCGGGGGACGGCGGCAGCGCGGATTGGGCAGTCCTCGTCACGTGGGCGGGAGGGCTGTCACCGGCCGCTTCCCGACGGGTGACCGCGGCTGCGGCGCCGATTGGACGCGCAGTATCGTAATGGCGCCGGGCTGCGGGGGGAGCTGTGCTCGATGCGGGCGCGGGGCTCTGCTGTCCCGAGGCGGTGTCGCCGCTGCAAGCGGCGCCGGAAGAGCCGTCAGGCAGCAGCATTCTGTGCTGAAGGCGTCGGAGCAAGCAGCCGCGGTAACGCGGTGGCGGGTCTCCCGTTGTTGCACAGGGCGCCGCTTCCGAAGCGAACGGGTGTTCTTTAATGCGGGATTTTGCCATGAGGAAAAGTAAACCGAGGACTCTGCTACTGCCCAGGGCACGTCGCTGTCCAGGTGCAGCCTCTGCGGCGTGGGTGGGCGCCAGGGAGCGTTTGTGACCTGCACGTGTATCTCCCAGTGACCCCCGTTAGGCCAGAGAGGAGGTGGTCAGGTTTAGAACGTAGTTTGCACCCACTCACCTGCCGTAGCAGCCGGGAGATGCTGTCTCTCGCCGGCTGTTGTAGGGTTACACCAGTTTTTTTCTGGCGAATCTGTGTCAGGAATTGCCTTTCTGCACATCTTACTCAGCCAGTTTCACAACTCCTCAAGCATTCTCATGTCCTCTCTGGGCCCCCACAGAAACCTTAAGGTAAGTGGCTTGAAGGGCATGAGCTTAATAGCTGTGCTGGATACAAGATGCCCACTCTGTAATAACCTTACCCTGTAATAAGTAGTTTAATTGCTCTGCCTTTTCTCCCAGATTTGGGTAGATTGAGGTTGGGTATCTTGTTATTCTAAATCAGTGGGGTTTTTTATTCAGGTATATCCTCCTTGTTACAACAGGCCTGTCCTTTTTCAAGAGATGCACCATATTAGGAGAAGACGTCGTATTTTGAGAGTATTAAAAGCCTCTAAAAAGGGCATTTTGTTATGTTGTGTAGCATGCACCCCCTTCTCCCTACTTCTTCACACATTGATCTTGGAGGCTGATAAAGAACAGTCTCTGTATGCCCAAGTGCCTTCAGTAAAGGGCTCTGCAGCAGTACTGGAATGGATGCATTCACTTCAATACAAGGTATTGGTTGAAAAAAGAAAACCCAAACAAACCAACTTTCTCCTTAGAAGTTTAATTTGCCAACTGTCGTGGTTTAAACCCAGGCAGTAGCTCAGCACCAGCAGCCACTTGCTCACCTCCTGGGAGGGATGTGAGGAGAATCAGAAGAATGTAAAACCCACGGGTGGAGATAAGAACAGCCCAATTACTAAAGTACAGTGTAATACTACTGTTACTACTAATCATAAGGGAAAGAACAAGAGAAAAGAATACAAAGCTAAAAGGTGAAGGGAAAAAAAACATCAAACTATTAACCAGCAGTGATGCACAATACAGTTGCATAGCACCTGGTGACCGATACCCAGCCTGACCTGAGTAGCAATTCCAGGTGAGCCCTCCCCCCCGGTTTATATACTGGGCGTGATGTGCTGTGGTATGGAATACCTCTTTGCTAGTTTGGGTCAGGTGTCCTGTCTCTGCTTCTTCCCGGCTTCTTGTGCCCCTCCTCACTGGCAGAGATGAGACTGAAAAGTCCTTGATGAGGGTAAGTGCTACTGAGCAACAACTAAACCATTGGTGTGGTACCAGCATTGTCCTCAGCTAAAGCCAAAACACAGCCCTGCACCAGCTACTAGGAAGAGAATTAACTCTGTCCTAGGCGACACCAGGACGCCAGCCTGTAGCCAAAATCCAGGGGCTAATACAACCAGACCTACACTTTTCTACGCCTTAAGTCTGTGCTGCATGGCTGTGTCTTGTCTGCACAGCCGAAGGCGACAGCTCCGGCGGCAGGACGCGGGGGCGCTGCGAGCGCTGTTTTGAGATCCGCGGAGCCACTTCCGCGAGCGGCGGAACGCGGCGAGGAGATAGTGTCCTCTCCTGCCGCTTGCGCCAGTGCACAAGGGTTCCGCCGCACAAGGGCTCCGGGAGGCTTCCGGCATCGGCGAGACGCGGGGGGACGCGGCGGGTCGCGGCGGTCCGTGGTGGAGAGCACGGTGCTGCAGGACGGCGCCATGGCCCGGAAGAAGCTGCACCGGCCCATCGCCGCCATGGCCAAGAAGATCCGCGAGTACCGCGCGCTGAAGAACCGGCCGCGGGACTCGGAGCGCTTCGCCCTGGACTACGAGACCATGCGGCGGCCCCTGACGCAGAAGCGGCTGCCGGTGCTGGCCTGGGAGGACGTGCGGAACGAGAACCGGCTCCTGGCCCTGCTTTGCCGCCTACCGCGCCTCGGCGTGGGCCGCACCGTCACCCGCAAGTCCTGGCTGTGGGCGTACGACGAGCCCTGCTACTGGGTCATCACCAAGGTGAAGGCGGACTATACGGCCGAGGTAATACCACCCCGCCGGCGCCTCACAGCCCGCTGCTTCATAAAATCCCAGACTGGTTTGGGTTGGAAAGGACCTTAAAACTCGTCCAGTTCCAACCCCTTGCCACGGGCAGGGACACTTTTCACTAGACCAGGTTGCTCCTAGCCCCATCCAGCCTGCTCTTGAACACTGCCACGGTTGGGGCAGCCACCGCTTCCCTGGGCACTCTGTGATAGCGCCTCAGCACCCTCACAGGGAAGAACTTCTGCCTAAGAGCTCATCTCAGTCTCCCCTCTGTCAGGTTAAAGCCATTCCCCCTTCACCAGGTTCTTGTTTTCTTTGCAGAATATGGATCATGGAAGAGCGTGGGGTTACCTGACCTTCAGAGGTAAAACCAACTTATTTTCCTACACATGAGGTTCGAAGAGAGCATCTGTAAGGGGGACCAGAGAATAACAAGTGGAGGCATATGGAAGGGTGGGAGAGCTGCAGGAAAACCACAGCCTTCCTACTTGGGAAATAAGTTTTTCTCAGATCTGTCAATGAGAAAAAGTTCCTCATGTTTCTGTTTCCAGTGCTGGGATCTGGCCCCACAGGATGTGTTTCTAAGGAATGTTGTGGGAGAGCCAGTGTAGGCTGACTATGGGGAAGGACAGCATGCCATCAGGGAGTTAGGTGAGGTGACAGGCTAGTTTGAGTCTTCAAAAGCAAAACATAAAATGAATGCGTGAGGGTATTCCAGGTAAAATTGTCAGTAAAATAGGAGTGATCTCAAGTAAACTTATGTTACTGGGATTTTAAATTAACACTTGGAGTTGAGGGATTCAATTACCATTTCTAAAGCTGCTTTATATTAGGCACATGATTGTCACTTACTAGAGTTTCTGAAACATTTCTTATTCAGAGGTTTTAAAGGTGTTGGGTATTTTTAATATTTCCCAGGGAACTGTAATCAGTGGATGGAACTCTTGTCCCTTACCCATGGAAACTGAACGGGAGAGATGAAGTGACATTTTAACTTAAAAGAGGGAGTCAACCAGAGAATTGGAACAACTTCCCTGTATTCCTTTCAGCCTGTTTCTCTTTAGATTTCCAAGGACAGAAGTGGGATCCTAGAGTATAGCAGGGAAGATACTGTCCGATCCTTTGAGAAACTTCCTTTACTAGTTATTGCCAGTTGTAGGATTTTTGGTACCCTAGAGCCGACACTTGTTGCATTTCCTGGAGGGAGTTTGTTGTGGATAGTGTTGTTCACTGTGTTCATTATCTTTTCTCAGGCAAAACTGAAGAAGAAGTGAGAGAAATTGACAAAGTCATGTACCATGACTGGCGTATGGTGCCCAAACACGAGGAGGAGGCCTTCAAGAAATTCACCCCAGTGCAGGAGGAGACCATTCGGTTCCTGCCATACCCACCTTTGCTCCGAGCCATGATCCTGGCGCAGTGGCAGAAAGAGGGAAAGCAAATCACAGAGGAGCCGATGATTGACCTGGAGAAGGTCATGGCCTCTCCCCATCAGCGTGCAAAGAAAAAAGCTACAGGGACACCAGTATAAAGACTTGTCTAATGTCCTGAGCTTCCCATGTCCTCTCAGTGTGTTAGAAGTATGGCATCTTGCAGAAGACTCCCTTGTCTACTGCGGTAAGGTGTATGCATGTTTCCTGACTTTCTCCCCAGCCCTATACAGTCACCTCATCTGGAAGGAAAGATGCAGATACATTCAGCTTTGTTTTTACCATAGTTTTGATCTCAGTCAGCAGAGGAACCTTCTTGGTTCCCTGTATAGTTTCTGAAAGCATAGCTCCTGTCATCCAGCTGCAATTCTTTGGAGCACTATTTCCTTTTCAGCCTTAAAATCAGTTTTTTAAGAATATTGAGTTTTCTTAATAATTTGGGTCCTACATAAATCAGACAAAAATGATTGAGAATATTGCATTATTTGACGGAACTGTGTATGAATGTATCTACTAATGAAAATAAATGTTTGAAGAAAACTTGGTATTTTTTGTCAATGCATGGAGGTCATGATGGAGTCCAAATGCAGAGCCATTGGCTTACCAAATACAGGCACAGCATTGGATTCAGCATAATCACTGCATAATCCCAGACTGGTTTGGGTTAGAAGGGACCATAAAGCTCATCCAGTTCAAAGCCCCTGCCATGGGCAGGGACACCTTCCACTAGGCCAGGTTGCTCCAAGCCCTGTCCAGCCTGGCCTTGAACACTGCCAGGGATGGCGCAGACACAGCTTCTCTGGGCAACCTGTGCCAGCGCCTCAGCACCCTCAAAGGGAAGAACTTCTGCCTAAGATCTCATCTCAGTCTCCCCTCTGGCAGGTTAAAGCCATTCTGCCTTGTCCTGTCCCTACAGGCCATTGTCCAAAACCCCTTTCCAGCTTTCTTGTCAGCCCCTTTAGGCACTGGAGCTGCTCTAACGTCTTCCCTTAAGGAGCCTTCTCTTCTCCAGGCTGAACCAGCCCAGCTCTCTCAGCCTGGCTCCAGAGCAGAGCTGCTCCAGCGCTCACAGCATCTCTGTGGCCTCCTCTGAACTTGCTCCAACAGCTCCACCAGGGCAATGAAAAATCAGGTTCCAAGTTTACCCGAAGTGACGCATCTCACAGCGATAGTTGGCAGGAGTATGGAGTACTTTCATCTGCTGTAGTAGGTAGTCAAGAAGTGCTGTTCCATTTACTACAGTGTCTTGAAATCAGAAGTAGCCTGAAGGGAATTTCTGAGGGAGAGCAGAAACTGGACTCCATGCCTTGCCAGTGTGCATGGCAGGCCTGGATGGGACAGGGGAACATGTAGCCCCAGTCATTAGTAAAAAGGCTGTCATCAGCCAGGAGCAAATATGTCGACATCAGCTACCTGGATTTCCATGGGGTTCCTCACCAGAGGCTCCTAAAGGCTTAAGCTGCTGTGGGATAAGAAGGCAGGCTTTTCTCATGAGTTAGAAGCTGGTCCTATGACATGGAGCAAAGGCTGATAAGAGCTAACCTCTCATTGCTCTGTTGTGGTAGGAGCGCTGCAGGGTAGCTGCTTCACTGACTTCAGAAGCAATGGGAGAACTCGGGAGGGAAAATCCAGAGTATTGCCAGAAGTACAAACACTGTGAGAGGCTTGAGACTTCCCTGGATGGAAGACAGTGCAGCTGCCCTGGATGGAAGACAGTGTCTCTGGCTTCCATGGCCTCCACTGCCAGGTGCTGGGCTGATGCCTTGCTGTCCTTACCATGGTCAAGGTGCTACTGAACCAGCACAGAACTGAGGACAAGCGAGGTGGGAGAGGAGAGGTAGATGTGACTTAGGTGGAATGAGCAGAACAACCTAGTCTTCTGTCCTGCATAGCCAGGAATTCAACACAGTTCAGTTCTGGCTATGTAAGAATTGTGTCTGATCACAAAGGGCAGAGCCAAGTACTGTTAACAGGGTCCACCAACAGCCCCAGACAAATCAGGAAATGACCCATGACCACCATCTATCCAGGGAGCCTGGCCAGGAGCAAAGGCAAATGGAGATAATATACCGTAAGGCACAGAATCATAAAATGACTAGGGAGGGAAGGGACCTTTGCAGATCATCTAATGCAAACCTCCATGTCCAAGGGGTCCATCTAGGAGCAGCTGGAGACAAGCACAGCTCAGGCACAGACTAAAGGCCCCTGCTAGTGCTTAAATGAGGCTCCTGGACCATGGGTGAAAAGGGGCAATGTATGGGTGGAATTGTCTTGATCAGGACAATCATGGCCTGCTGGTAACCTCAAGGCATTACACTTGACAGGGGGCAGTGGTGCCTTCACACAGAGGCCTGGGCAAGCCAAGAGCCTTGTCTCATCATGAAGGTCCCCTTTTGGAAAGCTGCACAGTCCTGTTTTACTGTGTGCTGGATTTATTGCCTAGAACACACCAGGAGCTCTGCTGGCACTCTCAAACCTGTGCACAGATGACTGCACCCACCTGGGTGGATGCGAGACACAGCTGCACTTCATCCAGTGCCTTGCTTCAACTGCAGACCCAGGGGTGCAGGATGGGTCCTAGGGCCTATTTTCAAACCTCATTGTAATGGTGCTTTCATTACCTCAGAAGCAGTGCTCATGGTACTTCACCTGGCCTGGAAACATGGAGGTGGCTCACCTTAAGGACCCTGGTGGGGCATGAGGAGGTGGATCCCTTGTTGCTATGTACAGCCACTGAATTAATGGCTGTACATATTGAATTAATGCAGTTCTACATAATAAATATGAATGTACCTAAGTGCTGCTGTGACTAAAAGGAACCCACTTCCTGCATGCTGAACATCACCTATTCCTGTATCAGTACCACCCAGCACTGACGGAAGATATTGGCAAATTTGGTGTTGAAAGCTGAGCCTGATGTGTTAACCCTTGCAGCTCACCTGAAGGGGAAACCCCAGGACAGCAGAACTGTTGTTTTCTTTCCCTTTTGCTTCTGACACTGGAAGCTACAGGCTACACCTGTGGCTTGGAGGACCTTCTGCTCCGACCCGATGAGCAGTCCACACCTCATTCCTTGTCACTAAAATGCTTAATGGTGAACACCTGAGCTGCCATTCCCACCCTTTTAAGTGTCCTCCAGCTATTAAACACTGAGTAGAACTCCAGTGCCTGTACAGGAACAAGATGTCCCACATTTCCTGATGTTAACACATTTATTACATACAGAACAGATAATGGTTTATTGTTTCATAGCGTAGGGGACAAAGCATGGGAACGTATTCATACAGCAGTCTCTTTACAGAATGCCATCTTCAGACCAAAGAGCAGAGTTTTTACAGGCCTTAAGACATTTTTTAAAATCCTTTTGTAACATACAAGATACTTTACATACATCACAGTGGAGATATGACAGGGAAGTGTGTTGAAGCCAGTCAGTTATCACCTTGCTGCCCAGCAGCCACCAAATGCCTCCAGAAGCTGACAGCAGAGGCTGGTTCTACTCAGCTGTAGCTGCCCCTTCTTGGACACATGCTTCTGCACTGAGCTGGAAAGGAACCTGCTGGCACAGGCCTGAGGAGGGTTTCCTTAATGTTGGCAGGGCCCAGGGGCTGACAGGAAACCAAGTACTGTCACTTCAACTGCTAAAACCAGATAGAGAACAAAAAGTAAGAGGTAAGAACACTGCAATTCTCTGTTTCCCTATAGAGTGGACAGAGCCAAGGAACTGGGCCCTACTAGGGCTTTTTTTTATCCTCTCCTCTTCAGTATGCACAAATCCTAAACTTTACCTGGCCCTAACTGACCGACTGTTCTGTGTCTGTGGAATCTGTGCTCTGAATGTTGATCTTGTTAACATCAATACACTCTGTTGAGATCCAAAGAGCTCATCCTACCAGAAAGCATTTTGGGGAAGTGAACGAGGCCTGGCATTGTCAGCAGTGCCCCGGTGACATGTCCCTGGTGAAAGGTGCTCCCACATGCAGGTGGTGGGTCCAAGCATCCCTTTGCCATATGCCAGCCACAGAGCCCAGTGTGCCAATGGCCAGAGGACACTGCTCAGCTGTGTTCCACCTCGGTGTGGGTGCGTGTCACGGGCATCGCTGTGGCTCTACTCTGGTGGATTCTCCAGAGATTTCCCTCTTGCCTCCTTGCAGGGAAAACATGGGCCCCAGCCTTTTCTAAACTTTGGATTCAAAAGTCATTTCAGTGCTGCTGCATTGAGACAGATGCCATGTGTCAGAGCTTCCCCTGGGAATACTATACCTGCAACACATGAGTAGCTTTAGACCACCAGACTTGGGGGCAGCCTGGTCTGTGGCAACAAGCACAGGACACAGCCAGGAGCCTTCAAGGAGATGGAGGCTTCCCCCTGCTGTTCTCATACCATCACACTGGCACACGGACATCCCCATGAACCCTCAACTGCTACACAGCTCAGAGAACAAACAATATGACCACCAGAGGCTTCCAAATCCATTGCTAACAATTGCTACTCAATCTAGTCCTGCACATCCAGAAGGAAGCATTCAAAGGAAAGAGAACTTGTTCTTGTGAAGATAGGACTGTTTCCACTATCAGAAAGGGAGGACAAACCACGGCCTCTACATCTGGAGTGGCCATGTTCTGCACCGGGATCTCAGAACCACTCTACCTGGCCCCATTTTTTGCTGCTTCTCTTGTAAGCAGGTCACACAGTTGCAATCCTCCAGCACTGCTCACACAATGAGGGCCAGCAGGACTTTTTCTCAAGGGTTATCAATTCTTTCCAGGAGTCAGAATTTTCTGGCTTTTCAAACTACTTAGTAATAAATTCAGTGCTCATGATGTTAGCTAAAAGGTTGGGAGACCTGGCCTCAGTTCCTTTCTCTGTGTGACCTCAGGGGATCCACAGCCTTTTTATACCTTGAATGCACCTACAATGTCTTTCCCAACTGACAGCCACAGTGTGAAGGAAAACAGACACTTCCTTCCAGCAGTTCCTGTGACTGGCACACAGCCTTGTGAGTCCAGGTAGCCTCAATGTGTTAATGCAGAATTTTCAGCCGACAAACATCATCTGCCCTCATTTGTGCTTTAAAAGCCAACAAATGCTATGCAGAGATAACTTTCTCCTGAACCTTTGAGAAAGAACTCAAGGGTTCTTCTCTACCTGGCATTTCTGGAAGGGGGAGTTAAAAGTATTGCTGCCTTTTCTGCTCTTAAAAAAGCAAGGTTCCAGTACCCCTTTACTACCAGTTTCCAAAGGCTCTGTAGCCTCCAGCATCACTCATCTCCCATCTGAGACTACCACCCAGTCTTCTCCAGACACATGCAGTCAGTCAGCACAACTGCTGTGACAGCAGCAAAGGGAGACTTTCCACCTGCAAGTCTGGAGGATGTGTTCCCCACAGTAATGGCACTGCTGCCTTCTCCAGCTAAAGAGCAGAAGTGCTGCCCAAGCCCTGACACTGTTCTATTGAGAGTTCCTTAGACCTGCCTGCTCTCAGTCTGTGGGACATTATTCTGTGCTTAAGGGTAAATAAGGTGAAGAGTCCACTGGTGAACTAGAAAGGATTTCTGCGAGGATGCTGTAGCAGTTGTGATTCACCACCACTGCTATAGCAGGGGATGCATGTTTTTCTCATGCAGGTGGAAGTGAGGCAATCTGCCAAAGAATCTGACCCACCACCATCAGCTGCCAGCTCCTGTGCACTGGGCAAAGGCTTTGCACAGTTCTAGCTCCAGCCTCACTTCATCAATGAACTGTCATTTCTCTCCTTGTACATGCCAGCTCCAGAGCAGAACAATAACCCAACCACGCAGAAAGAGCAAGGGCCCAAGATGAAAGCTGCAAGTTCAGAGGTTAGAAGGGGTCACAGTCCAAGGCAGGAGCTGTTGCAGTTGTCTGGGGTCAGTTTCCAGCAGTAGGATAATGCAGGCTTTCTGTATGTACATCTTGGCATTCAGGCGGGAGGAGGGACACTTACATTGGTGGGAAAGGAGAAATTCTCACTCAGGGATGTATGATACCTGCCACACAATAATGTGGCTCCTTTCAGCCTTAGAAAGTACTGGCTTCACCTGGCTGGTGTCTCCTGCATTCTCCTCTGTCTCATCATCTTCTCCATCCCCTGAAGAGAGAAAACAGAGAGTAAAAAAGGCAAGAAAGAAAATCCCAAATTGCAGTGCTCTGGAATACTTCCAAAGAGACCAATACGCCTGATACAATCTTGGCAGCCTGACAACACACAGCATGAGCTGAGATCTTCCTTTATGCCTGAAAAACATTTATAGCAACATGGTGCTTTTCTGAAGCAGGACTGCATGGATGGAACAAGCAATCTTCAGCAGCAGGGAATTCCTTTCGGGGAAGCTGATGTTTGTAACACCAAGCGCCCTCAAGCAGCGCAGGTGACTACAGTGCAGCAGCAATGCTTGGAGCCAGTGGCACAGATGTTTTTTAATTTCCAGGGACATTAACAGACCCTGTGGCACGGCAGGCATAGGCAGGGACAGGGTTTGGCAGCCTCAGGCTCTGCAAAGAAAATGCTCACTATCTGCCCTCACAGCCAGAGGCAGGAAACAGAGATCAGTGTTTTTCAGATATCCCTTGCCACTGCCCAATTCCTCTCTGCCCTGCACACCCCTCCTGTTCCAGATCCCTTCCACCACAGGCACTCACCGATCCGGAAATCGATGTACCCTTCCCCTCCACTCAGCACAAGGACGTTCTTCAGCTTCTGCCCCTCAGTCTCTGTGGCTGCTGTGCTGGGGTTCTCCGAAGGGCTGTCCAGCACACTCCCATTCAGGGTTGCTAGGACATTGCCTGGGAGAGGACAGAGGTGCTGTCAGTGCCTCTGCTTAGCCCCTGTGCAGTTCACACACACACACAAACACAACTGCGCAGGCCAGTTCCTTCTGCTGGTGGAATTCGGAAGCCACTGCAGTTTAAACACAGAGTTTAAACACTGTAGTTCAAACTCTAAGCCACAGTGTTTAAACACTCAGAGTCACAGTGACCTGCGAGTGCTAGGAATGCATGGATGGGTGTCTGCAGATCTGATCAAGCCCTGGCTGCAGAATGGACAGCGGGACAAGAACCTCACAAGGACTGATACTTACCAGGCACAGAGACAAAGAACTTGACAGCATCCCGGTGGCCATGGAAACAGAGTTGTGCCTGAGCCATGGAGCAGTAGGGAATAAAACTGCTGGCAGATTTGTCACTGTTGTCATCACCGTACACATGGATGACCCCACCAGAGCGGCTGCCCTCTCCAGAGGTTGGTGAGGTCTTGTTGGCTGGGGACAGGGAGGAGGAATACTGTCAGCAAAGGCTTTGAGTTCCATTTCCAGAAGGCACTCGGTCAAAGAGAAAACTTGTGAGCCATGAAGAAAAACCTTTAAAGGCACAGGTCTCTTTAAAGATCTTGCAAAAAGGATGTGATGGAGACACCACTAGACTATGTAGTCCCTCTCTCTTAGGCTGATTAACAACCAATGACAACAAACTACATTTTCTCATCAAATATAGTATTTGGCTTTGAACGAGGTATTCATCCCGGGAGGTGCTGGACAAGAGTAATCCTAGGGCAAGCTAAACAAGGTCTCTGAGCTGTCTCAGCAAAAGCCTCTTCACCACCAGCAATCCTGTCCAGCCTCTAGAAATTACATGCTGTCCTAGGATCTACTTTGGTCTTTCACACGTGGGAGGGTATCCAAATGTGTCCGCTGTACATAGGATACAGTAAGGGCACCTGGAGGATAATTCCTGCTATTTTCTAGATGAGTGAAGTTGCTCGGTTTCCAAGTCAAGTACTTTGCTCATGCCAAGCCTGGAGCACACAGGGTGCTGAAGGCAATCTCTGGATCTGGTGAAGGCCTCTTAGCCCAGTAAATGTCACAGCAGTGGAATAAGGTCCTTCCTTAGCCTTGATTTAGCTGTGACACCAGAAGATCAGCTACTCAAGCAGTGAACATTTGAAAGACGTTCACCATCCACAGTTTCCAAGGATTTCAAGGTGGGCTCAAGGGTCTGCATCCAGGCTTTGAGAATGTGAACACTTCCACTCAGCAAGGAACAGATACCTCTGCTCAGAGCTCAAAATGGGAAATGCTTTTCCTTCTTTTTTCCCACCAGCAAAACAGAAGCAGTACTAAAATCAGGCTTTCAATTTCCATAAGAGAACTCGATTGATTGTTTAATTATCCATAGTTCTCTATTTGGCTTGGGCTACATTTCAGTTAGGTGACTTTTGTCACAGCACCTACTGCCATTGTCCTGGAACTGATGAGACACATCCTTAGAAAGCCAAGGATGATCAAGGAAGACCTTGGAAGAACAGTTCAAGGTCTTCCTTGGACTTCCCTGCTTCCTGGAATCCTCTGAATGAACCTTTCAAGTCCCAGCTCAAACCTAGCCTACCACAACAAGAGAACTACAGATGAAGAATAAAGTACTCCTAACGCAAAAAAACCCCCACGTCAGCTGATGAGATGGACAAAAATTATTTTAGCCATGGCAAATGAGGATATTTTCATTACTGTCTCTGGTTGCTTTACTCAAGTGCAACTAAAAACAAAAGAGTGATGAGGAAAAATTAATGGATAGAGCTGAATGGCAGAATGGAAGGATGGGAAAGCAACTGGAAGAGTGAATGGTTGCAAAAGGAGTGAAAGCTGAAGGAAGGAGGCAATGGACTTACCCCGGAGCCCAAGGAGTTGGCCTCGGTGGAGGACTACAGCTAGGCACAGGCAAGGAGTGGGGACACAGAAGGGCATGGGAATAGACAGGCAGGACAAGAGAGAAGAAAATGGTGATTACTGGGAGAAAATTCAGGGAGCAACAGAAATGTATAAAACCTAGAGAAATCGCAACAGAAGCTACAGGCTCAGAATAGTTCATACCAACACTGTTCTTGCTCACTTTCATCTTACAAAGATGAATGTAATATCTGAGATGGGAGAGGGACCATGGCCACAAGGATCCATTGCTAAGCTTTCTAGGGAAACCTTACTGCTTACCGCATTTTTACAGAAACACCAAAAAATAATGCAACTGGCTTACAGCAGAGAACAAGCTTAACTCAGAATTAGGACAGCAGCTCCAAGGAAGAATGGGCTTTAAAACAGGGATTCAGAAATGAGACCAAAATTGCCATGAAGAGATGACAGTGTCACTAGTGTCAGCCCCAGGCATATCTAGCTCCAACAGCCTTAGAGGAGACCATCTCAACCCTGACCTCCAGGAATATTGCAACAGGTTTGCTCGTCTTTCTGTGTAAGAGCTATTTGCTTCTCAGATTTCTTGCGAGCAGTGGCAAGAAATGTAAATTTGGCTGCTTTCTATTGAAAGCAAATCCTACTCCCCCATTATAAACTGGCACAGATCTTCAAAATAAGATGCAGACTGAAGGGTACAGAACAGGATTACTAACAGTATCAACTAAACTTCCAGTTCCGGAGATGCACCTATTAACTACTACTGCTGGGATACTAATTTCTACTTGACTAATTTGAGCAAATTAAGCTATTCTAAGGTCAGTTTCTGGGAAATACTATTATGGAGATGTTTAGATGTCTATGCCAAAATAAAATTCTCCCTCATGATGTCTCATACTGTGGCCTCCTTTTGGAGACCTCCTACAATTCCCAAAGCTTTGTTTCTCCTGCTTTCCAGTAGCTACAGAATCAGTTCACGTGAGTCTGCGCTTTCAGGGTTATGCTCAAAAAAGACAACTGTACAGATGGTAGAGATGTCACTGGTCCCCCAAGAAGGAAATGGCTTCAACTGCACTGAAAGGGACAGTAATAAATACCTGTGTCATGGGTTCAGCAGCAGCAGTCATTTTTCTCCTCCTTGGTAGCTGGTGTAGTGCTGTGTTTTTGATTTTGGGCCTGGGAACAGCACTGATAACACCAGTGTTTCGGTTACTGCTTAGTGATGTTTTGGTCTGGCCAAGGACTTTCTGAGTTTCATGCTCTGCCAGGGAGGAGGGGAGCCGGGAGGAAGCAGAGACAGGACACCTGACCCAAACTGACCAAAGAGGTTATTCCATACCACAGCATGTCATGCCCAGGATGGAGAGCGGAGAGCAGAGACCCGGAAGGGTGGGGGTGCACTGCGTGGTCGGGCTTGGTTTTAGGTGGTGAGAAATTGTATTCTTTCCTTGTATTTGCCTTGTCATTATTATTATTGGTGGTAGCAGTAGTGATTTGTGTTATACTTTAGTTACTAAACTGTTCTTATCTCAACCTGTGGGAGTTGCATTTTTTTCGATTCTCCTTCCCATCCCTCCGGGAGCAGGGGGTAAGAAAGAGAGGGGAGTGGGTGAGAGAGCGAAATTGCGTGGCTGATTGGACTTAAACCACAACAACCTGTTTGGTTTTAAACAAGTTAAATCCTTTCAACTGAACACTTCATTCCTTTGTAAGAAAGAGTTAAGCCAAGTTCAGGGTTGCTCATACTCAGGACTCTTCTCTCTGAACACTGTTCAAAGATGTGTCAGGTTCAGAGTAAGAATGTCTGGAAAGCATTATACGCCGGAGCCCTCCTCTGTGCTGCACAAGTAACAAATAAATGCATTTTTTTGGGGGGGGGGGGGGGGGGGGGGGGAGGGAGGGCAGAAGTGTTTGTAGTCAATGGCACTTACTCTCAGTCAGTGGAATGGAGATGACGACACCATTTCCTGTCCCTACCCAGAGGCGGTTGCCAGCAATAAGCAGGGCTGTAATCCGCACGAACGAAAAGCCCAGCTTTCCGGTGCCTTTTAAGCATGAATAAGAAGCAGAGAGTCAGTTATGACTTTGGGCAAGGTCTGCTTGTGAATTTTGATTTCTCTCTGATCTTAGTCAGCAACAGATCATTTACTCACAGTTTCTACTGCCTCACCTAACATCTTGCTGACATAAGGCTCAATGTCAACATCTTGCAGATGTTGATGGCTGTGGGCATGGTAAAGCCTCAGGGTGGAGTCCAGGCGGATGGAAACCCACACTCCATCTCCAATCCACGCCAGCTGTCGCACCTGACTCTCCCGCCGAGGGTGGGCATCAAAGGATTTCTGAAATGCCAAGTAGACGGACCAATGTGAGTTCACAAAACGTTTGCAATTATCTACACGTATACTGCATTGTCTTCAACAGAGATCACTTGTTTGGGCTTCAAAGCTCTTGGTGAAAATGCAGTAATGCCAGCCTACCTCAGAAATTCACTACAGGATACAGAAAATCCCTCACTTGAGTGACTCTGCAGAGATTATGGTCTTTGCAGACTACTTCAGGAGCAGGAACATTTAGAAACAAGAGCTTTCAATGTCCTTGGCAGAAAAGGAAAACACACAACTCCAGCATAAACCCCAAAGATCAAAATGAACTTCAGATTCAGAACTTCTCCCTTTGATTAGAATTACTCCAAGCACTGTCAAATAGCCTTGTATGAACACCAGTGTATTGAATTTCAACCAAAAGGCTCTAAACATAATTTTTTTAGGCACGTGGGATCACCGGGGCTTGCTTTCTGCCACAGCCTCTACAGACAGAGAAGTTTTAGACCATGTATGAAAGGTAGCTGTAAGGCATGCACATATATTTGTACCATATGTGGCCTCACAGACTCACTAGCAAAGACAAAGAAAGTGTTCAGTTTAGACTTACCTAAAGATTTAAGTTCTGGAACAGGAGGAAGTAATAAATACCCTCCTGGCTGACAGGATCATAACATGACCCAGATTGACAGTTTGGGTCCTACAGTCAGCAAAGACAATACAGAGGTTCTGCACTTCCATACACTCAGCAGAAGAATACATACAACATAAGCATGTGCATGCATATACACATATTTGCTCTCTTACCTCAATCTGCATTGTCTTAGGTTGGATAACATGGATTTTATTCTTGTAGCCACACCAGACTCTATCATACACAACAGCCATGCAACGGATGGAATGGTGAGTGTGACCAAGGTCCATTAGGTGATAATTACTGAGATCCCACTGCCCATCTAAGGTGAAAAACAAGTGTGGAAATATGCATCTCCGTCATGACATGTCAGTATACAACACCTCTACCCTTCCACATATACCTAAATATACAGGCTTAATAACACTCAAATGCACATTTTGCTTATGTCTGTGAACTTCCCATGAATCTATGCTACTTTGGGCCAGCCTTGTACTTACAAAACACATGACAATATTGCTTAGTTTGGTGGGCTGAAAGCTTTCCAAATCAGGCTAAACATCCTTTTATTGTAATGAAGTGAACAGGCTTCTCTAACAAGTACAACAGAAGAGAAAGATGAAAGACAGCCTAACAAGACTATGCAGAAACTTTAAAGGAAATGGACAATACAGTCCTTGCAGTAAGGATTCTTCATATCACACATAATTCCCTCAGTGTCAAATCCAGAATACAGAATCAGATCTCCATCCCTCAGCTTATTTTCCAGCTAACTAGGCAGATACTGTGTCCTTCACAGACAGATGGCCTCTGCATTGTGAAGCTTTATCCTGCTTCTGACAGGAACAATTTTCGTATGTCAGTGGTCAGGCTTGAACTCACAACAAGGTTGAATCAAAATTCAGACTGCACAAAACAGGGAATCTCTGTATTTCAGCTTCCTATATAAACTGCTACTCAATGGATAACTAAGTTCTTACTAAGCAAACATTAGTCGGAGTTAGCAAATTCCCATGTGTTAACTGTCTTCATACCTAAAAAGGTACGAACACAGCTCAGAAACTGCTCAAGTCATAGTGAAACAAAACATGTAACAGTGAAGAGCACAAGATTAAGGCATGTCACATTACTTGGACATCTCTTTTGCAACAAGAAAAACTATCCAAGTGTAATGCAAAGATGCCATTTGTTACGGATTTCCAGATTTCCAGTGAATCCCAGCTCTGCCTGCTGTGTATGCAGTGACCAATTCCAGTCCTTACAGAGTCCAACTTCTCTGTTTGATGAGGCAGATAAACTGCACAGATGATATATTCAGGTACAGCCTGAGCTGTGTGGAACTCACTGTGTATGCCCTGTTACAGCTGATTTGTGAATGCACAGTAACACTGATGTGGTCCATGTGCATTACACTTTTATTACCAAGCACGCCTCAAGCAACTACGCAGCATGTGTATTCCTGCAAGTGCTGCATTTGCTCTGCATGTGCTACACAGCACAAACGTATATTTTTGTTCAGAAAAGTTCAGGAAATGGTGTAGATGTTTTAGGATTACTAATACATGTGTAAAATAGTTGTGCATTTTAACCATGTTTGTACTCTGGCAAGCCAGCACTCTTCCTTCCCAACCCAGAATAGCACTTAATGCATTGCTACACTTTCAGGCAAGCTTGTTTTAATCTTAATACATCGTTTCTTACCTTCTCTGCGATGGAATATGGCTAGTGTTCCATCAGCCAGAGCAACAAGGACCCTTCCTTTCACATGCCTGGAATCACAGAAAAGTAAATACTTTGTAGAAGTAAGAAACTAACAAATCCTTTCTGACATCCACCAAAGAAATGGGACCAGCAGGCGGAAGGAGGCAATTCTATTCCTCTACTCCACTCTGGTGAGACCCCGCTTGGAATACTGTGTGCAGTTCTGGTGTGCCCAACGTAAGAAAGGCATGGAGCTGCTGAAGCAATGTAAAGGACATGAGCTGCTAGAGCAAGTCCAGAGGAGGCCACAAAGATGATCAGGGAGCTGAGAAACTTGGGGGTGTTCAGGCTGGAGAAGAAAAGGCTGCATGGAAACCTCACAGCTGCCTTCCAGTATCTGAAGGGGGCCTACAAAGATGCTGGAAAGGGTCTCTTCATCAGAGGCTGCAGTGATAGGACAAGGGGCAATGGGTTCAAACTTAAACAGGGTGAATTTAGGTTAAATATAAGGAAGAAATTCTTTACTATGAGAGTGATGAGGCACTGGCACAGGCTGCCCAAGGGAGTTGTGAATGCTCCATCCCTGGCAGTGTTCAGTGCCAGGCTGGGCAGTGCCTTGAGCAACCTGGTCTAGTGGGAGGTGTCCCGACCCCTGGCAGTGAGGTTGGAACTGGATGATCTCAAGGTCCTTTCCAACCCTAACCATTCTATGATTCTGTGATATGCACACACTATCTTTATGTTCTCTCTACAACTCCCATTCAGTTTAGCATTTGCAGGAACATCCTGCGAGGACCAAGGGTCATAGTAAGGTAATCCACAAATTTTCTATTGAGGTTACCTTCTTCTTCATACTACAACCTCCATCAACTTCAACAGATGCCACCTAATTTACACCCTAGTGAAATCTTGCCTTTCTCTTCATCACTTATTTCCTCCTGATCCTGCTAAGCTAATTTAGTACCTTCTTCACCAAATTGGGTCAGGTTTGCAGCTGAGTAGGAAAACAGCTCAGTATGAGGCATTCCAATAACAAAAACCTAGGGAAATTTTCCTCACAAACCAATGCACTTAGAAGAGCAAATTAAAAGATAACTGAAAAAGAGCTCCTACCACTATCTGAAATATTGCTTAGGCACTGAACCTTCTCCTTCAGCGGCCCTTGGCATGCACACTTACACTAGACTTAGTACAGAGTCCTTCAGCTTTATTGAGTGCAGACACTTCTTCCAGTTGGATACAGCCGAATGCACATAAAGCCTGTAGGAAAGGACAAATTGGGGAGAGTCAGCAGCACAGCCCAACTAGACTTGAGTCATTTCTTCTGGTAGAAAAGGTGGAGGTTAGGTAACAAAGTGAGGTTAAATCCCTGTGCCTGCGTTGAGCTGAGGGCTCAGAACAACAATGAGCAATGAAAACCAACTCCAGAAACAAGAAGTGAATTAAAGGTGTGTGGAGATGAAGAGAAGCCCAAAGTAAAGAAGTGACAGAGAGATCTGCCAGCCCAAGGGGAACCTACCAGCCATTCTGTGCTCCCAGCCACATGGTGGGGGCAGCACTGGTATAAGTCCCAGCAGCATCTCCATTCAACTCCTGATCTGGCAGTGTTGTGCTTGACTCTGTCTTCAGCTGCCCATTCTCCCTGAAGAGGCAAAAGAACTGTTAGAGGCTCTAGTAGCAGCAATACACAGAATGCCCATCTACACTTACAGTCTGGCATTCACAAGCAGATAATGGCCCTCGTATACACAAATCACTTCCTTCTCTTCAGTGTTTTCTAATTCCTTGACTCTGAAATCTGCAATTTGCAAAACTTCCTTTTTTCCCCACCAATACAAATAGCAAGTACTTCAAAATCCATAGAACTTAACATGCTTGGCAGTACTATTATCTTAACAATATTTTCTCTGTTCACTGCCAACTTCAACAAAAACAACTCAGAAAATCTTAGTCATTTAGGAACAATTTGTTTCCAAGACCTTGCTCCTCAGGTCATCGCACCAGACTCATTTTTGGGTGGTAAACATTTTTCATTATTTTTACAGCACATTAGGGGTACTACTAGAATAAATCAATCATCATTTTTACACTTGAATCAGTAAGCTCCTTCAGTAAGAACATTTAGTGTACATGTACTTCAGAAGATCTGTATTAACAGCAGGTCTAAATTTGTACTAAGAGATCAAACATTTGTACTTTGACAGCTGACATAGCCTGCTGCAGGCTGAACCATGTTTATTTTAATTTCCTTTCTTTCTTCATCATCCCATTTGTAATACTATTTGGGCACAGAACTCAAAAATGTTTGATACTTTATCAAAAAGCTTCTGAAAACAGAGCTGATAAGTAACTGAACTGGCACTTTGGCCCCAGGCTGCCTACCCGTTCTGCCTAAAAGATGCCTGTGCAGGGACAGGATCAGTAAACACATGCTCCGTGGGGGGCCCCGACTGGGCCTGAGCAGGCTCTGCCTCACTTGTACCATGCTCTGGTACCTCTGTAGCTTCTGTTGCCTCCTCAGTAGACTCTGACTGGTTGATCTTCCCATTGCATACAGCAGGCACCTCACCTAAAAGACAAAGTACAGTGTAACATGCTCTGGAGAATGAGCTGGTAAGTTAGCTATACAGAAATCAGGTTGTTAATTTTGTAATCTATCCTTCCTTTTGTAATTTATCTTTCCAAATTCGGTCAAGCCCTACGCCTGTGTCACAGACAGCAGCTCATCCAGTGCTTCCTGCCTGGATGTGGAACAGAGACTATTTAAAAACAAGGCGCAATCTGTGGCTAGCAAAACATCAGTTCTGCAGGGCTGCCTACTGCACTATGGAGTCACCAAGGGCATCATTATGGTTTTCATGGTCTTAACTAACTTCATGAGTAGACAGTGGTTCAGTGCGGAAAGCAATGAGAACAGAAGTAAATGCAGCAGGGCAAACATATGACCTGTCCAAAATACTTTACTATATGACACCCCCAGGGCTGCAGGATGTGGATCCATTTGAGAGAAAAGAACGGCTCTAAAGAGAAATATACCAAAAGGGGCTTCAGTCTTCCTGTGCCACATGAACAAACTTCTTAAGGCCTCTGACATAGATAACTCAAGGACAGGATGATACAGCTGTAAGTCCATAAGCTCATATGGGACTAGCTATAATTGGACTATCATTAAGTTTTATGCCCCAAAACTCACTCTGTCCCTTGTCCAGCACAGGTGTGTCACCACGTGAGGAACAATTGCTTCGTGGCACGTTGCAGCGGGTCGCACAGCCCACCAGAGTAATTCCTGCCAAGACACCATCTGTTCCAGACGACTCTTCAGGATTTACATCTCCCTCCAGAAAGATCTCGCCTGGAGGGTAATCACTCTCACTGGCCGCTGAAGGGCAAAGAACAGATTCTCCCATAAATCTAGCTGTCACTGCTAATATAAAAATAGCAGTACTCCTGAGGTACCCATTGGTACCTACTGGATGGAAGATGCTGACCCTTGGGGTTCACTACTCTAGGGAGGCACCACAGCATTAGTCAATTTCACGGTGAATCCCCTCATCCCTAGCATCAACATCCAGGCCAGCTACAAAGCCCTCCCAAACCTGGGCAAGGCTCACTCTTGCTCCAAGGAGCCATCCTTTATGTGCCAAAATAATGACTTAGTAAATGCTCAACAGGGAAGGATCTCCATGGAAGGTCCTACAAGAAGGCAAGATCTGAGTTATGGTTTTGAGGGACAATTAATGCAGCAGAGTACAAGGGTTAGTTCTGAAGTGAGGACACTACATTTGTCATTTTTCAGTGGAGAAGGTGACCCTGTGAGACTACAGCCAGTGCCTGGGCCCCACTTACCAGGGATGCTAGAGATGCAGAGCACATGAGCGTTGCAGACAGTGAACTGGTCCACCACTGTGCCAGGCTGATTGGCATCTATAATTACAACTTTACTTGTTGACAGCGTACTAGTGAGGATCCAAACACGGCTGGATGTGGCATCCATTTCATGGATCTCCTTTGCCTTCAGGAGAGCAAACATATGGGCAGAATCAACGCTCCTCTCAAATCAGACTGAGTGTATTAATGCTTGGCAACATTTAGACATGCAAATACCACAATGCCAGCTTCAAAGAGCCAAGTTTCTTCCTAGCTGATGCAAATAAACAATATGAGCTATGCAAATTTCATTCAAATTGCTGCATTAGCATCTGGAACACTGGTCAAAGAGCCTATCTGGCTCCTTAGAGCTAAAGCAGTCTGACCATTAATTTCTGATATGTCTACTCATGTACCACTGAACGTTCACTTCAGTCAGAATACCATGGAGCTCAGATGCACTCAACCTACCAGCTTAAGCAAGCTGATCTTAGAAGACTATAGCAGCAGCATAAGACAGCCATGGGGAAAAAGCCCACACCCACAAGGGATAAAACACTGTATTATCACCTGCAAATTCTAGCTTGATTCTTAAAAAAATCCCAAACACTTAAGAATATTAAAACCCAGGGCATTTCAAAAGCAAAAGTTGGAGAACTTTATCCTGGATGATTTTTCCCGAATCACACAGAAAGTTACTGAACGGCCAGAACACCAGAATGCTGCCCTACAAGAAGATGCCTCACAAATACAAGTTAAAGCGCTATATAGCCTAATACAAAGGCATTGAGAGATGGCGCATGTCATGGCTGGAATGAGACAAAACACTGGAAGGGAGAGAAAAAAAATCTTTTTTTTTTTTTTGACCTTTTTCTTTTCAGGAGATGTATGGTTACTTTTGTCGTTCTCGCCTTCCACTTCCCTATCACAGGTAAGGGGATCACGTCCAGGTTCCAGTTTCTGCCCATTCCCAGGCTCCTGCTCCAAAGGTCTCCAACCCGTGAGATTGACTCCAGCTGCACACCACAGCTAAGCAACAGAAACAGGAATCTTGAACTAAGAATTATGTAGGCTACAAGGTCTCATTAAAATCAGGCACCTTTGTACAGAACTGTGTATGCACGCCAAACATCTAAAATATTTAGCTGGAAATAACAGATCTTGTTGATCTCTATTAGAAGACATCAAATTTGCTGGAAGCAAGATAAAGGCTCTCTGTAAATCAGCAAAAGTCACCTTTTTTTTTTTTCTTCAGATATGCAAATGAAAGATTTAAAGAAAATAAATATAACAAGTCAGGTGTCTAAAACCAGGCTCCTCAGTTTTTCCGACTTTGGGGTTCCTAAGCTATTGTAGCAAAGCAAGCAGGGCGTGGCAGATGTTACTAGCCTGGGCTACAAGAAAAGCATGACTGGGTAACTACAACTGACAGCAACTGCTTGGCTGAGGAAATGCATTCAGGGCAGTCGTGTCCCCCTAACATCCCTTGCGCTCTTCTGCTTCCTCATAATGCCTTTGCCCAAAACTCAGTTTGTCGGAGCTGAGAGAGCTATTACAGAACTAAGACAGTAAAAAAGGAAGCCACAACAAAACAGCGTTAAAACCCCAACAAAACAAAACAAGAAACCCAACCACCCCCCCAAAAAAGGAAAAGGAGCTGGTTTAGCTCTCTACGTAACGAGTACAGAGTGAAAGCAGCATACTACATATTTTCTGAAATCCAATCTAGCTATCCACCTTGGAGCTACTTCCAGTTTTTTTAGGAGAATACTTGGAAGGAAAGTTCAAAACCAAATATATAATGGAAAGATGCTGAACAGAATATTATCCAAAGAGCACGTCAACATGCTAGAAACAATTAACAGAGTAAGAACTTTCTTACAACCAAAACATCAGAATGACATCAGCTCTGAATGAAGTTCATGACAAAGTGCTTATTTAAAAACAAATAGCTATAGCCGATAAATGCGCAGAGAGATGACCTATCCTCAGCTGCATTTCTACTCAAAATACCTAGTACTGACAGACACAGCTTCACAAATATCTGCTCTAGCTAATTTCGGCCTGTTACCATTGGATCCCTGTCAACAGTGGAATCTGAAGAGTGTTGAAATGCATTTTTACTTTCACCTGCTCATCTTTATTAATTTTTATTGTTTTGTATTATACCTTAAGTTTTACCTTATAAGCACAAAATGTCATTGATATTATGTAAGAATTGTCTCAAAAACATAAGGTGTAAGACAGAAGTATAGGCCCTGGCAATCAAAATCTGCTGAGAATGATGTCCTTACAGAGATGTACTTTTTTCCCTACATACACTAGAAACTACATTCCAAAAAAACGTAGTGGAAGATTTTGGAATTTGGGATATATAATGTCAGAAAAGTTCAGACTATTGTAAAAATTGCACATTTAGTGACTAAAACTCCTTGCTTATTCCATGCCCCCTTTCTGGACTCGAATGGTATGCAGAGACAACATACCTTCATGGTTGGGTCCTTCTCTACTAATGGGCGACAATATACGGGCACAGGGACATTTTTCATGCGAGTGTCTTCCTGACCGCCGTTGGGACTCAGCTGTGGAGGAAGAGAGAAGGAAAAAGACAGTACAAAGCTGTAAACACCAGGCTATGGTAAGAGAGATGTGTAACCAATATGGCAGAATCAAACTTAACAGTCTATGAAATGGGTACTGCTAAGGCTCCATCTCACATATTGTATGAAACAGAGTCCCTGCAGGGAGGGACAGCCTACCCTACAGTATGCCTCTCTCCCCATGATATGGTGCACTAGTTACGGTTAACAGAGGATATGCTGCACTGCTGACAGACTGTTAACGAATGGGTTGTTAAAGGATGCTCCCTCCGAAGAAGTCAGAACACTGGCATTCCTTCCATCATGGCCTGAAACTCACAGCATCATAGAATGGTTTTGGTTGGAAGGGACCTTAAAGATCACATAGTTCCAACCCACTACCATGGGCAAGGACACCATTCACTTTCAAGCCACACTGCAAGACTCCTTCCTTTCAGATGGTCTTTGACCAGCTAAATGAACTTAGCCTATAGGCTAAGAAATGAGGCTGATGAAATTCGATTTTGTGTTACTGCTGGGAAGAAGTGGGAGCAAACTGCACTGCATTTGGTTTCTATACTGAACAACTGGTAAAGTTCTCAGAGTGTAAATGAAAAAAGTAATGTTCACGCCCGGTTATAATAACAAAGGAAATAAGGCCAGGTTGGATGGAGCATTGAGCAACCTGGTCTAGATGAAAGTGTTCCTGCCTGTGGCAGGTGGTTGGAACTGGATGAGCTTTAAAGTCCCTTCCAACCCAAATCAGCCTGTGATTCTATGATCCCGTGGTTCTATGATTAAGTAATGGGGCCTGGACAACACAGTTTAATTACTTTTGGTATAAGGTAGGTTCTTTCAGCACCTTCATGCAGGCAGAGGAATGCTCCCTCCACTGACTTCGGTGGGGATACAGGAAACATTGATTTGATCTGTGCCTACAATTATCATGAAAACAAACATGCATATGAAACCTCTAACTGAAATATATAAGGACTAAGGCTAAGGTTACTAGTGGGAGAGTTAGGTCTCCCCTGGTTTCACTGCTAGGGACGATTCCCCCTCAGCCTACCCAGAGAGAGACTCCTACCTGCTTGTATTTGGCAGGGAGGCTCCAGCCGCATGCCTGCAATCGCCCATCATCATTCCGCACATGCTCCCGGACCTGGCGGTACTGTTCCCGTTTCTGCTCACGACGTGCTGAGGATGTACAGTCACTGAGGAGAGAACCAACAGTGTTACTTCTCAGTCTGTGGTTAAAAACAGAAACTGAAGGTTGAGGGAGCATCACCATAGCAGGAGGAAACACAAAGCAAACTAAATCCATCTTTGAAAACAGATGCAGGACATCAGAGAGAGAAAAACTCTGTTAGGAAGCAGAAATAGGCATCCTGCATCTATAACTCCACAGCAAATCTTTGGTATCTCCACTTCAGTGCTCCAAAAACCCTTCAGAAACAGAATCAACTGGCTCTTATGTCTTCACCTAAACTCCTTGTCAATAGGGTCGGGCAAGACACTCCACTCTGCTGTCCCAGTGCTGCCATCACCCTCTACAACAGCCCTACTTCATGCTATCACAGTCTGCAAACATGAGTGCAGAACCAGAGTTGAGGCCAACTCAAGTCTACAGTGGTCCTTGCTGAGATGAACCATCATGGCCTAGAGTGCCACAGCACTGATATTTTTGGAAGGACAGAGGCCAACTCAAGTCTACAGTGGTCCTTGCTGAGATGAACCATCATGGCGTAGAGTGCCACAGCACTGATATTTTTGGAAGGACAAAGTTTGCTGAGCCCACCACCCATGTGGTAGCTGATGAGTGAAAGATCACAGAGATAAACCAAAACCACAAGGAACAGAAACATAGTAACACCACACAGACCTTTTTAAACACAGAAGACAGATTATTTTAAGAAAAACTCCTATTTGGGAATGCTGCAGGGGGACCTGGCTTGGCACACAGCATGAGAACTCACTCTTCAGGGAAGAACTCCAGCGTGCGGCTGCCAGAAGAGATCTGGCACATGGTGTGACTGCGACGCTGGCTGAACCCTGCTGCTGTTGGAGACTTGTAGTGGATGTTTACAGATGGGTAGGTCCTCTTTGCTGGTGGGGGACTTGAAGAAGAGCTGAACAGGCGGCTAAAGCTGAGCACAGAAGAAGACCCAGAGATAAAAGATACCAGTGGAGATCACACACCATAGATTCACAACAAGGGAAACGAGGTATGCAATCTGGGGCTATAAGCCCTTCATGAAAACTGCCCTATTTCAAACAGAGAGCCAAGTCCTCAGTTTGATTGTCATAAGGAGGTTTTAGCTTCCAGAAACAAATCTCTTCTGAAAACAGCCCTTTATTAAAACTGATTGTGAGTTTATGTATATTGCCATTCCAGGAAACTCACGATCTTTTTCATTTAGTAAAGCAAAACCAGTGCAGAGGTTCAGATCTGGTTTTAATTTCACTAAGAACAAAGGAAGCCCTTGAAGGCAAATGGGTTCAGCTAACAACATTTTTAGTCAACATTTCACTAATGTCAAAGTCTACTAAGTTGCTGTCTAAAGTAGAATGGGCAACACTCCCCCTTTTCTCAATCTTATGCAAAACGTCAAAGAACTTACAACTGCCAAATGGTGGACTTCTTCTTCTCCTGGACGGATGGGTGCTCACGGGAAGCTCTAAGGACAAACACAGCAGAAGCAAGTTAATTTCAGTATTTCTCACCCAAGCTTTTGCCAACCAACAGGCCATTTCCATCAAGAAAGCCATGTCAAGATTCAGAATTCATTCTGACATGTTTCAAAACACAGCAGAGGAAGTGAGCACACACAACTATTTTATGTTTCAATGTTGACATGAAGTGCCAGTAAGTGTGTCCAACTTGAAGTTTAATCAACTCCCTGCAACATTATCAGTACTAGGCTGGTAACTACAAACCCCAGCATAATATTCAATTCAAGCCATAGCCTTTGAAATTCACTACTTAGAAGCAACATTCTCCCCTACAGCTTCTTCTAGCATAATTAGCACATAAAAACCAAACAAGACAAAGAACTGCCCAGTGTCTACAAAGAAAAATGGCAACTTGAGATTTGCAACCCAGGTTAAGGAATAAGAGAGAAAGAATTAGCTACTAGGAGAGAAGCATCTACAGTTTGCAAAAACTTTCAGCACTTCTCAACCTATCCATTGGTGGAGGTTCCATTGACCACAAGGTCAGCCATGGTCAGGTTCTCTCCTAAATAGGAATGTTTACCAATATCCAGTCTCACCTGATCATCTCTGTCCACCTGACAGCTTCCTGGAGCTCCATCAACCTCTCTTTGTATTGATTGCGCTCCATCAGAACCCGGGCCATTTCCACGCGAGTGAAGCGGCGACGCTGAGCTATGGGAATGTTGTCCTGCAGAGGGGAGGAGCACTGCTTCAGCCAACAAAAGATGGAATGGGACTGATGTTAGTACAGGGCAAGTCAGGAGTCAGAAAGATAGATTTGTTAGTTTGCTTCCTGCTCTGTTTGTTTACCCCCAGAATTCCCCATTAGGAGGTGCTAATTCTAGACAAGTGAACTCCAAACTACAGCCCATGGACTTTTGGGGTATTCTACAAACCCATGGAAACTGGAATAAAATCCAGGGACTATTGCCAGCAAGGTGTTTTCATCTTCTGCAAGGAGTTATGAGAATACACAGAGGTCCACTGATCCAGAAGTTTGGAAATCAAAGTTTTAATTCATTAGCAAAGCCAGGCATGAGCAGCAGGGAGCTACCACATAATGCTATCCATTCCCTCAACATGACTAGGAAGGAGACATTCTGTAATAACGCACTGATAAAGGTGCAGGGCACAAGAAATTAAAGGAAAGCCTTTTCCTCTCTGGTGACACAACTTGGCTTTCCAATGAGGGCACACGGCTTAGGAGGCAGCAGGAATGAGATTCGGTTTCTCTCTTTTGAGTGGAAATGAGAGTAACATGGCTAAGCTGGGGAAAATATTTGCCAAAAAAGAAATTCTAAAGATTTTGGGAACTCATTACTAGGAACTGGCACTGGGTTGTCTCTGGATTGATAATTCCCAAGCTCAGCCTGGCTGGTGATTACTGGTGGAGCTGGAATAGCACAAATTAACCAAGTCCCTCTCCAGCCTCCCTGGACTTGGAAAAAATCTGTACAAGCAGTCAAAACAAGAAGTGTTTAAAAGTGATTAAAAGGAATTTTACAAACTTTTTTCTTTTAATTAAGAAAACAGACCTTCTGTCAGCTCAGCTTCAAAGAAATTCATCCCTCCTCAGCATTTTACAAGCATAATTTGAAAATTTTCTTAACTACCTAAATTCTCAACAGAACAAGTTTATCCCAGTTAAATCAAGAGAATTGGGCTTGAACTGAGTCTGCTCCAGTACCTTTTACAAAGTAAGAACACAGTAATATTGAAGTGTATCTAATTCCCTGTCCTAGCAGAGTGACACTGACATGGAAAATCTCTGTTACTACTTAGGCTTGGGTTGAGTTTTTTTGGCTACAGCTGGTCTTTGCTGAAAAACCTCTAGCTTAGCCAGATCAGATGGAAGAGCTGTCATGCCCATAAGCCTTCTCCGCCTGCACCCTGTAATAGGCAGTACTGGCTTGTGTAAAACAAATAATGAGAAAACCAATGCTGCAAGACTGAATTACAGAACTAATAAAAGGCAGCTGTTACTGCTGCAGAGCCGACTGTATAACCTTAATTTCTCTGCACAATGTCCTCACAGCTTACAGCCTCCTTGCCAAAGTGAAGACAAGTGTTTCTGAAGAAGCCTGACTATCACAAGGCCCTGAGAGAAATCACACTGCACACTAGGCTTTAATTCAAAATTAGGGAGAAGCAGGTAAATGGTGCTAGAGCAAGGTGCTGCTCTAGCACTGTGTCAGCTGCTCATCTTTTCAAACCAAACCATGGTTTGAAACTGATGTGAAGAGGTAATCTCATGGCAATTAGCAACACTCACCAACAACAAACCTCAGTTTACCAGCTTTAGCTTCACTGTTAACAAAGGCAGATCACTCTGCATCTTGGGACAAGCATATATGAAGTAATAGAGAGTAAGTATGTAAACCCCCTTTCCCCGCAGGCATTTTAGTAATGTAATATACCAATTCTGTACAGAGATAGCTGCTTACATCCTCCACCTCCTCTTTGGGTTCTCGTCGGGCAACAATGGCTTCAGATTTCACTCTGGGAAAGAGGAAGAAAGGCATCCAACTAGCAAGTGAAACCACAGCTAGCCCTGAGGTGTTTTAGGAGGAAAACCGTCTATGGGATGTTCTGTGTGCATGCACCACAAGGAAACACTTTCAAACTGTGAGCTAACCATACAAACTATGACATGGTTCTCTGATATTTTTCCCTCTCTCTTGCAGCACATTACTCTGAACAGCTTCACCAACATCACCCAATTTATTTGGAACATTTGATGTAAGCACCGAAATACTGACTGCTGAAACAGTCCAGCCAATTTCTATTTCAGAGCCATAGACTATGTTCAAATGTTTGATGAGATCTTCACCACAGGATAGCTGAGCCATTATCAACAGTAAAAATACTGGCTCAAGTTCTTCTTCTGGGCTGCTTCCGTATTCAGTGCAGTGAAAAAAGCTTCTAAAGGGAAGGACAGTTTGCCATAAGAGTAAAGAAGAGAACACCACATCCTTGCTAAGAAAATAAAGTATTTAACTGAGTGCTTTTAGTTTCTTTAAACTCCATACCAAGGTGCAGTCATACAATCCCATCTGAATTACAAGAACTTTTATTACCAGTAAAGACATCGAGTAAAAAAAAAAAGCTGTCTCCATCTAAAAGCACACACTTGTCAGTCAGAAGTCCATGTCCCTACAGCACGTTTATTATATTATACACACTATATATTTTATGAGACTCAAAAGACATTAAAAAAATCAGACTTATTTCCACTGCTTGTGAGCCTTTCATTTCAGGCATTTTGAACATCTAAATGATCAGCCTGTGTTATTCTTGGTCATTCTGTGCTCAATTTACAGACGCAACCTTCCAGACTCCAGCTGCAAAACAAACATGTCCTCTTCACTGAGATACTGCAGTGCAAGTTAAAACCTAATTATATTGCTTTGAGCTCCATGGGACATCTTTAGTTTTACGGATGTGAAATCCTCACAGGCTTTGCTAGGCATTCAGGCTTCAGTTTCTCTAGATGGAGTGGAAAATAAGAAGTGGGATCTCTCTAAATGCTACCTGCATAGGACTTCAAAATCTCTTCTGCCTCTTCTTCTCATTTTATGAACAATGAAACAATTGCCAATACTGGCATTTAAGTATTGTTTGTGGGAAGCTGTATTAGCTCTTTCATTAACTGAATGAGCATTCATTCCCCTCAGAGCTATACTGGCTGCTATGAGGATGAAACTCTTGACAGCTTCCTTCAAAACTGTTGGTTTTGAAACTCCTTATTTTTTTTTTTTTTTAAACTGCAAATTGAAACTCTGAATGCTTCGCTCCAGGGAACCTGGATTTGCTGCAGAATCCTATTCCTGGGGAGGAAAACTGCAGGTTTTCTAAGGTTCAATAATCAATTTCAATTCAGTAAAAAAACCATAATACTAAAAATATCTCCTAGCCAGCTACCACTAGCCTTGAAGTACTCTGTAAGGTACCTTGAACTCCATAAGGGGAACACAGTGAAACCAGCAGAGGATGTGGGCTTAACACTCATGTCCTCCCAGCTTCCTTTTCACTCACCTTTTCAGCTCCTCCTCCAGCTCCTTGACTCTGGTTTCCACTTTGGCTTTGGCTTGCTTTGTTGCTTCAAGTTCTCCCTTCAGGACTTCCTGCTCTCCAGACAGCTGGTCCACCTTGGCAATCAAATCATTCTTCACAACGTTCAAAGCATTTCTTTAAGGTGTGAAAGGGACAGTAAGCAAAAATGCCCAAAACCAGTTGACAGTTGAAACGGGTGTATTTAAACAATTCAGACCAGCTATTATTCATGGAAAACCAGATTTGGGCAAGAAGGAGCTGCAGAAGAACACAGGATCACCATAACTGGTCAGGATGAGGTCTGGCCAGTCCTGAATCCTGACTGACAGACCGACATCTCCCCAAGAAGATGGGAGAATACTGAAGGAAGCAGGTGTAAGGGTAACCTATCACCTGTATAAGGCTCAAATCTATTTTTAACATACTGAAGATCTTTAATACAACTTTCATAACTGCTATTATCTGTAATTGTAGATTATTGTGGATGATGCTGATATAAATAAGCATTTCCAATATCTTAAATCTTTAAGTATTTTAAAATCTTTAAAATCAGCAGCTTCCTATCATAGGAAGTTCTCAAACTCTGCCCTCAAGAGTACTCTACCTTCCTCTTCCCAGCTGCTTAGCTTTACTATCTGGTTTGCCAGCCCTTCTCAAAAAATAAGTCCATTACATTGTCTGCTTCTCCGTTATCAACTCTTTAATATTTGAAAACTCTTCTCAATAGTAAGAAAATTTTCTTTCCAAATGGCAAACCTTGCAAATAAAAACTTAAAAACAGCAATATCCTCACAGAGGATCAGACCCACACCTAGATGCAAAAACCACTGAAGTTAATTAAAAGCTTGGCACCGATTTCAGTCGGGATCAGACCTTAACAGCACATGCCTAGGGACTGCAAGTGCCTGCAGAAAGGGAACAGTTAGGAAAGTTGCTCAGAAGAGCAATTCCTCTCCTACAATTGAAGAAATAACAAGTATTCAAGAGAACCTGTTAGACAAACAAGCAAGACCCTGTGAGGCAGGAGTTTAGTCCAAGACCTACTTCAAGATGACATGTCACTTGTAACTACTAGGCAGGCCGTTCAGAGCACGCAAGTTCCTTACTTGGTCTCCAGTAGCTGTGAATTCTCCAACAGCAGATTCCCCACTTCTTTGCCCATTCCTGTAAAGAAAGGCCAAGAAGTTTTCACCTGCTCTCCTAGAAATGTGAAGCTTGTGTGGCACTGCCTGACTCATGCTTGAGGAAGAGAAATCGCTTTTGTTAGGCTTCCCTAGGCTTTTGCATCCTGCTGTGGAGAGTGATGTACTTCTTGCTGAAAGACCATGCAGCACAAGCAAAGACACCCATGTGCCCCTCTGTAAAGAGCCCAAACGCAGACCTAGCTTCTTACCCCAAACTTTCACAAGCTCCCTTAAAAGGGACAGAGGAAAGCTTCACTAATGCCAATCAGAGGAAGTCAAGTCAGTAACTCCTGGTTCAGCCATGAACTACTGCAACCACTTTTTATCATCACTCATACAGAAAGAAGAAGTTCATGGGTTTTTTCATAGTGGACAGCAAAACACTGTCAAAATTGCTGGCCAGATCTGCACATCAGTGGTTTTCTTTCCCAGTATAAGTCGAATTTTCTGTTTCGCAGTAGCAACTTGGAATCATGGTTGTGATCAGTTTCATGCGTATTATCAGCCTTTCACGAGAGCAATTTTAGTAAGACTTCATATTGTCCGTTGATCTCTCTACGTTTAAAAGTTTTCTCACACATGTTTAAAATCTGAAGTCTCAGTCCCATCACTCAAGACCCACACTTAGAACACATACATCAGACACACTGCACTTGCACTTGGACATCAACATAACGATGACTGCAATATGCAGACTGGGATGCAAGTGCTTTGAAAAATCTAGGGCTAAGAGTGAAGGTCGAATTCAGTATTTCACAAAACCAAACGGAAAGGAATTTACAGACCAAAAGCACCGTTTGCTTTTTTGGATTGTTTCCTGCTGCCATGATCTTGCTGGCTCCCAGGGTCAGCTTCTTTCTTACAATGGGGAATAGAGGCCACCTGACAACGGAAGGCAAGGAGGCCTCTCCCTGTTGGGGCACAATGCTGAAGGTTGTAGCTCATTTCTCACCACAGATCCCAGAACATGAAGAAGCCTCACAACCATCAGCGTGTGTGCTGAAGTGCTCCTTGTCCTGCCCTCTGAACTACCGCTTCCTTTACAGCAAAGACATCAACAATTTTCATGAACCATTATTTGATGACTGATTTGTTAATTAATATTTGCAATAAAATAAAACCAACACAAACATGAGGTAAATGGAAGCTGAAGAAAACATGATACCATACAAGAAGTGAGAATACATCACAGCACTCCTCTTCCCACAGTTAAATGGGATGAATTTATGATGGCAAAAACAAATTCCCAGCAAGAATGAGTAAGAAGCAGCATTTTCAAGTAACTTTTGGAAAATCAGTAGGCAGATAATTAATCACTTTGATGTTTCAGGCAACGTGTTCATTGGATGCTGTGTTAAAGAATACTGCAAATAGCAAAAGACACTAACTGCAGTGTAAACTCAAGTGTGTTTTTGGTTTGGTGAGTGAATTACAGCCCTTTCTTTTGTAGCATGCCATATGTTGATTAGAAGACCAAGAAGTCATGACTTTATTAAATTATTTTCTTTTAAATTATGTTCCTTTTTAGTGATTCTACAAATGATCAAATATTCGGCCAGTAAGACATTAAAATGGCACAAGGACATTACAGGTGCTGAGGGACATCAGTGGAAAGAGTTCAGCCCCAGTTTTTTTGGACTAAATCTTTTTCATCCTTGAGTCATCTGTCCTTCTCTGCAGCTGCTCTGGGGAGAGAAAGGAACTCAGTGAAGAGAGTGAGCTATCATACCAGGACTAAAAGCCATACAGCATCCAAACATCAGCATCCTCAGCACACCTTCTACCTTATTAGTGTGTGACACAGTGACAGCCCAAACCTTTAACCAGTGAGAGGTCTGAAGGGCTAGTCTTGCAATCAAGAAATGGATGAAGCCTCCCAGAGCCATAGAATGTATGGTAGAAGATAACCTTATGCAGGCTGTAATGGGACGGTCCTACTCATGGGAAAAAAACCCAAAACACAATCGAGTGACTAAAAGATCTCTTTACTCCTTTGTGGCATGAAGCAAAGGGAAGAGACAACTGGACAGAGCCCTAAACAGAGCCCATCCTACACTGTCCACCTTCCACAGTCAGGCAAATAGTATGAACCATCAAAGTGGATAATAAACCACAAGAAACAGAGGAGAATCCCCAAGTCACTGCTACTGACCAGCTGCGTCCTGCTTCTTGGAAAGGTGATATCACCATCACAAAAAAACAAACCAAGGAAGTGCAAGACACATGGAAGGATGTTGAGTGAATGGAAGAAGTTTAGGAAAAAAATACACATTAAAAAAAAAAAGGAAAAAGAAAAAAGAAAACAGGCCTTCGCCTTACCAAAGAAATCATCCCGTACTATGAGAGCCATCCCATACGAGAAAGGGAACAGAAAGAGATGGGGACAGAGGGGAAGAAAGGAAGAGAAAAAAAAAAAAAAGCAGCCATTAAGTACCAGTCTATAAATAGCAAACAGAGCAGCTCATCAGCATGTGTACATCTGTGTGTGGTGCCAGTAGAGGTGATGCTCAACAGTAACTAATCTACACTTGTTTTGCTACAGCCTGGCCTAAGAGAGATTTACACTTCAGATGTCAGGACAAGCTCAAAATGAGTTTCTTCCATCTTCATCATTTCCCCTGCACTAGAGGTGTTTCAGTTTCCCATCCTCACAACAAGATGGTTCAACAGACATTATGAACAAGGAGAGGGAAGGATAAGGGCAGGAGGAAAATAAAAGGAGGGTGGATATCAAAGCTCTCATCTGGACATTTTGCACAGGCACAAATCAACCTTCCCACTCTGACAAACTCCAAATCAACTTCAGCAGGAGGTTTTCTGAGAAACGTCCATGAAAAAGTGGCTCACAGTAAAAACAGTTTGAACTAAAAGAAAGGATGATGCCATCCCTTTCCTTTATGACCATGGAGCCAACAGCAAAAGGTGCCAGGTAAAGGAATGAGACAGAGCTCATTACCACACAAGTATAATGGTACTGCATCTGCCTTTACTACAGGGAAAACTTCATCCAGTTTGCACTGAAATCAAGAGAGATCCCCCTGACTTCATGTGAAATTACATCAAGGCCCAAATGCCTTTGATGGAAAGGTGCAAACCTTCTGATGACAGAGCATGGCCCTAAGGCAGCAAGTCTTCTCCACTAAAACAAGACAGAGCTATCACAAGTCCTGCCAGAAAGGCCAAGCTTCCACGGAAGACAGAGGCTGTGCTACGCTAATCCATCAAGCAAGTGTCTTTAATATATACAGCTATCCCAGAAGGCCAGTGCAAATCCACTAACCTACAGTGACTACCATGGACAGAGAGGGATTCCTCACAGCACAGTTCGCTGAGAGGACAGTGGGAACCTCACTCAGTTCTGTGCCAACCTAAGCCCTGCTCCAACCATAGCACCCATCCTGACAGGAAAAAACAGCAGTTTGAGCCCCCAGAACTTGAGTGGCAGGCCACTGTAGCAAACCTGCATAAAGCCACAGAAGAAAAGCTTACTGAAAGGCAACAGGCATGAGCATAGAGTGGGGACATCCTGTTGCTCAGGGACCCACCTGTGCAAGGCAACCAAGCAAGGTGGAGGTAGAAGTCTGCAAAGCCAACCATATTTCGGTAAGAGCAGGGGAGTATCACATGTGTATACCACATCATTCGACCTCAACAAGGTAAAAAGAAACAAGGAAACTGAGCAAAGGAGATACACACCTGAGAACTCCCCTATGGGCCATGTCCAGCGAAGCACAGAGAGACAGGGGAAAAAAAGGAAGTGGAAAAAAAGGGTCAATCAGTGACTGAAACAAACAAAACAAAAAATTGTTCAAAAAAACTTAACAATGATTCAGCCATTTCAATGTCAAAAGGCATGAAAAAGTAAGGACAGGACCTGCCATGACTGTAGATGGCATGACTCTATATACAGGACATTAAAAAAAAAAAAAAATTAAGGGAAGGTAATCTGTGGTACAACTGCAACCACATGCCTCAGCTACCTCCAGTTTTCCAGATATGAATCTCAGATAATCACATCTTCCTGGATAAACCTTTATTTTCCCTTTATTTTGTCTTCATTTAGCTGTGTATCACTAAATGCAGAAAAGCTAGTTCCCACTACCTTCTCCTTTCCACTCCCCTTGTGATTTCAGCAGCTAGATCTTCTGATAACATGACCTCTTCAGTGATACCTTAGCTCGCAAGAGACAATTAGTTGCATTTAAAACACTGGGTTGGGGGAAGGGGTTCGGAGTTTTTTTTCACAGTGCAGTGCTGGGACACAGTTTGATAATCCCATTTCAACTATGATGTATAAACTTACCGCTAACATAGCTGAATTTCTGTCTTCACCACAAAATCCTGTTATTTAAAGGGATGTTTTAATCTCCAAAGCAAACACAGTTGGGCATCCTAAAGCTGAAAGAAAGGACTTGTCCATAGTGCATAACCAAACTGCTAGTGCTCCTTCGCAGAAACTCTTGGGATAGGGAAAAGCAGGCAGCATGAGATGGGAGAAAGGCAAGCCACAAAGGATCAGGTAAGAACTTGTAATGAGAATCATAGAATCAGGGAATGGTTTGGGTTGGAAAGGACTTTAAAGCTCATCCAGTTCCAACCCCCTGCCATGGGCAGGGACACCTTCCACTACACCACGTTGCTCCAAGCACCATCCAACCTGGCCATGAACACTGCCAGGGATGGAGTAGCCACAGCTTCTCTCGGCACCCTGTGCCAGTGCCTCACCACCCTCACAGGGAAGAACCTCTTCCTAAAATCTAACCTGAACTTCCCCTGTTCGATATGAAAGCCATTCCATCTTGTCTTGTCACTACAGTCCCTGATGAAGAGTACTTCTCCAGTATCTGTATTAACAAGTGAATACACAGAAAACTAGTGTTCCTAAGGCTGTAGTAAGAAAAAAGGGAATTTGATCTACAATTACCACTAGTAAATAATTGTTTGCATTCCATATTTTTCTCTGGAATACTTCCTATGCAAACTCATGTATATAAAGCAGTATTAGTGGCAGCAGGGGGAACCCACATAAATATTATTATTTTATACACAACAGCAAAGAAAAGTGCCAACTGTGTACCAAGAGATGATGGCTGCTTTGCAGATATCCAGAAAGAATGAGTGAGATTTTCCATTTGAGAAACAGATTTGCCTGCCAGCTACTGCTCAATGGTAATTTCAGTAAGACCCTTCTACTTTAAAGTTCTCTTCGGTGAGACTTCTCTTCCTTTAAGAAACTGAGTCCAAAAGCAGAGAACAGTCTTCAAAGACTGATTGCCAAGTTTTGTGAGACAGTAGAAGTAGTATTAAAATTTTACTTAGGTGGCGTAACCTCACCTAATCTTTTGATTTATAGGGAAAAGTCCAAATATGACCCAGAAAGAGAATTCTGGCTTGTGGATCTTGTTTCTTACATCACATCCATAAAACACAATTTCCTCTATGGCTCTTCAAACTCAAAGGTAAACCTGGAAGTGATAAAAATTTCTCTAACAAGAAAGGCCCAAGTTTGAGTAATTTGAGCGGAAGAAGACTTAGTGCTTTCTATTGCACAAAGCCAAGAAACAAGTACAAATCTCATTTCTTGGTTAGAGATATGACTTCTAAGACATCTCTCTGCCTTTCTTTGTACAATCTTGGCAACATATGTGTTCATTAAAATTTCTCACAGAAAACTCACAAAACTACCCAATTTCATCACAGCCCATCTCCCAGGTTTGAAAAGGAACCAGGAGAAACTTTCCTGTTCTGCTAACCCACTGTGTGATCACTTGCAGGAGTTTTGCTGTTCCGCTCAAACCAGAACATTGTCCCAGCACAGAAATGGTATCTTCATAAACCACATGCAGTCTTCATAAGCCACACTTACATGGGCACTGTTCAACCCAAAAATCAATCACTAGCCTTTAAGCAGCCTTATTACTGGAAGAGGTGAAGCACCTTTGACTTCTGCCACTTTGACTTTGACTGCTACTTTGGTGATGGACCTTAAAAATTTTGGGCACCTAAAATCTTTGGCCCTTCGAAAACAATAGTCTGAATTTGTCACTGATCACTGGGTCAGACTACAGGGTAGTCCAAAGGGGAAGTGGATTTCCAGAAGACAGGTTTCCAGAAGTGGAGAACAGGTAGTCCAAAGCTGTTCAGACACCAAGCAAATAATTTTCTTGATGAGTAACTCTTAGAAGCTGGTGCCCCAGCCATTTGGAAGAGGGAAGGAAAGGAGCAGTTGGCACAGCGACTAGTGGAAGATAGCCATAGAATCAGCTATGCACTGTCCCAGATAAGCATTGATAAGGAAGCACCTGAGGACCAAGATAAAATTGATGGGCAATGGCAAGACTGTAATTGGTTTTTGATGCTTTGATTCTGCTAGAAGAGTTCCTGGTAACATATGAGGGCTGGCTAACCAACATTCCTTCAATAACGGACAGATGAAGCTTTAACCATCACAGGTAGTTCCTATTGCTATCTGTACTTTAAGCAGTAGTCCCAGTCCTTCTGCAATGACTGCTAGCATCCAGATGATTCTCAACCTGGAAATCTTACTCTTCCTTCTACATTCTTAAGTTCATAAGTATCTGCACATGCTGCCTCCAATGGCAGGCAGAGAAAGCCTATGCATTCCGCCTAAATCTTTGGTAGGATTTTTTCTGCTGGCAATTTTGAGTTGGAGGTGAAACATTAAATGTTTTAACACTTCAGGCAACGGTCATCAATCCAGGCATGAAAGCTCTCCCACATATTGCAGGGCTAACACCATGCTTCTAAAAAAACCAAACCCCAAACCTATCCACATCAAAAAGGTACTGCAAGCATTCTGATGACAGTTTGGATCTTGTTCTTAGATTCCAGTTACACTATTACTTACAAGAGTAACAATTTCACAGATACTTTGTTTTAAATAAAGCAAGTAGCATGGTATTAATCTCCCTTCTGGAAGTCTTCAGCCCACATCTTCACAGTGAAGTCTTCAGTGAATAGGGCAAAATCTATCCTCTCTGAAGAAATACAACTTTTATAGGGTCCCAATACAAGACTCGTATTCAAAGCTGATACAAGTATCTTCCTAATTAAATTTCTGCAAAGGTGAACTGCTGTCAATCTGTGACATAATTCAACTCATCCTCTTCTGGACACACATACAGAACCAAACTGACAAGATTATCCATAAGCAGTTCTTACATCAGTAATCACCAGAAAGGAAAAGTACACTTTCAGATCAGATCCCTTGCATAAAAGGCATATTGCCAGAGTCCTCATGTCTCCTAAGTCTCCTTAAATCAAGCAGTAAAATGGAAAGTGAGCTACACAGTTATAACTTTGTCGGCTGTCTATGCTATCTGACTATTCATATTGCTCTGATTCAGGAAAACAGTCAGCAGGGACTCAAATTCTGTCACATTAAGGTCTAGTAATCAAGAGTCCAACACCAGAGAGTATGCCAAGGGCTCAGACTGCTACCTGAGGCAAAGCTGCTTTTCTGACTGCTTCAAAGTGCAACTCAAGAATACAGAATACAAGCAGACTTCAGGCATCACTGGCTCCTTCAAAATCAGCCTAAAAAGTGAATTACTTCATCTCTTACAGACTGACTGTAAAATGGTAAAAACTGCAGTACAGACCAAAATATTTCCGTATAATTTAAATTTAAAAAAATTAACAAAAGGAGTTACTTTCTCCCAAATTTCAAACAAAGTCTTTATTCCAAGTGAAACTGCTAGTGTGTAAAATTACTTGAAATTTGGAGGAGGAGGTAGAAGGAGCAGGTTTTGTCTTTGAGCTGTTTGTGTGGGAGAATCCTGTAGAAAAATAACTTATGCATATAAAGACAACCCAAATAAAGTTTACGCAACAGTTTAAGTTATTTTCTGAGTAAGCATTACTGTACTGCAGGTACATAGTTCAGTCACGTAATGTCTCAAATTCCTATGCCATTTTTTTAAATCTAAACATTCAAGTTCTGGGGGGAAAAAAAATAAAATAAAAAATTTTAAGTGCCTCTAGAAGCTTAACACAGTTGTCATTGTACCACAGAAAACAGAATGGTTCTGAGCAAGTTTTTACCTAGCAGATCTGCTCCTTCATCAACATCTCCGATAACCTCGGACCCTGCTGTGGAGAGTTCATGATACAGAGAGTCTGTGTTGATGCCAAATGCCTTGTTCACAATTCCCTGTGTTGGGCTGTTGTTGAAAGAGAAAAAATGAAGGACTCTCGTTACTTGGCAACATTGAAGCTAGAACCAGACCACTGAAATCAAACCCTGAAAGCACATTCCACCCCTTCATCATAGGCTGATTCAGAGGACGTATTGACTAAAGAAAAAGAATGGTTTATTTGTCATATCAAGAGCAAGTACCTATCATGTACAACACCAAAGCTCGCATACCTGACCTCCTTTTAAATCATAACAGTTAACAACTATTCAATATTTGATGGAAATATTCAACTCACAGAAGCTCCCAGCTCTGACTTTTCTGCAAGGATTCCCACACTCCTATCAGTTTTGATAGCAACCTTAGATAGCAATAGCAGATAAAGACTCAAATGCTGAAAAGAGCAATGGCCTTTTTTCCTTCACCAACTAGCAAATGAAATCACCCTGAAGGTTTAGTTTCTTTCTGGGGTGAGTCTATGTACCAAAATGCCTCCACTTGTCAACAAAATTTATTTCATGAAAGGTAAGTCAAAGTTAACGTTTTCTAATCATACCTTATAGGAGCACATTTCCACCTCTTAGTGCCATCAAAAGGTACAAATGCTATTTCAGCTATCTAATTATCTCCTGCATCTGCCTCTAAGAATTGCCCCTGCATCCCACATATTCTGCAGGGAACTCAGCTGTAGGTGGTTTTGCAGGTGAGAAATGCATGTTACTGCTGCTCACACCCTTCTCTAGGAGGGTGCTCAAGAAGGTAAATCCAGTCCAGATTCAGAGTGGGAGAAAACCTCAACTTCACTTTGTTAGGCTACTATCTTCTGCATACCTATAAGAGTCAGTGGTGTGTTTTTGCCAGTCTAGTACCAAATTATCCACCAGATGAGGGTAAAAATTAACAAATCCTGTAAGATTAACCTCCTGACCTCAGTAAAAATGAATCAAGGAATCTAGACTAATAATTCTACACTTACTACATGCCACATAGAAATATGGTACCAGTATCGATGGCCTTCAGGGAGCCTCCTTTTTAACACAAACTGGGTAATGTATAGGAATCAGAGCAGCATAGTAGTTCAGTAAAAGTCTGAGAGAACTCTCAAGGTTCTGTGTGCACAGATGGGTCAAAATTGCTTTGACCAGCCATATAAGGAACCACACCCACCCACTGCCCCAAGGCCTTCAGTCCTTTTCTAAGCTACATGTACGTGCAGTGTCTTCAGCCCTGTCTCCTGCTCCTCCTGGGTAGCACTAGGCCTAATTCATCCCATTGCCTTGTCTGGGGCTGCTGATGGAGCTCATCATTAGTGCTCTACCCTCTTTCTCAGAACCTGAGGGATTGGGATTGCTGGGATTACTCCTGCTTGTCTTCTCATGGAGCAGCCCTGCTCCTGCTCTTGAAAAAAATAGAAAAAAATTTGCACTTAAAAAAAATAGAACTGAAAAAAAGCTCGAGGTTTTGAAACTGGATTCAGAACTGATCTCTCATAAAACATATGCATCTCTGCTCTGGAGAGCGTCCAGCTCTGGGGCAACACCACAAGAGGGACGTGCTGCTGTTGGAGTGAATCCAGAGGAGGCTACGGAGATGCTGCGAGCGCTGGAGCAGCTCTGCTCTGGAGACAGGCTGAGAGAGCTGGGCTTGTTCAGCCTGGAGAAGAGAAGGCTCCAGGGAGACCTCAGAGTAGCTCCAGTGCCTAAATGGTGCTTACCAGAAAGACGAAGAGAGAATTCTTACCTGTACTGACAGGACGAGGGGTAACAGTTTTAAACAGAGAAGGTAGATTTAGATTAGGTATGAGGAAACAAGTCTTTACCATAAAAGTGGTGAGGCACTGGAACAGGTTACGCAGAGAAGTTATGGATTCCCCACTGCTGCAGGTGTTCCAAGACCAGGCTGGATGGGGTTTGGAGCAACCTGTTCTAGTGGAAGGTGCCCCTGCCCGTGACAGGGAGCTGCAAGTAGCTGATCCAAGCCAAACTATTCTACGAGTTTATGATCTTTTCCTTCTTCTTGACAGCTTAAGCCCATGTCCACTTTGTGCCTCAAACCTTTTGTTGCTACACCTCTCTGTCCTCTGATCTAACAAGGCAAACAAGCGCAGTCCTGGGTCAGATGGACAGGTCTTTGTGCAGATAATCACCAGACATTTGCCACCTCCAGAGAACTCAAAGAAAGTCAGAACCCCTTATGTTATACTTCGCAGAATATATGGACTTTCTAAAACACCTGTACCTTGAACTCAGAGTAAGCCACAGCATCCATTCCTCGTTCCTCATAACAAACAGAACAGCACACAGTGAAAATTCACAGTCAATACCTGTTCCCAGTACGTTCTAGGCGGGGGTCTTGACACATATCCAGCTCTGGGGTAGAGTCTATGATGTCCTGAACATCGGACCACTCATCACTGCTGCCCATTCCTAGGTAAGACAATAGACACTATTTGTAGTATCAGGACTTCCACAGGATGCTGCTCCTTGAAGTGACTGTAGCAGCTTTGAATATCAACATTTCAAAATTTTACAGTGTCAAGTCTTAAAACAGGAACAGAAAGTGGATGATCATCTGGAGTCATAAATGCATCAATGCTGGGAAAGCGCCCTCACAATTCCAGAGCAGGAAGACCTCAACCATCTCCCTCCCAGCCCAGAGTGTCACCAAGGTCATTGGCCTGAATCCTCATTAAAGAGTGATAAACAGCAATATTTCACCCATTGAATGACAAATAAACTTTATTTTTCTGTCAATAAAAACTCTTCAATCACCATGCAGCTTTAGCTGAGATTGAAAATTGTATAGCTTCACAGCGAATACTGTAGTTATGAACTGGCACTATATTTAGTTTCAATAGAAATAAAATTTCAATAGAAATTGTCAAGTCTACAACTGGTTTAGATACCCATTACAGTGAAATTACACTTAAAATCTGATACATTTCTTAATAAATAAATTTCTTAATAAATATATTTCTACATTTCTTTCCTAAAATCTGTTCTCATTTCTGTATAATCTACAGCCTGAAGATAGTATTAACCAAACTGCTCCAAAGCCCAGGCTTGCACCTATTCTAAACAAGCAGTATGAACACAATGTCTGTTCACACAACAAATTCTTGAAGGATTAAAGACCTACTTTGTAAACTGCATTAGTCCCTGTTAGATGTGAAATTTTTGGCGTTCCAAACAGCCCCAGAAGCCAAATATAACAGCCCATGACAACTTGTGTGTTGATTTTATTCTTTTAGGCTGGCATTGTGCTCCAGCTGGCAACAAATTTCATATTTGAAGACAAAGCATGATATGTATCAGTTGCCAAAGCAGGCATCCATACCCCAGTGGTTTTCAAACTCACAGAAACAGGTTTCCTCTTATTTTTTCAAGCTGGGAAGCTTTTCTGCAAATACCTTTGAGTACTTTTTTTGGTACTTCAGCTCTAAGGCATGTATGCGTATCCCTGACATAATTATGTGTCTATAATTAACCATGTAAGATGCATGAAATACAAAAAACAAAATTCAAGTATCTCTGTTTCTCTTCAGCATGAAGATCCAATTTTGCATTACATGTGAGAAATAGCTGAAAAGTTGAATATGCAGAGCACACAGGAAAGATACTGTATCTGCCTAGAGCTGGTTCCACAATATGGTACTTCCACCAAGAAAAAAGCAGCTTTCACATGCAAAATGACTTCATAGTTGCACACACACAGAAGAGAAAAAACTTTGACTCAAGAAAGCTATTGATGGTAAAAGAGCTTGTAAAGCAGCAGCTGTAAAAATAAGGGTAAGAATTTAAAGGGCATTCAAACTACTGACATCTTGTTCTCAATTTCTCTGACCCCAATGCTTTTGCTGACTTGCCTTGTCCAAGATCACCAAACAGATCACAATTTAAGAGTTGGCTATGCAGAAGCTACATGCTTTTATGGAGAACTATGTTAGTTTCTGGCAGATTGACATCTGTGACCCAGAAACCCCTCAGCTGCTAACATAAATACAGAATGGGACTCAGCCATTGCAATTCCCATTCAAATGCTACAACAAAAGATGTTACATGTTGGTTTACAGTCTTAATTTGTTGGGAACCAGCCTGGGAATGTTAGCAGAATTTCCTCTGTATTATTCAGGAAAAAAAAGGTGATCATCTGGCTCAGATGCTAACCCTGGAAACCTATACTCATCCATGTGCTCCTGCACAGATTTCCCTTATGATCTTCAGCTAGTTTTACAGTCCTTTTGTATATGACCTGTAGAACAGACCATTTCTCATTTCTGAAGGCTGCTGCAAGCCTAAATACAATACATGCTCAGACACAACACTGGCACAGCTATATGAAAAAAACGAAGAAAACAGCTTTTATCATCTTCATTTTATTTAAACAGCCTGGTGCTAAAGTGTTAGGTGGTGGCTAACCTGACAAGAAATCATGAATTCAAGTTACTAAAGGACTCCAAGAAGGGGATAGAAAACAACCATAACTTCCAAAGATTTGGGGGGGACTAAAAGAAAACAGCTTATTTAGCTAAGAAAAACAGCTGGATATAATTGCTATTTTAAACACATCAAAGTAGGGGATAAACACACAGAAGGGAAAATAATTACTTAACCTAATTGACAAATTTGGCATATGAATAAATGGAAATAAAATACGTACAAATAAGTCCAGACATAAAACTAAATGGAAGCTTTTAACAATTGTATTGATGAGGTCCACAGTTTTCAAAAACCTCAGAATAAAAAGGGACTTGACTGCTCATGGAAGAAGTTCTATGACATGGATGAATGCAAGTGCAGGGAACTGAACTCAATAACCTGTTCCCATCCTGTCCATTTGTGAAGCTATCCATATTACTGATGTTTTAAAAATTTGCTACCCAGAAAACTGCTAACATCCCATCAGCCCTGCCTTGCTTGTGTATCTTTCCGAGTAAGATTTCCTCAAATTCTATACTTTTCATATCAATTAACCCTTGGTCTCCTAGCCTCTTCCTGTAACAGAGGGACAAAAGCACTGGCAATTCAATTATTTTAATGATCAAGTACCAAAGCTCCAACTTCCATACCTATGCTGACATTCCTCATCTCCTGTGTGACCTGGACTTCCATGTTCCGGCTGTTCCGCTTTTCGCGTGCTCTCTTACTGCTCTTGGTTGTGCCACTGTATTCGCTGATGGGTTGGATGCTCTCATTCAAGGGTGTGACAGCAGCAGAGGGCACAGATGATGTGGGAGTGTTCGATTTGGTTCCAGTGGTGCTCGGTGTGGCAGCTGCTGAAGACTGCCCAGATTCAGACATTTCATCTTGAGGACACTATGACAATTCCAGGGTGGGGGAAGAACAAAAAGGGAAAAGCATAGCTATACATTTCAATAAATCTCCCATTTGTTGGTGTATGGCTGCTTAAAGCATTAGGGAGAATGAGTCTTGCTAGCTGTACCAGCTACATGTCCAATGCTTGCTGGTGACACTAGGCACAGCAACCACAATGAAGCAGTGAATTTTCGTCCTGAACTCAACAAGCAAATCCCACCTAGGAAAAGAGTGATATCCTTCCTCCTTTGCCACTAAACATTGTTCTTCACAAATCACATCAGTATGTGATCTCTTCACCATGTATCTCAGGAAAAGTGGCTTCATCGTAAATGAAAAGCACTTGCAGCTCATACTGACTGCAGTGGAAGCTGAAGGGCTTTGACACTTGCAGCAAGCTAAACCAGCATTTCCCAAGACTAGAAGGCAATATGGATATTGCTTGGGAAGGATCTGAAGTGGCCTCTTAAGAGGTCCTGGATGATGTCATTACACTAAGTCATCAACAGAACCTGAATGAGAGAACAACAAAATGATTTTGACACTAAACTGCAGCAGCAAAGTGAGTACCAAGCTGGGATAGTCTGGCTTTGCTAGAGCAGGAGACCTGTGCCTCCAAACCACCTTATTCAGAAGCTAGCCAGGCATGGGTCTAGCTTGACAACACAGTAAAAACCGGCTGGTCTCCCCACTTCCAAATAACAGAATGACAAGACCCAAGAATTAAAAAAAGAAAATGATAAATCAACAAAGGAGATGGATCCTCAGTGTGAAATGAACACAAACGGCTCTCAGTTTTACAGTCGTTACAGCCCCACTTCTTGCAATAATACCTCTTGAAAAACATGAGAGGTTTGAAGGCTCAGTCAGGATTTTATACCATGACTCCTGTTTGTCATCATGCTTCAGTCAGCCAATTACTGTCTTGCCCAATGCTGTGATAACTCCCAGACCCAAATGAGATCTGTCCATTCTTCATGGCAGTCCACTGTAATCACTGCCTGCAGCTAGATGACAAAATTCATGTTGCAAGTTAGATGTGATTATGAGTTGCAATTGGGTGCAGTGACATCCAGCACCTGCACATACAGAGCCTGCCTGAATCTTTACTATTTGTCTCTCCCCTCCTGTGCAAGTACTAGAAAGAACCTGCTCTGAGCCTCCCAACCTTGGAGCTGTGACCCTGTTTCACTTCACTGATTTGGAAGTCTTGTTCTCTTGTTCTAATAATAACTGCACAACATGACAAAGAAATTCAAAATGGGATGAGACAGAAGACTGAAGAAAAAGGTGACTTAACCCTTTGCAGCCATGTATACTTTTTTTAATTTGCAATTTTACTAAGATCTTCCTTTAGACTGGCCTCTCTATGCTTATCTTAAAATACCCTGCTGTACACCACACTGTGGAAGTCAAAGGTTTTACACTGGTTCTGTGGATTTATATTTGAAATTAAGACTTTTTAAAACTGTGTTGCTATTAAATACAATCCATATTCTGTATACAGCTTCTGCATTGTCAGTCCAAACAGCACCACACTTCTACACTCGATTCATCTCCCTGGACATTTGACAATTTTATCATTAAGACTGAGATGGAGACCTTTCACTTAGGCTGCTGCATGTGATAACCACATGGAGACCTTTCACTTAGGCTGCTGCATGTGATAACCACACTTTCCACCTCTACTTCAAACTCCCGTTTCAGGAGCTACTTTCCTAATTCGTAAAGAGACAAAAAAAATCAAACTAGGATTTTGAGAACCAATATGATCCAGTAAGCCTTGTATTACTTCAACTGCAGTTTGCCTGCTGTGCTTCCTTATGTACAAAGTGACAAAGAGATTCAAGTGTGAAGTACAACCATAAAACCTACTTCCCCAAACAAAACTTCTGTTGGATGAAAGGATTCAGAGATGTTCTTGTACCCACTGTAAGTCTGTAAGAATAACCAAACATTACTGCAGGTGTCTGAGCATCTTAGGACTTCAAAAACAGACACCCAGGTGGGTCCACACATCATCCCTTGAAGCAGATGTCATTCAAAAACCCTGTATCATCAATGTCTATAGGGCACTATCTGCATCAGAGATGCTCTAACTTCTTATTGACATAATCTGACCCTCACCCAGAACACAGCAGTGAGTAAAACTACCCTGGTCTTTCACTTACTTCTTGGTTATACATCTGAGTTTTGTATTTAACAGAAAATGTACTCTATCAACCCATCAGTCTCCATTGGAGAAATTCCTCTCAGATGTAAATACTATCAAGGCATTCCTCTTCACAGTCCAGAAGCATTATTAATCTTTGCTGGCATCTTCCTTCTACTGTCCTCAGTGCTCCGTTAATGCGAAATATTCCACTAAGTGTACAGCTTGCCCTTACAGCTTAGGAGGCATTCTCCATAACCCACAGCTCACCCGAAGAATACTCTTCACAACCACCACTTACCTACAGCCATACCCGTCAACCTCCTAAACATCAAATGTGTAGTAGTGACCTCCAAAATGCATTGCAAAGGCCCAACATTCATAGCAGTCATATGTCACCATGAGAAGCCATAATTGTATGGTTATAACACTGAAAGCATAGTACATAAAAACAAAAATGTTAAGGACTTTAATCTCCAAAATGGTGTATAAAATAAATGTACAACTGAATGCAAAAATAATGACAGCAACTAAAACAGAAAATAAGCATACAAGGACACTTAAAATGTAACTACAGTATGGCCCCATGAAGAAGCAAAACTAGTCAGAAGAGTACAGGATACACATATGGGAAAGTGAGTTGTCTGTGCAGCTGATGTCAGCTAAGCGTCTGAGCTGCTGAAGAGATGAGGAGTGCACAAGCATCACTGCTGAGATTTCAGTCATGCAAAATATTTGAGAAAAAACATTCCAATCAGAGAGTGTGCAAGATGCTTGCAGGAAGAAAATCTCCATTTCAAACTGCAAACCTGGTCAGACAATCACATCCTTTAATCATTCATAGGTTTGCTCCATACTCTTAGGAAATCCTTCGTAACACATTACCCTATCCAAGTCTTCCACAGCCCAAGCTCTGTGACTGTACCCTACCAGGCAGCCTCCTTAAACCCAGCACCCCACTTCTGTATTTTCCTAATGATCACCAACAAAAATCCCAGCACTACCTGTCAGGTGTTTTGAGTAGCACACTACTCCTGCACAAAGCTTTCTTGTAACCAGAAATGGATTTCTTTGCGTGACAGAACCACTACCAAATCACTAAGAGATCCAGTCAGAAATCCTTTATTACCTGAACTTGATCATCAAAGCTTCCGTTTATCTGGGTTCCTGTTGCATTCTCCTGCAATGCAGATACTGGGCTATCAGTGAGAGCTACTCAACTTCTTTCACAAGTTCTGCAATGGTACTGCTTATAGAATTACACCTTAGCAAGTCTGTGAAGATGGATCTAACCCCAACATCCTCGCAGCTCCTCTCCAAAAACTAACCCCTGCTGCACACACCTCATGACTAGCAAGCTTAAAAACATGTTCACAGCATAGTGTGCAGCACTGCCTGGAGATATCAAAGTTCCAGAACTGGTTCCAGAACTAGAAGCAGGTTGGTCTCTGTGCGTTTTTGTGGCTGGCTGTGTCCCTGCAGTAGTGCTGTGTTAGCACAGCACTAGTCTGAACAAACACATTCATGCTCTGTCTTCATCCTTACCTATGTTATTGCACTGTAGCATTGCTATTCCCTAATTCCAGGCAAAGTTTTCCAGAAATGACTGCAGGAGATGACTGGCATTCTGCAAGTTGCTATTATTCCCAAATTTCTGTGCTTTTAATACTACAGCAAGGGTTGGGTTCCAAGAACAGCCTCGACCCTATCCAAAGATCTTACTTTGGTACTTCCAATTTCCATGGAGGCAGAGGGCTGCCCAATTGCAAAGATTTGTGCTGTGCTTAGCCTGGCCACTTAACAGAGGCAGTGTTAAAAAAGGTAAGTTGCTGCTTTGTTTTCTGTGTAAATTCTGAATTTGCCTAAATTTCTTTTGCTACGCATCAAGGAGGCCACTCCTGCAATCCCTCATGCCAAAGTACCATTAATGTAACCTGGGGACGTGGAGAATGGGTAAAAAAACAAGTTGAGTTTTGTTTTTGTTCCTCCTCTTTGCCTTTACTGCCTCAATTTATTTTACAGGTTAGTGATTTCAAACTTTGCAAAAGGAGATCAGTCCTTAGATGTGACATATAAAACACTCAATGTTCCACAAATTCCAGGCAGAGAGAAAGTAAATTTTATCAGACACCTTCAAAGCAGACCAGAAGCTCTGCGAGACACTGGTGCTGGGTAGATGCACCGCTGACTTTCAGGCCTGTCACCAGGTACTGGGTTGGAACTAGATGATCTTTAAGGTCCCTTCCAACCAAACCATTCTATGACTGAATGATGATTCAAAGAGAGGAATTTGGTGGGATCCTGAGCACAAAGACTTCGAGAGGTCTATAGGTACAGCCCATTGGAAATGTGGTTACCATGTGCTGTCTAAACTGTAAAGCACTGCAGTGAGCTGTCAGTTGAAACATCTGGGTCCTCAGGCTGGTCACTTGAACGGCAGAGCAGAGCCCCACAAGCAACAGGCAAAACCATGCAGCTGTTTCAGTGCAGTTGTAATGCTATGAGCTCTTTGGCAAGCCTCAATGCAGAAGGCCGTGCATTGAAGGTGACAGATATATTGACGGTAGACAATGCAAGTCTAGAGCAATGACTAGATATATAGGAGGAACTGAAAACCTTTAAGCACAGTGCAAGACTTGGGGATCCAGAGAGGATCAGGAGCCCTTCTTCCGGAACACAGGAATGCCAGAACAGGGATCAGGCAAAAAGGACAAACACTGGAGAGCAAGCACAACCCAATGTCTGGTCCCAGCTAAGTACATTATGCATATTGAGGCACTACTCTTATCAAGGGGGAGAATGGGACCAGGTTCCCACATTTCCTCTCCCAAGTAAGCTGTAAAAAAAGTGAAGGATTTATCTTCCCTAAACCCCTAATGCCTCCCCACACATTCCTCTCAGCTTGGGGCCAGTCAAGTAAAGGAGATTGTCACTGAGGCAGAAAGCACGAGGAGCTGTCAAATCCCTCCCATACCATATATTAGATCTGCAGAAGAATATCCTTCCACCTACAGCACAGCTACCAAGGGAGCAGACACACAAAAGGGAGTGGCTGCAAAGGGTTATGGACACAGACTGGTCTCCATCTTAATGAAAACATGAGATGCTATTGACAGTGTGAGAGTGAGAAGTTCTTGCTCCATGACGGTCTGTAAAACCTTGTAGCTGGAGTTGGACTGCAGCTGGCTGAGGTCACTGAGGTGCCAGTGGTCCAGTTTTGGGATGATCTTGGCCCCTTTATGCCCACGTACCATGCCATCCGCGAGGGGGAAGACATTCAGAGAGTTAGGACGTTCCTTCCTGCTAAACAGACAAACAGAGAGAGGGGAAACCAATCTGTTAGCCATTTACAAGGTTCTGTAGAAAAGAAACAGCACACTAGCTTATGTGAAGCATGAGTCTCTAGAAACTGAATTGCACTCCTGGCCCTCACACAGCAGTTGTATGAACTCCCACTTCCCACACTTCCATGCTGTTGTCTACCCAGACCCATGGTGTCTGCTGCTAGAGCCATACCTATTCCTTGTGAGACTCTAGGAGGGAGGAGGCCAAGTGATCACAACAGGCACAACTGCCTCCTCCACCAACACAAAATATTTTGCGGAAATGCGTAAGTGCAGGAACCATCAGTCAATTTAAGTTAGTGTATATTCTGAGAAACAAAGGTACTGTGGGAAAATAGCCCACAGCAAACAACTCTCACAGCAAAATTAAAGCTCCCATAGATCCTACCGATGCCATCGCTGGGTCAGAAAAGGGGCTTTAAAGTAAGAGCCACCTAAATGGCACTTCTGTACATTCCATCCCAAATCCCATTAGCTCCAAGAGCAGAAATCAGAAAGGTCTGGATCACTTTCGGTATTAAGAAAATAATACCTGTACTCTTCGATCCCCTCTTCAAATCCATATTACAATCCACTCAAAATTCAGAAATTAAAGGTGCAAATGAATGCATCATTTATGTTGACATATGTCTGTCATGTTTTCTTCATCTTCTTTCTTGGCAACTGCAGGTAACTAGGTAATTGCAGGTTTGATTCTGAACATAAAAGCTGGCAGAAGTTTTGAGACCAAGCTCCAGTGGGAGAAAATCTAGAGCAGGCAGTGGAGGTGAAAAAGGCTGCAGCAGCTTGCTGAAACTGGCAACTGGTTTTATGCCAGAGAAGCAGGCCTACAGGGACAGAGCACACGTGTATTTGGGGATACCCCCAGAAGCCTCCACTCACCAATGCCAGTGGCCCTGCAAAGATGAGCTAAGCTGATCTTCTGTGTGACAAGCACCCATAAAGGGGTTCATTGACGGTACTTCACTTACTCTTGTATAGGGCTTCTGGTTATTGGTGTGGGGAGTGATGAAATCCACCCTTCTGTATACCCGTATTAATAACAGCAGACCTTCCTGTGCCTTTCTCCAACAGCCATCAGAACTGCTCTGATAATCAGACTGGGTGAACATCAAAATCACCTCAGCCATTACCACAGGTGAAACAACTGCAGCAAAGCCTAAGGACTACCAGGATATATGCAAACACACTAACACAGGAGATGGTACATGAATCAGTTAATTTATGAAGGAAGGAGGTCGAGTGTCTAGCAGAGGAGACAATGCCTGTGGAATAAACTTAAATAACTGACTGTCCTGGGTTCAGCAGTAGCAGTCATTTTTCTCCTTCTTAGTAGCTGGCAGTTTTTGACTTTTGTGTTTTTGACTTTTGGCCTGGGAACAGTGCTGATAACACTGATGTTTTCAGTTGCTGCTCAGTAATGTTTGGTCTGACCAAGGACTTTCTGAGTCTCATGCTCTGCCAGGGAGGAGGGGAAGCAGAGACAGGACACCTGACCAAAACTGACCAAAGAGGTATTCCATACCACAGCATGTCGTGCTCAGTATATAAACTGGGGGCAGTTACCTGGAAGGGTTAGATCACTGCTCGGTCAGGGCGGGTGGTGAGCAGTAGTATTCTCTTCCCTTGTTATTTCCCTTCCCATTACTATTATTGGTGGTAGCAGCAGCGGTTTGTGCTATACCTTAGTTACTGGACTGTTCTTCTCTCAACCTGTGGGAGTTACATTCTTTTGATTCTCCTCCTCATCCCTCTGGGAGCTGGGGGGAGGAAGGGGGGGGTGAGCAAGATAACGGCTGCATGGTTCTGAGTTACTGCTGGGCTTAAACCACGACAATGACTTTCCCATTCCCAGCACTGCCTGGCCAACACAGCGTGCTGCACCACTGTGTCAGCGTTGGTTGTACTAAGAATAATCACTTGTGGCCTATCTTGGGCAGAAACATGTTTCTAGTGTGGGCCAGCAAGATTTGTGATGCAGTTTTCCTAAGACTGCATTAAAATCCTCTCCTGAAGATCCTTACAGATTCATACATGGAAGTATCATAGAGAAACCATCTTAAAAAGTGTCATGGTTTAAGCCCAGAACCACACAGCCGCTTGCTCACTCTCCTCTTTTTATCGCCCACTCTGGGTGGGATGGGGAGAAAAGTTGAAAGAATGTAAACGCCATGGGTTAACAAAAGTTTAATAACCACAGTATAATACAAAACTACTACTAATAATAATAATGATAAGGGAAGTAACGAGAGGAGAGAATATAAAACCAAATAGGGAAGGGGAAAAAAAACAAACGCTAACCAGCAGCGCTGCACAATACGATTGCTCAGCACCTGCTGACAGATACCCAGCCTGATTGAGCAGTGATCTGGCCCTTCCAGGAGACTCCTCCCAGTTTATATACTGGGCATGACGTCCTGCAGTATGGAATACGCCTTTGGCTACTTTGGGTCAGGTGTCCTGTCTCCACTTCCTCACAGCTTCTTGTGCCCCTCCTCACTGGCAGACTTGAAAGTCCTTGATCGGTGTAAGCACTACTCAGCAACAATTAAAAACATTGGTGTGCTATCAGCACCAGACCAAAGCCGAAACACAGCACTGCACCAGCTACTAGGAAGGAGAAAAATAACTGCTACAGCTGAACCCAGGACACAATGGCAGCACATAAATGGATTTTAGAGGAACACAGATCATTGACACAACCTGATTAACCTTACTTTCATAGAGAAGATGCAACCATCTTTCAACAGATTCAAAATCAGATTGATACACGATATGGATTACCAGTTTTCTGGTACCCTTTCCTCTCAAAAGGCTTTCTGGTGCTTGTTAATTTTAAATACTAACAGTGGCTGAAGGTTTATAGAAAACATATCATGTCTGCGTGTCTAAATACCAATTTATGACTTCTATCCTATTATTTACACCTATTCTTAATAGGTCATGATACCTTAGTACACCTACCTCTATTTGTCTTCCTGCATTTGCCTCTCTTTATCTTACTTCTATCATGCCAAGACCCTGAAAGTTTCTAACAGCTGAGTTTTAAGTTTCTAAATAACACACTACGGAAATTTTTCCCCCAATATGAAATCTTCACCCCAGCACTGTATCGATTTAAGTGCCACAAAAAGTATAGCCAGTTATGTAGAAGAGATTAAGAAGAGATTCAAAACTAGAAATTAGAACTTCATGCCACAAAGACAGAAAATTCCTAGTTTTACAGAAATAACTCAACGGTCCCAAGAAAGTCTAATTCAAAAGAATAATTCTTTTCAAGGGGAGGAAAAAAAAAGCCAGTTTCCTGTGTTTCCTCTTCTTCAGGTTAAGATGATGGTCTTAAGGAAGTCATGCTTCACAGCTGGAAAAAATGTCCTGTAACTGCAAACCATTCCATGCAGAACAAGTGGTGCAGTTAGAATACCTAACAACATGCTACAATAGAAACACTTTTATGACTGTGCTGGGATGGCCTGATGTAACTCACTGGCAGCACCAGGAAATATGAGCCATCCCAAACATATGCTGAGACATTATACTTCCTCTTCAGGTAATTTCTATCAGATTTCTTTTGGGAAGCCATAGCTTATTTCTACATTCATATACAAACACACACACATTTAACATACAAGGAGATACAGCCCCCCACTGAATGTACAGGGAATGTATGAACTTCACAGTCCCCCCTAACCAGAAGACATGGGACAAGGTCTCCATAGTGTCAGAAGCTGTAGGATCTCCAGGAAAGCATTTTAACACAGATAGTTAGGAAATTTTCTTGCTGAGTTTCTTTGGAAACACCTTCCAGCCTTTCCTAAATCTCACAGGGAAGGGGAAGAAGCAAACACCACTGAAGAGCTAACTTCAACTTTGCTGTCTTGGGGTTGACTATCAGTCTTCAAAGAAATTTAGAGTACTCTCAGGAATGGCCTAAATTTTGAGTGCTAGAGTAACCTTCATAACACTTGGTTGATTACACCTTACATTACGAGGTAAACAGCGAACTCCTCAATAAAAGTTTGCAGTAGCAAAAACCTGGGATCAGGATGCTCTACAGGTAACATCCTAATGTTTGTTATACATAACAAAACTGTGATTTGTTTGCCAGCACTTAAAAGACAAGAACTGCTCTTTGCAGTCTCCAGATGCAGAACTTACTGCCCAACCCAGGAGTGCCTTCAGAGGGCCACTAACAGCAACATGCATTTTCTGCCCACTCAGAACACATACATGCCTCATACTCTACAGTAAAATAGGGGGGAAAAGATGAGTTTTAAAATATTCTGGGACATGAAGTATAAATGTCCAATCACAGAGGACTGATCCTGTTTTGGGACCTGTGTCTTCTGCGTTTGAGTTCACAAGCTTCTTCCTGATGAGAACATTCTTCCAGACACAGCAGCCTGGTCACTCCCTCTGCCTCACCCGCTGAGCCAGTCTAACCCCGGTACCAGCAGACAGAGAGCAAATTCCCAGCATCACCTGTTGCCAGTCAACAGCAATCTCCCAAACCAAGATTAACAAAGTGAAGATGCAGCAACAGGTTTTACCTTTTCCTCCATGACTGGCGATGACTGCCGTGACAAACATAACAGCCAAAACAGAGCAGCAATTGCACAAAAAGCGAGACAAAAAAGAACAACCATTAGAGAGCAGAGGTCATGCAAACATGCAGTCCTACCAAAGTTAAGGAGAATGAATACACTGTCATCCACCCCACACACAAATGTGCACTGTGCTCATTACCCCTCCTGGATGGCTGTTGATACAGCCCCCCAACAGTTCTTGCACAAACTTCTCACAAGGGACAAGCAAACAAACATACTTGGTGTCATATGCAGCATATTACAGTCATATGCACACTACAGTCTTACACACCCCTATTCAGTCTAACACACCCAAGCACATCTACAGATGAGAATAAATAAGTACACTCCAATTCATGTGACAGGCTATGAGAAATTATGTCTATGTCCCCCCAGTGCACACCAGTGCACCAGGACACACAAAAGCTGGTGCTCACCCCCACCCAGCTGTGCAGTGACACAAAAACACACATCTGTCCCAAGTGCTTATGCACAAGCATATACAGACACAGAACTACACACACACGCCAACAGTGCAAAAGTTGAAATGAAGGAAAAAGTCTCATTTCCCATTGGTGGCTCCTACAAACTCAGGTCACTGCCCCATCAGGGCTTTCACAGATCCACAGTGTTTCATTTTTCTTCTCCCGAGACTAGCAATATGACACACTTACAAGGGTAAAAGACTAATTTCTCTAATACAAAGAGGTAATTCTTGATGAAAATTTTGCCCTTTGTCCCAGAGAATGGCAGTCCTGTACATATAACCAGAAACACTTTATTCCTTCAAACAATGGTAAAACAAACTCACAATTAACGTTAGCTTCTTTGAAAGTCAGGGAAGGAAAAGCTCATTAAAATTAACTCTTACCACGCAGTCTACCAAAATTTGGCAGGTGCATATATAAACCATCCTGTAAAAGCCCTAAAGCATGTTTTTGCCTATGGTACTTTTACATTTTATGGTATCAGTACTTCCACAGACAGATTCTTATTTACAAAAATGTAAGTGGGAAGGGAAACCAGCCTAATACACTTATCCTATTTCAGCTGCCACACAAGGATCAGACCACGTTCTGGGAGCTCACTGTAGACTTCCAGACTGGGAGAGGGAGAGGAGAAGGAATCAACATAGTTCAGTAAAGGAGATTTTATGAACAGAACACCTGCAAATGACTGGTTCCTTTTACACCACATCTTCTCTTGTTTTCTATATCCATCATGCCTGTCTTTTGCCTAAAAAGGCTGCCATCTGTATTTTGATTTATTTTTTCCCCCCAACAGATTTTAAGATACTGAAATTTTAGCCAGACCCCAAATACTGTGTTCTGTAATTATTTTCATCCTCCTAAGCCACTCTTTGCTGCGAGACTAATTTACTGTTTCACAGAAAATACAGCATAGAGATAACTCACTATATAGCCCACTAACAACTACAATAGTCATTTGTTAATCCTCTCTAGAAGCACTGTAAGATATTCTTTTCTGAAAGGACTATTTGACTGGCAGAAGAACAAGGGTAAATAGGCCCTCTTGATTCACATATAAATGTCTTTTTCCCTCCTCTATGTAAGGCTTTGGTAGCCTTACAAATGAGAGTATACCAATCTTATCATAGAATCGTAGAATCATAGAATGGTTAGGGTTGGAAAGGACTTTAACACCATCTAGTTCCAACGCCCCTGCCATGGGCAGGGTCGCCTAACACTAGACCATGCCAGCCAAGGCTCTGTCCAACCTGGCCTTGAATACTGCCAGGGACATTTACCACTTCTTTGGGCAGCCTGTGCCAGTGCCTCACCAACCTCAGAGTAGAGAACTCCTTCCTTGTATCTAACCTGAACTTCCTCTGTTTTAGTTTGAACCCATTGCCCTTTGTCCTATTGCTACAGTCCCTGATGAAGAGTGTCTCTCCAGCATCCTTGTAGGCCCCCTTCAGATACTGGAAGGATGCTATGAGGTCTCCACACAGCCTTCTCTTCTCCAGGCTCAACAGCCCCAACTTTCTCAGCCTGTCTTCATACGAGACATGCTCCAGTCCCCTGATCATCCCTGTGGCCCTCCTCTGGACTTGTTCCAAGAGCTCCATGTCCTTCTTATGTTGAGGACACCAAAACTGTACACAATATTCCAAGTGAGGTCTCACAAGAGCAGAGTAGAGGGGCAGGATCACCTCCTTCAACCTGCTGGTCACACTCTTTTAGATGCAGCCCAGCACATGGGTGGTTTCTGGGCTGCAAGCACACACTGAAGCCGGCTCATGTTCAGTTTCTCATTGACCAACACCCCCAAGTCCTTCTCCGCAGGGCTGCTCTGAATCTCTTCTCTGCCCAACCTGTAGCTGTGCCTAGGATTGCCCCAACCCAGGTGTGGGACCTTGCACTTGAGTTGGTTGAATTTCATGAGGATGGCATTGGCCCACTTCTCAAGCATGTCCAGGTCCCTCGGGATGGCATCCCTTCCCTCCAGCGTATCAACCAAACCACACAGCTTGGTATCATCAGCAAATTTGCTGAGGGTGCCTCAATCCCATTTTCCATGTTGTCAACAAAGATGTTGAACAGGATCAGTCTCAACACCAGTCCCTGAGGGACACCACTCATTACCCGTCTCCAGTTGGCCATTGAGCCATTGATCATAACTGTCTGCATGCAGCCATCCAGCCAATTCTTTATCCACCAAGTGGCCCATGCACCAAATCAATGTCTTTCCAGTTTAGAGACACAGATGTCGTGTGGGACAGTGTCAAGCTCTTTGCACAAGTCCAGGTAGATGTCAACTGCTTTGCCCCTATCCATCTGTTATCAACTGATTCAGAATAAATAAAGGATTTTTTTTGAGATATCAGTATCTTCCAACTGGAAGTTATCCTCCTAGCCTACAGAAGTATCTTTAATTATTATGGGAGGTAATGAAATAGCCAGTAGACAGTATTAGAAAGAATTCTTCACAGAGAAGGCAGTCAAGCACTGGAACAAGCAAGTGGTCATGCCTCCAAGCCTGTCAGTGTTCCACAAGCGTTTGGACAATGCTCCTAGATATATTGTTGTCTTGTGTGGCATCAGGAGTTGGACTCCATGATCCACACGTGGGTCCCTTCCAGCTCAGGATATTGCCTAGCTCTAAGGCTGCAGGGAATCTGGCTGGAGTCACTCAAGTTTCTGAAGATTTCTGCCTTTTACTGCTTGACAAGGTAGGATTGGGTCCTCTTTTCTTTCCCTTTTTCTTTCTTACAATACATATCTAACTTTGGCAGTTCAAAGCCTGCCTTTTCCAGAGCAGTCTGACCCAGCAACAGAGAACCACAATAGACAGAGGGCATTCATGTGTCCTGTGCCAAGACCTGAAATTTCCTTTCTATTACATTAACCCAGAACCAACTGACATTCTGTTATTTAAGTGTTACAAACCTAAATACAAGTTTCTAAATTACCCTAATTCTTCATTTATTATTTATATTTTCCTTCAGTCTTAATTTCAAATAATTTTGCTAAATGCTGCTCTTTTGCATTTCATCACCCCTACCACATGGTATTTCACAAAGCTCATGGCCTTCCATTGATTTGTTTTCCCAGAATTTTCATGTCTGTGTTTCTGCCCATGCTGCCCTTGGCATGTAGTCTGACACACCATCCCAACCCCTTTCATAGCCTAATGCTTCCCAAAGATTTTGTTTACAGGTGAAGTCCAGGGACATTAAACAGCTGAAGTCCATGGATAATAATCAAGATCAGTAGGACATATTTTGTAAGAGACAAGGGAGGACACATGCAGCAGGCACTCTTGTCCAAGTATTCCCATGCAACTTGTAGAGTCTCTGTTTTTCAGACCAGCAGCTGCCATGACTTGTGGTCAACATGTGCATAAAACCTCTCAACATTCCTCAAGGCCAGAGGAAATTAAAGTGTTAAAAAAAGGCAGGCAAGGATAACAAAAAGATTTAATCTCCTGCAGCCTATTACTTTGTCAACACTGCTTTAGTTTAAAACTTCCTGGGTTAAACAGTGTCATTACAGTGTTAATCACTGCATTAGCATGCGTTGATTAACACAAACAGCAATCTGCCATGCATAAAAACTGCCACAGAAAACACCTTTTTAATGGTTGAGCGACTTACTAGATTATACTTAATCGAAGTAAATTATGTGTTATATGATCTATTACTTCTCTAACCAGTATTTATGGAACATCACTTCTACTTGCCACCCTGTGAGCAACACTACTGGTATACAGTATCATCAGAGAGAAAGCATTTGATTTCTTCACACACCACTTAAAACTAGATGTATCTGGACTGAATCAATGAACTTAACTTCTGGGCTTTAAATTTGTTGTAAGACTACAACAGACTAGTTCTATATACTGAACTACTTTCCTACCACTGCCTTCTTCAAGCAACGGCTGATTTTTACTGGTTTGGTGCTCTAAAAATGGGGGAGAAGACACCAATTTCTTGGGCATAAGTCAGCCTGTTGACTGACTGACAGAAATCTTCCTTTTCTGTAAAGAAGGAATGGTGTGGGAGGGAAATCCATAATAGCTAACAAATTTAATTGCCATGTCTTTTCTGGCTATCGCATACAGCCACACACAAAGACACACACACACAAATACTTTATAAGACACCTTCACCCATTTTATAGATAAACCTTTAACATGTTACCTGAGAATATATACGCGTTTTTCCAGAGGCCCCCCATCAACAGAAGCATGACAAAGCTGAAGCTTTGTAACATAACACATAAAGCTCCTTGTTGTCAAACCTTAGAAAATATCCCAACTCACCCAAAACTCATTGCAAAAAAAGCTCCAACTTTTAATCCATGCCCACAGGGAAAGATCCTACTTTTGGTTTCTCTCTCTCATATATGCACACTCAGTCTGTGAGCTCCCAGGCAGCATACATTACATGGAGAGGTTATGGCCCTACCTTCTCCCAGGTAGACTGCCCTCAGTTTGATTATTTCCCCCAACTTGCTGCATCTTGGATCGCTCAATGTGTTCCACATAGGTCTGGATCATCTATGAAGAGGGAAAAAATCATGAGCCAAACAGAGGACAAAAGACTTGTTTTCTTCTTTTGTTTAATCCCCTCCAGAATTCATTTCCAATTCCCTCTTTTTTTTTTTGCACATCTCCTTGCCTTTGCTCTTGTCTTCTAAGCTGATGATGTAAGTGAATGGACTAATCTGGCAGAAAATCTCACAATAGTGTTGGAAATTACTTAAGATTAATCTCAGAAAAGCCATGAAAGAGTACATCCAAAAATAATATACTACATCTCCTGGAGTCTCACCAGCAGTGGGAGGTGAGATAGTGGGGCACTGTTCACAGAATCACAGAACAGTTGAGGATGGAAAGAACCTCCTGGTGTCCTTCAGATCAAATGTTCCTGATCAAACAGGGCCACCAAGAGCAGCTTGCCTAGGACCACGTCCAGCTGGCTTTTGAGTATCCTCAAGGATGGAGACTCTACCACACTTCTGGGCAACACGTGCCAGAGCTCATCATCTTCACAGTAACAAAGTTTTCATTCATGTTCAGAGGGAGCGTTCTGTGTTCAAGTTTGCATCAGTTGCCTCCGGTCTTGTCACTGGGCACCACTGAAAAGAACCTGGCTCCATCCTCTTAACACACTCCATTCAGATATTTCTGATGCTCCCAAAGTTCAGAAGCTGTAGTCATCACTAGCAGGGGAAAAGCCGAACTCTTTGACATGACTTTGTATGTAGGCTAGAAGTTTATTTATTTAGAAATTATGAGATGACATCCTACCTCTGTGTGACGCTGATGTAGAGCATTATACTCTTTCTTCATTTCTGATTCACGTTCCTCCAGTCGTGAAACTACCAAGAGAAGATTCCAACCATCAACAAGCACACACCAGACTCTCAACAGAAACTTGAAGTTTCAAAGCCTATTTTGTTAGAAATTGATTTATACCTACTGAACAAAACAAACAGAAATAGAGTAATGCACATTGTGGGATCTGGTCTTAATTACAAACTCAATCCAAGGGTACCTCCCAAAATAAGGAGTCCAAATAGCGCAATAAGACCACAGAAGCAGAGTTCTTTAGCAGTAGCCTTATGCCCTTCAAGTGTTCTAGTTTGACAGTGATTTAAATTACCCTCTGGGATGGGCTATTTCAGGAGCCACCAGCATGACCCTCTGGCTATGTAAGGAGCAGGAGTACTGGACAAAACACCAACGAATTCTGAGGGGAACGCCAGTCAACAAAACATGGCTGCACATGTCAAGGCAGTATTTGTAATAAATAAATGAACAAACAAATGAATGTGATAGTTTATATGAGAAAAAATAAATGGGAGGTTCTATTCACGGACAAGGAGAAAATGGAAACTAGGTTCCGGAGCTTTATCAATGGCCCAAATCTTGTATGTGCAGAGACTGATCATGCCCCACACAAGAAAGTAATGAAGCCTTTATTAAATGAGTTTGGATACATTCCACCCTTTAGAAGGCTCCGAATTTTATACCAAAGCAAGGGATAACCAGACATTTCAGGTTTTGCATAAATTACATTAAATACAAAAAGTATAAAAAATATTTTCAGAGCAGCAGTACGTATTTGTGGAAGGCAAAGTGTATATAATCTGTACATCTGATGTACAACTTTGCTTACTCTGATCTGCATAGTTTTTGGCCTTCAGCTCCAGCTGTCGAGTCTGAAATTCAAGGTGTTCCACTTGGATTTGTAGTTCTTTCTTCTCCTGCTCCAGTGCATCTTCAAATTCTATAAACTTCTGAATAGGGAAGAAGCAGAGAAGGCACAGATGAGGAATAAATGTAAAATGTGTTTGCCCTTTATGAGTTTTACTCTCCTTGCACAAAAAAAAAAAAGAATATAAATTATAAAATATGAAATAAAAAATTTTTAAGTGCTCTAGTTAGTATAACAGCATCTAATCAAGCTGATACTATTTTATATGAGAAAGTATTAGCTATCTTTAATGTATAATTAATACAGAAACTATTGTCCAACATGAGTTTGCAAACCAGCACAATTCTGCTATCTTCTGCCACACTGTTCTTCCTCATGAGAGGCTGAATTTTTATTCTTGTTAATTTGATGTCAGAGAATACATCTGTTTCTATGGTCATATATTTACAAATACATGTAAATACTTCAGACCAATTCATCTATTTGTGCCATTTTCACAGAATCCCAGACTGGTTTGGGTTGGAAGGGACCTTAAAGCTCATCCAGTTCCAAGCCCCTGCCATGGGCAGGGGCACCTTCCACTAGACCACACTGCTCCAAGCCCTGTCCAACCTGGCCTTGAACACTGTCAGTGATGGGGCAGCCACAGCTTCTCTGGGCACCCTGTGCCAGCACCTAACCACCCTCACAGGGAAGAACTTTTGCCTAAGATATCATCTCAGTCTCCCCTCCATCAGGTTAAAGCCACTCCCCCTTGTCCAGCCCCTACAGACCCTCGTAAAAAGCTTCACCCATTATTCACATGGAGGGTAAGTTTTGCAGAAACGTGTAAGTCTTTTGGAAAATCTTAGTCACAACTCCAGGCACCTGAGAGAAGCTTCTGCACCCAGAGATGGTGACAGCAAACTCCAGAAGGGCTCTGTGGCACACAGGAGCCAAGTGAGGGAGAGAAGCAGGCGGAGGAGGTTCTCACAGCAGAATTTAAGAGATTTATACCTAGCAAGAAGAATTTTTGCTAGCTGCTCTTGGCAATGGAGGGAGGGAAGGGGCCATTGCTGCTATTCTCATTAACAAACAACAAAGTGGTAGCTGTGCACAGAGCAGTGTGAACTGCACAGAACACTGGGTGGAAGGGAAGATTTTTACAGATACTTCACAATGAAAACAACAGAAAAATACGTAATTTCAGGTTATTATTTCTGTAAGATGTCACTTTTGACCTGGGAGCTTTAGTCATCCTCTACATTGGTGTCATGGGTTCAGCAGTAGCAGCCATTTTTCTCCTTCTTGGCAGCTGGTGCAGCACTGTGTTTTTGACTTTCGGCCTGGGAACAGTGCTGATAACACCAGTGTTTTCAGTTACTGCTTGGTAATGTTTTGGTCTGACCAAGGACTTTCTGAGTCTCATGCTCTGCCAGGGAGGAGGGGGAGCAGGGAGGAAGCAGAGACAGGACACATGACCCAAACTGACTAAAGAGGTATTCCATACCACAGCATGTCATGCCCAGGATGTAAAAACAGAGGGCTGAGACCTGGAAGGGTGGGGTTCACTGCTGGGTGGGGCTTGGTATCGGGTGATGAGCAGTTGTATTCTCTTCCCTTGTATTTCTCTTGTCATTATTATTATTAGTGGTAGCAGTAGTGGTTTGTGTTATACTTTAGTTACTAAACTGTTCTTATCTCAACCTGTGCGAGTTGCATTCTTTCAATTCTCCTTCCCATCCCTCCGGGAGCTGGGAGGAAGAAAGAGCGGGAAGTGAGTGAGCAGGCTGCATGATTTATGGCTTAAACCACGACAACTGGGTACGAGCATCTACTAGCAAAGGACAAGATATGAAACATTCAGTTTAGCTCCACTGTAATGAACTGATATTACACATAACTCTTGACAAGAGCTGCAGTCACAATTGATTTCATGAAATAAACAGCTTCAGAAAAAGTCCTATCCTGGCCTTACAAACCCCAAAATCCAAGTCTCCTTACATTATTCCTTAACTGCTATATCCACAGCAGCTACAAGTACAAAGCAGCCTCAACCAGCCAGTCCAGTAAACACAAACCTGTCAGCTGAGCAGAAAGAGCGCAACTGAGGCCAGGAACAACCCTGTATTAGAGCTGCAGAGGAGAAAACAAAGCCATGACGGCTTTAATCTCCCTTAGAGATGTTTATAGAACCAGAGGAGATGGCAGGAGGTAACTCAGGGCTCTGGGAAGCTCATAGGGCGCTTTACTCCTGGCCTGGCTTGTCTTCCTCTCCATCTGTATACAAAATGCTCCTTAGGTTGAGCTCTAACAGATACACAAGCACAGGCACATTTGCTGGCTGAGATCTCTTCTTGCTGAAGGTATGAATACTGGGCAAGAAAAGCCTTCTCTCACCCTCCTCTGCACTCTGCACAGGTAAAAGCGTTGCTCTCCACAAATAATGCTGCTCAAGTGGCAATGGCAGTTTCCATTCACACAGTAAAGCCTCTCTGTACACTGAAAGAGACAGACTCTGATGAAAATAACTTTTTTGTGAGATTGACAAGGAAATGAATGCATTTAATGAATGCACAGTTAAGATGATGTTGTTAAATTCCCCACATGAAACAATATGCACAGTACGCGACTGTGTTCTCAGGACATGCCTTGTGCAGGTCTCCTATTGCTTCTACTGGAACAATTAGCACTAATACTAGAGCCATCATTGTGTTCACGAGCTGGATCTCCTCTCTGCAGAAAACTGAAAGGCTCTATCATTTATTATTCCTGCAGACCCTTAAAACTGTTCAGTAAGTTCAGGTGAATCATGAGTCAGTTTTCATTCCTACATCCCTATATTTATAGAAACAATCAAATGCATTTTAGCCACATCTCATTTTGCTGCACTCAGTGTTCTGCAGTGCCTTTAATCTTTAACTGGGCTTTTCACTTTCTCTTCCTTCCTGCTCAAGTTTATTGCAATAAGAGGGTTTCTTCCCCCTTATGGCTCTTTTCCAGCAGTATTTTCCAGCAGTATTTTCTACAGAAAACAGAAATGCCAATACCTTTCTTCCACTACAGTGGAGTCACCTCAGAGGCTACACATTCAACTTTCAATTATATTTTAAGACTGTACAAGGTTTTAGATTTTTCTCTGAGATGTTACTTCAACATTGAAACCCTTCAATCACTTGCAAATATCCAGCAATCTCTTTTATGTATTTTGAGTAATTTACCAATCAATCTGATCTGTAAATTTTCAGGTTTGCTCTTGAAACATTTTCCAGGATAACAGTATCATTTCAGAAATGGCAAGAAGGAAAGTAAAATACTGACACAGGTTGCACTGAATATGAGACATAGAGAAGCAGCAGTTAAACTTGCTTCATTTGGAGCACCAAAAGAGATATTTTCCTGGTATAATCTCCATCTCCTTGCAGGGTTTGGCTGGAACCACTCCATTAAAGCTCTCTTTACAAACCCTTTTAATTACAGCCATGTATCCCCACCACATCACCCTGCCTCAGCTCTCACTACTCTCTTGCCTCGAGATGCCCTCCTGGTCCTAGTTCTCCACCCAAGAGCATAGAATCATAGGATGCCCCCCCCCGCCCCAGACAAGGCAGGAATAAGGGTTTTAGCAATAAAAGCTAATAGATGCTAAGGAAAACATTCACAGATTTCTCAACAGTAAATTATGAAGCAAAAGAAGGCACAGGCTCAATTTTATTCCCACTATGTACATTATGTTTAACATGATTCCTAGATTTGCTACAGCTCTTTTGGCTTAATTCAGAGGAAACCGATTGAAACATTAAGTCTTCTACAAATAAGGCTCAGTCTTCTTCAGTCCCATCTAATTTGCAACCTAAGAGTAATAAAAGAACAGAAAACTAGAAATCAATCATTTGGAGAAGAAAGAGACATGGAGACAGCAATATTAAAATTTCATATTACACTATTCTCAGACAGCATTTCAGATAAAGGTATTACAGTATATCCTGTCCTGCTGGTGAAGAGATCGAATGACTACATTTGTGTGCCTGGATCAAAAGGCTTTTCACTCTCCCTGTCTCTGAAGCACCTTTTAGCTGCTCCTGCATCAGAAGCCGTTTTACCTTAGGTTCTTCCTGTGCAATACAAGGTCTGAAGGGCTGAGAGCAAAAAAAAGTCCCAGATCAGGAGAGGAGAGAACGGCTACAGCAGTGGGATGAGGAAGAAGGGTTTAACTGCCAGGGCCGTCCCCAAGGAAAGCACGCTCCAACTGAGGACATGGCTTAGCACACACTGTCGCTGCTGCTCATCCTGCCTGGCACACATGAGTTCTCATTGGGTTGGCAGGCAGCCTTTATTTTTTTCCAGTAAGCACTTCATACAGCACCCACGGAAGAGCCATACCAGCCACTAAAGGCAGCAGAGATTGAAATGACCTTGCTCAGGGATATGAGCACATCCACAAGCACAAGTAAGCCGTGCAAGGAGTCAGAGAACAGGCACTTCAGGTATATTTGTAGTACTCTTGTGAACAACCACCTCCAGAAAGTGAGACAGCAGAAGCAGCACCTCATGTTCAGCATGATACTCTGCTCTGGTCCTCAATTTACAGTTCATGGACCATGCTATATGGCTATGAATAGCCCAGCCGAGCAGCACCCCTGGGCCAGCTACAGTCCCTATCCTGCCCTAACCCAATCGACCACACAGCAAATCCCCTTCCACACAGAGTCCTCTGCACCAAACCTGTGAGAAACTCACAGCAGGGCATAAGAAAGAGAGAACACAAACCGAATAAAGTGGTTTTGATTTTTGGGTTGTTGGAGGCTTTTTTTTTTATTAACTGAACTCACAGAGGCAGTTACACTTTAAAATCAAGCACCTATTATTGAGTGAACGCAGCTCAGTAAATAAACATCCATAGGCATTTACATTTTCTATTTCTTTCAGAGAAGGGGGGTATAAACATAGCCCTGCTGAAGCTGTGGGAATATTCTCAGTCATTTGAAGAGCACCAAGATTTCACTCCAACCTTCAAGTATCATAAAAACAAACAAGCAGAGACAACACTAACTTGAAAGTCACTTTCCAATCTGAACATTTTATGCCTGCAATACTTACAAAAAGCACCAAAACCAATTATAATAGAAAAAGAATCCCTCTGGTTTACTCTTGTTCCTTGTGTCTTTCATTTCAGTTTGTGCCCAGTCAATCCTATCGAAATACTGCACAAATGCTCAGCACAAAAAGGAAGGTCCATGCATCTGTGGGTGCTGATTAAAGTCAGCCAGTCATCATAGGGAAAAAGAATACGCACATGAATCAAATTCATACTTTTGGTCGTACAAAATACTACAAATTCCTATGACTTAGGGAAAGCAGATACTGCAGGTATTATTCTTGTTTCATTATAAACTTAAATATTTAACAGCATAAGAGCAGGCAAAAAAACCACCACCAAAACAAACCCAAACAGCATACCCTTATGGTCTTTTTAAAGACATCCTAACTGAGATACACTATTTACGAAAAAATCTGCCATTAATTCAAGTGCCCAGGGTACGAAGTTTAAAACCTGAAATGCACATCTGCTGACTGCATTCTTTCATATGGTGCTGGTGAAGAACCATGGGCCCAACTCGTTGCCAGGAGCTGCCCTGATTTTAAGGTGTTTCTCAGTTCCAGAGCCAAGTCCTGTTTTCACTGTACAGAGCTCAGTTCAGACCAACATCTCAGTGATCTCACTGCTTCCTCCTCCATCTTCATGAAGGTCCAGTAAAGACATTTAGAAAAGAGAAATAAAAAGAAATAATTCCACTGAGGGTTAAGAAAAAGTATTTTGCATCCCATTATGACAAAGTAGATGGGTGTACAATAACAACAACTAGCCCACACTCCCAATAGCAAGGCAGCCTCCAGTTAATGGAATTAACTCTATTAATTCCAGTTAATATTTTCAAGATTTTTTATCATTTTCACATTTTTTTCCAAAGCCTCTAGACTTGCTTTCAAAGATTAATTTCTGAATATGGGCAGTTAAACAGTTAATCACTGCAGTAAAACAGCTGACCACTTCAGTGATCTAAGACTACTGGAGTATAAAGTTGTTATATATAAAAATCAGTCACATGGATTGCTAGGTTCTGTCCCCAGACTTCAAGCAGGGTAACTGGTCTGCAATAACCCAGGATTACGACTAACAATGATGGCCCCCATACTAGTCTTTACATGGAAAATATCCAGCATAAAACCATCTGAAAGCACCTGGCTTCCTGCTTTATTGCCTTTCGCAAAGGAAGAAAGAGGCTAAAAATAGTAGCATATAATCAGAAATCATCACATCGTATCAGTGATGAATCAAGCAGAGAGCCAGAGATGCACACAGATGCCGAAATCTCATTACGTGGCGTTAAATCATGGTGGCTGGTAGTGTCTGCAATGTTACTGCACACCAAAGGGAGCATGGGAGGTTCTGCACTAGACACATCCCCTCAGCCCTTTGCTGGCAGGAGACTGCAGTGCTGTATGTGCAAGGTCAGGCTGGACAGGACTTCGAGCAACCCGGTCTAGTGGGAGGTGTCCCTGCCCATGACAGGGGGGTGGAAATGGATGAGCTTTACAGACCCTCTTCTAATAAAGATTGCTTCTCATGAAGAAGCAATGAACACACCCCTGGCAGACATCTGCTGGGGACACAGAGGTCTGCTGCTGAAGTGGGGAGGGCTCGTACTGCGCAGGACGGCCCCAGGGAGGTCACCTCACCTGCAGGGAGCACACAGATGAGGGAAGCAACACAGGTTGTGCCATCCACCTCACAGCTTCTCAGCAGCACCACATGAGGTTCACAACTCAGGGAGCACCACATGAGGTTCACAACTCAGGGAGTTGTGCTCAAAGTATTTTGTCTTAGAAAGCCACAATGAAGAAAGAGGCCAACTCCTGGCTACTTAAATCTGACCTGTTCAACACCAAGTCACCACTCTTGCTATCTGGTGAGTTTCAGACACTTACTGATGAAGTTTAGGTGCCACTCAAGGTGAAGACCTTGTTTTGCTCTCTTAATGGGAGCCATGTCACTCAACAGCAAATTTAGGAAGAGAGTTTACTCCCTTACGAAGCAGATGCCTACACAAAGTATTTGACACTTGAAACAGCAAGTCATACTTTCTTCCTGTAACTCCTGTACAGGCAATGGCAATAGTCGGACACCATCTTTTCACTTCTGCAATCAGGAAAAGGATCCTTAAACTAAGCTGCTTCTCAATTACAGTGGTCAAGACATAACCACACATTTTAATATAATTAATGTCATTAAAACATTGCTGGTTTCTATCAGGAAGAGAGGCAGTACAGACATATGTAGCATTTCCCTTGTGAGAACAAAGGGTTTGCAAACATTTACAGTGGTTCTCCCTTGCTGGTCTCAAGAGCTGAAATGTACCCACACACAAATAGAAAAATAGAGCCATCAGTTCTCACACAATGCCATAAACATACCTGAATTTCTAATGTATTGTATCTAACACATATCAATTTTAGAAACATTTATGCTCCTTGAGAGCATACTTACTCTAACATGTAAAAAGGGACTCCTTGCATTTCATCTGATAATCACTGACCTCACTCTTCAATGTCCAAGGTGACAGACCCATGGGTGTGAGAAGGTGCTCCAAGCAATGCTCACCTCCTCTTCTGGAATGCCCTTGCCTTCATAAGACCCTTCTCCAACTGACACAAGTCAGTCTCAAACACGGGACCTGAAGGTTGAACCCTAGGTCCCCAAGGATCCCCCTGCAGACTGGATCGCCCCAGCAGTACTGACATGCAGTGAAACCACAGAATATCTGTAATCCTTATAAAAGAGACCTCGAACAGCAACTGTGCCTGAAGAAAATATGCAACCAATATGTGTAAATTCTAATAATAGAATCTCTATAATAATCTCTAATAATCAAATATCTTCTCCATCTCAGGTCTTAGCTACCCAAATAAGAAGATGCCATCTCCGGTACTAGTTTTATAAGGCAGAGTTCAAAAGACCCAACTGTAACATATCCACAAGCACATGAACAGCAGAAAGTACACAACCTGAAACAAGTTCAGCTGCAACTTTGAAATGAGGCAATCAACAATTTAAACCGCTTGGCTACACCATACTATTTAGAACTCTCAAATACTTAATTAACCATCTCAAATGTCATGATTGCTCAAAATTGCCCTTACTTGCAAAACTTACTTACTTTTGCACTACAAAACTGGTGCAAAAATTATGCAGTCCATAGGGATCAAGTACTGGACATACTGCCGCCTCCTGCCACTCCATGTCACACAGACTGCACTGGACTGTGCCAACAAAGGTCAGATACATCTTACTACCAGGACTTTGCAAAAGGCAATGTGACACTCAGACACTCTAAGAACAGTATTCACAGCACTGTATGAAGCACAGGTAAGATGTACCTGGAAAATCACCCACTATTCCTCCTGCCTCTCAAGGAAGATCAACCCAAGCATCAGATGTGGCTGCTACTCAAGGAAGAAGGGGATGAGGCAATCTATAAAACAAGAGCAGGCTGGCCCAGCAACACACAGGCATCCCCACACAGGCAGGATACACAGCACAGGACAGCTCACCCACTGCCTTTGGCTTGGATCCAGCACCTTGCAAACAGAGATGAGGAGAAGACAGGACCAGCTTCCATTAACACAGAAAAATAGTAAATATTTGACAGAGTGAAAACTTACTGATAGCAAAGGACAACACTAGCACAGGAACAAACCAATAAAACCAGGCCGCGAATAAAAACCAAAACAACTCCACTGCAATTTAGAAGAAGGTAAGAGTAGAGACAGGAGATTTAACTATTGGTCTTAAGACAAAGCTTGGTATATTTATGAAACTGATTATACAATGCAATTGCCTGCAATACCAAGGGACTGGACACGCTGACTCCTGCTTCCCATGCTGCTTCCAGAACAGGCTGTACTATGAAAGCTGGACACTGGGACACAGGGACTGTCAGTAAAATTATACGGTAAATACTAGTTGAAGATAATTTATTGCATAACTGCCCATGGCAGGTGGTTGGAACTAGATGATCTTAAGGTCTTTTCCAACCCAAACCATTCTATGATTCTATGATTTCAAGAGTGTAGATATTAATTTTCTCCCAAATTATAGAGATCATCATACCACAAATGCAGCAAGTAGAAAGCACCTAACAACCACTATCTAAACTCTTGCCTCCCTGATTTTTATTTCTTTCTAAATTTTGTCATGTATGACATTCCACTATCGAAGCCATGGGTTGCTGCTTCCTGCATAGCTTAGCACAAGCCTCCACTCAGGGAAATAAAAGATACTGATGCACTGTTTTGAAATGCTAAACAGAAACAGAGCATGGATGACAATGAAACAAATATTAATGGAGCAAACATGGGGAGGGGGGAGGATAAAAGTTATGCAAGCTAGTAATGTAAACTTTTCTTCCTTCATGAAGACCAAAATATATTGTATGTATTTTTTTTGTATCTGGAATTACGGTGCAAATTATATGGCAATTTCAATCCAACTCAGGCTGCACACTAAAAAAGCCACCCAGCTGAAGGAAGGGAAAGGTGAGACTAACGCAGAGCCGGTGAAACGGGCAGTGTTTCAAATAGCAGGAACTTTGAAAATGTTGCAATTGCATTAAATGCTGCTACAAAAGGTGGCTGTGATGAAAAATTGTGTTAAAGCACATAACTATCCTGAGAGGTGCTTAAACCATTATGTTACAGATTTAAAATATTGTAACAGAGTGAGTAGAAGATTTGTGAAAGAGCATGGCTGCAAGTGAGCCACAGAGCAGTCATAGAGAATCCAGCAGGACAAGTCACAGGCTGGTGGGAAGGGCAAGATCTGCTGCCTGCACGCCCATAGCAGGGCCTCCGAACAGGGGTACAGCCCCTGCTGAAGCCACAACCACCAAGGAAGGAAGCTGACAGGTATCACCAGATGGACGACCTCAACACCATGGCCATGATCAGTGTGGCAGTCAACAGAGCCTGTGATGCCCCTGAAGCTGAGTATGTGGCAAGTGTTCTGCTGCAATGGGACCTCCCGAGAGAGGACAGCTAGTGAAACCAGAGACCCTGCACAGCCCTGGTAGGTGCCTGCAGCTGGGCCTCCATAAGATCTATCTCCCCTGCAAAAGTCAAGGCACTGTGCTGGGAATCCCAGACAGATTTGGGTTGGAAGGGACCTTAAAGCTCATCCAGTTCCAAACTCCTGCCATAGGCAGGGACAACTTCCACTAGATGAGCTTGCTCCAAGCCCCATCCAACCTGGCCTTGAATGCTGCCAGGGATGGAGCAGACACAGCTTCAGTGGGCAACCTGTGCTAGCGCCTCACCACCCTCACAGGGAAGAACTTTTGCCTAAGATCTCAGTCTCCCCTCTGTCAGGTTAAAGCCATTCCCTCTTGTCCTGTCCCTACGGGCCCCTGTCCAAAGCCCTTCTCCAGGTTTCTTGTAGCCCCTCTAGGCACTGGAAGCTCTAAGGTCTCCCCAGACCCTTCTCCAGGCTGAACAAGCCCAGCTCTCTAAGCCTGGCTACAGAGCAGAGCTGCTCCAGCATGTTTGTGGCCTCCTCTGGACTCACTCCAACAGCTCCATGTCCATCTTCTGTTGGGAGCTTCAGAGAAGCCCCTTCAAATCAGACATCTCCAGTTATGCTAGTAAGCAGAGGATAATTCTGGAGGCAAAAGCTAATACAAGATACATATGAATTAATGGATAAAAATAACAGTTTAAATTGAATGTGCTTTTAAACATAAATGCTCAGAGATTGAATGTGAAAGTATGGTAGTATTTGATGAGCACTATTAATTTCAAATCACATATTATTTCTCTAACAAATCTTTCACCATATTCTAACAAAATGAAAATACAGTAAGTGACTAATAAAATTTCTTACATATACATGTGTAAATACTGTATCTCCTTATTTTATACATGCACGGAGCCAAATTGCATTAAACCAGTCAGAAACTACTTGTCTTCAAAAGACTATGGAAAAGCACAAAGTAATAAACAAAACCAAGCCAATTGCTTAGAGTGGAGAATCTTTATTAAAATAATTAAAATCAGTCACTGGAGCTTATTTGCAGACAATCTGGTGTACTAAGGATAAAACTGATACCAAACCAAATCTATTACACGTAACAAGCTTTAAAAGTAAAGCTGTGTGTTCAAAGCTAACAAACCCCACACACTCTTCATGTAGCTGTAACAGTGGAGAAGACAAATTTGTTATGCAAGAAGAGCCTAACAAGCGCCAGACAAAGCCAAGAGGCCAGCTGCCGTGGCCATCCTGCTAGATTTCTCTCAATACTTTTTTTCATCTTATTCCCTGAACCTCTCTTTCACCTAAAGGAAAGGATACTTCCAGCAGATACATGTCACACTGTACAGTACTGCACCTTCATGATCTGAAATAAAACAATAAATAAATATATATTATTTAATATAACACGATATGAATATTGGCAGCTGCTCAGATGCTCAGGAAGCAATCCTGAGGTGTCTCAAACTGCACGCAACTTCCACTGATGTAGCAATATCTTCCTGAAATACTCAGCAGACACAGGATCCTTCTGTTATAAAGAACAAATATGCCAGATTTCCCCTGCTAGATGAAAGATTACACCATTCTCAGAGAAGTGAAGACTGTCTATAAAGATTCTTGAAACTTTAACCATTATAGTTATTTAAATTCATTTGCAGTGGTAAAAAGTCCAAATCTTCCCAGACCTCCTTGACTTTTCTCTTACAATTCTATCCCCTGAAATCCCAATGCTAAGCTCTGCCTTCATATATCTAGCATGTCCCAACAACATCCTTGAAAATCCACCTGCAGAGCCATGAAAAGAAAGCAACCGTGGAGCAGCCCACATCAAGAGGAAACAGAAGCTTCTCATCAAAGGCCACCTAGGGATTACAATTTGACTTATGCAGGTAACCCTGTTGAGGAGAACCTGGCCATCACCCCAGATCACCTAGCATCCAGAATATTATCTTGAACTGCTCTTTAAATGAAGTAACAGCTCACAGTGCTCACTCAGATTAATTTTACTTTCAAGGTAATTTTTATAACACACACTGGTATTTATGAATATTAATAAATTCCATAAAATTGAGTGACACAAAGAGAATCTGTATGAAGGATCTGTGTTTGGATATAGATTTTTTTTTTTCCTCCAAGATCAGTGAGAATAAAGTATGGCTACCAGATGGCAAGGACTGATGGGTATTATGTTTGGAAAGCCTGACTTCTCATGAAGAAGTGATTTAGAAATATGTATCACATGGTCATTTTTATTGCCTGACACAAATGTCTTTTGTGAGCTTTGTTTAAATTAATAACATTTGTAAACTGAAGAGTCTCCAAATTCATTTCATCTGATCAGTGTAAACTTCATACTATTAGAAAAACTTAGAATAACTAAGAGAGCATTTTTAGAGAGCGACTTTCCAACACCTGCTTATCCTATAACAACACCTCTAATGTGCTAAACAAATCTACAGCTTTTACATAAAAAAAAAAAAGCATTCTGCACACCTACGTTTTATGGGGACAAGATCACTGTTATCTGCATAAACATTGATTCTAGTCCTGCATCAGAAGACATGCAATTGGATGTTAAATCTTTGGCTTACAATCCTATTGAGTTTACTGATACCATTTTCTGTAAGGAAAGGCATCTTTCTAATCCAAAGATTGCCACCTTCATGTCGCAGGCTTGCTCACCATAAGGCAAAGCAGTGACAAGGCTGTCACTGTTGGTAAGGATGGCTAGTAAGTTTATTTAACCATTTAAGAGGGAAAGGAGGGAATTAGAATTGTTATAACTAACAGTGCCTACTTAGATATAAATTTGAAACAGGGGTGTCTCCAGAAACATTTCCTGCTGCTGCTTGTGTTTTAAAACTCATTTTTGTTGCTGAGTTTCAATCATAATTTCAATATTGTGATCACTTCTGAATCACATCCAAGTGGTATCACTGACAAAAGACATAGGAGAAAAATGAGAAAATATTATTAATATCCTCCATGATTTAAGGTTTGTCTCACCCTGAAGACATGGGATCACTTTACAGACACTCCCACTTGGGTCACTTTTTACATCTGAACAACTAAATGGATGTATTTTGGAAACCTATGACTAGTAAGGACATAAGACAACAGCAGAAGTTAAAAAACTTTAGGTAAACTGGAAGAACCCTCTAAGACACAGATTCTGCTACTCATTCTGTTGGTGAAATCTGCCCAGACTCCAGGAATGGACAAAGAGGGGTCTGCAGAACAAGAGACAGATCTCATAGACAGATGGCTGTGTCACAGGTCTGCATTCCACGCTTGCCAGTTACTTCAACTGCATGGAGTGGAAAGAATCCACATGATAAGCAGAGCCTTTCTTTATCCGGTATCTGCTACTCCCAAATGCTTTCCTCCTTCAATGCTATGAGGTCACCATCAAGCTGCAGAAACTCCCATTAATCAGCTATTTGTGAGGTCAGGTTTCAGGGTGCAGAAACAGCAACTACAGTATGTGCCTCTCTCAAAGGACCGTTTCTTCCCAAAATCCTGCCGACTGATTTTCAAACAAAATACAAGACGTATTTTATTACATAAAAATAAACCACTGATAGGTGAACATGTTTACCATGTAAAACAACAATGCAAACAGCACACTGCAATGAGGCATACATGGCCACAGCAGCATGCTATCAGAAGATGGAGATGTTGCTTTTTTTGGAAGTGGGAAAGGATGACACCTGCACACAAGCCCCACAGTGGCAATACCAGCAAAGGGTTTTCACAGTTCACATTCTTTACGGGTTCTGCACCTGGAAGCACAGGCCCAGGCACACCCCCCAGGCTGGAGCCACCCAGCTGGAAAGCAGCTTGGAGGAAAACTGGGTGTCTGGGTGGACACCAAGCTGAACATAAGCCAGCAATGTGCCTTGAAACAAGGTGGATGAATGGTGTCCTCAGCTACTGCCTTGCAGGTAGAGGAGGTGATCCTTCCTCTTTATTCCATGCTGGTGAATGAATTACAGAAAGGAATTTATTCACCCCTGGAGTGCTGGGCTCTCCAGCACAAGAGAGACAGTGATACACTGTAGAAAGTCCAGTGAAGGGCCACGAAGATGATGAAGGGACTGGAGCACCTGGAGAAGAGAGGGCTCAGGGGGATCTCATCAATGTATATAAAAACCTGAAGGGAAGGTGCAAAGAGGACAGCACCAGGCTCTTTCCAGTGGTGCCCAGTGACAAGGCAAGAGGTGATGGGCACAAACTGGAAACACAGGTTTTCTCTTAACATCAGGAAATGTTGTTTCACTGCAAGGGTGACTGAGCACTGACACAGGTTGCCCAGAGGTGGTGCAGTCTCCATTCTTGGAGATACTCAAATGCTGCTTGGACATGGTCCTGAGAAACCTGCTCTGGGTGACCTTGCTGTCATGGGTTCAGCAGTAGCAGTCATTTTTTCTGCTTCTTGGTAGCTGGTGCAGCACTGTGTTTTGACTTTTGGCTTGGGAACAGTGCTGATAACACCAGCGCTTTCAGTTACTGCTTGGTAATGTTTTGGTCTGACCAAGGACTTTCTGAGTCTCATGCTCTGCCAGGGAGGAGGGGAAGCCGGGAGGAAGCAGAGACAGGACACCTGACCCAAACTGACCAAAGAGGTTATTCCATACCACAGCACGTCATGCCCAGGATGTAAAAAATGGAGGGCAGAGACCCGGAAGGGTGGGGGTGCACTGCTTGGTCAGGCTGGGTATAGGTGGTGAGCAACTGTATTCTTTCCTTGTATTTGTCTTGTCATTATTATTATTGGTGGTAGCAGTAGTGATTTGTGTTATACCTTAGTTACTAAACTGTTCTTATCTCAACCTGTGCGAGTTGCATTCTTTCGATTCTCCTTCCCATCCCTCTGGGAGCAGGGGGACGAAAGAGGGGGAAGTGAGTGAGAGAGCAACTGCGTGAGTTATTGAGGCTTAAACCACGACACTTGCTTAGTAGGGTGGTTGGTCCTCGTGACCTACAGAGATCCTTTTCAACCTCAACCAGTCTGTGACTCTGTGAAATTACCCAGAGCACAGATACACCCATGACAAAGCCCAGAAGATGACAAGTCAAGACAGCCCTCTCAGAATGTCACACATGACAGCACACACTGCTTCAAAGGGTCCCTACTCTGGCAAAGCTCATATCGTCAGGCAGCTCAGAGCAGTGCTCCCCCTTCTCAGCCAGGTCCAACAGCAAAACAACAAGCCTTTGAAAACCACAGCCTGGAAGGTTCTGCCACATGGCTGCAGGCCAGCTTTGGGCTCCCAGAGCTGAGCAAAGATCCAAGCACGCTGCCATGGACCTTCAACACTTGCAGCCTGCAAACACACCTGCCACCACAGGAAAATTCGAAGTTTAGAAACAACAGCCACATCTACTGAGACAGAGGTTTCCTTAACCACTTTCCAGTGGAGACTGCTTGTGTGTGCCAGATTGTCATAGTGCAGAACACAAGCTATAAAAGCCTTTCAGGAGGGGGTCAGACCTCCTAACTAGCACCAGGTACTTACCTCTACACTATACTTACCTGCATGTTAAATGAGCATCCATTTTAAAAATTCTAATGAGCATTAACTGATGCTGCAAGTCAACTGACCAAGATATTATTGTGCCATTAACATACTTTTTGTTAAAAGTATGCAGGACAGCCACCTCCGTTGCCATGTATGAAATTTCACTGGAAGCAGTTTTCATCCAAGGAGAGGTCAGAAGGCCACCTTCATGCCTGGCAGAGATCTGCCTTGCTTTTCTGACCTCCAAGATGTGATGCTAACGCATTTAAACCATCCCTGTGCTTCTGTGCTTCCTATATGTGAAGGCTTTTATACGCATTTGGATGTACAGGCTCATCTTGGAACTAGTGCCCAAGCATGACTGACAGCCTCTGCTGAAAGCAGCATTTAAGGCATGTGGTGGTGTTCTTCAAGAGAAGAAGACTCCAGAACATTAGGAAAGCAGCTTGAATGAAATGAAATATCTCATTAAGAGTGGACCTAATAAAGCTTGTTTTCCCTGGGAATTTTTGCTGGTGCCCCCTAACCTTTCAGCATCCCCACGTGCCTTCTGAGTGGACACCAAGAAGAGACACCATTTGTACACAGGACCCACCTGCCTCACACCCACATGCTGAGTCTGCTGCTGCCTGATGCTGACAGTCACGGTGACAACCTCTGCCTGTCTGTCCCCCAGGCAGGATCTTCACTTGGCCTTTCTCCCTTTCACTTTCACAAGCATGGCTGAAAGCAGTCATCAGCTTCCTACATTGCCCAACAGAGCAATCACATAAGCATCATTTCCTTCAGAAACCAAGCTAAAGACAATACTTAGCCAGTAAAAGTAAATAAATACCATGTGCTAGTATACAGCACTGTCATGGGTTCAGCAGCAGCAGTCATTTTTTTCTGCTTCTTGGTAGCTGGTGCAGCACTGTGTTTTTGATTTTGGGCCTAGGAACAGCGCTGATAACACCAGTGTTTCGGTTACTGCTTAGTGATGTTTTGGTCTGGCCAAGGACTTTCTGCGTTTCATGCTCTGCCAGGGAGGAGGGGAGCCGGGAGGAAGCAGAGACAGGACACCTGACCCGAACTGACCAAAGAGGTTATTCCATACCACAGCACGTCATGCCCAAGATGGAGGACGGAGAGGAGAGACCCAGAAGGGTGGGGGGGGTGCACTGCATGGTCGGGCTTGGTATTAGGTGGTGAGAAATTGTATTCTTTCCTTGTAATTTCTCTTGTCATTATTATTATTGGTGGTAGCAGTAGTGATTTGTGTTATACTTTAGTTACTAAACTGTTCTTATCTCAACCTGTGGGAGTCCCATTCTTTTCTATTCTCCTTCCCATCCCTCCGGGAGCAGGGGGAAGAAAAAGGGGAAGGTGAGGGGAGAACGAGCTGCATGGTTAGAGAGGCTTAAACCACGACAGTTCTTTTTGGCGCCCAACGTGGGGCTCGAAGGGTTGAGATAACGACAGGATTAATAGCCACTCGTCACAATGCTGATTTATTGGCTCTTAAAGTTGTTGCTTTTGGTTCTCTTGCGTTCATGGTTTCAGCCTGTTGTACCTTACTTACAGCCGGTATTTGTTATCTTAGCATGTTTCAGATATGGGTTTTGGTTTAAGGTTCTTGTTTCATTGTACTTTATTGGAATGGCTTGTGATACGGGCGGGCTCCAGAAGCCGTGGGGGGCGAATGTGTACCTGGCAGTTCGGCTGCTCTTCACCGTCCTGGCGAGGCTGTGGAGAGCCGAGGGGGGGCTGCCTCGGGAGCCGTCGGCTGCCGAAACGGCCCGGGGGAGCGGACCCGGGGAGCAGGAGCCGAGCCCCCCCACCGAGCCCAGCCCGACGGCTGCCGAGCAGAGGAAGGAGGTAGCAAAAGGGGTGAGCCCCCCGACTGAGCCCAGCCCGGCGGCTGCCGAGCCGCGGGAGGGGGAGGCTACCGAGCGGCAGGAGGAGACGGCAGAGAAGCCGGGCCCCGAGGCTGAACAGAGTCCCGTGGCCGAGCCCAGCCTCGTGGCGACCGAGAGCATTCCCCGGCAGCTGCCCGCGGAGCCGCAGGAGAACACAGGAGACCCCGCAGCACTTCCCAGCAAGGCAGAGGAGGAAGCTCTGGACTCAGACAAAGAGCAGCTGGTGGTGAGAGAGCCGGCAAGCACAGCAGCTACACCAGCCCCAGTGACAAGCACAGCAGCCTCATTTGAGAGCTCTGAAGGGTTTGAATGGCCTTCGGGTACCCTTGAGACCTGCCTGCTGATTGTGATGGGGATCAGCATAGTGGCATGCATACAGAGTGTGTTTTACCCACAACCATTTTGTCTGGTCCCCAGAGTTAAGCAGAGTGGGGTGTGGGCCTTGTCTGGGGTTAATCTGCAATCTAGGATGACCAAGAGTTTCCCCAAGCCTGGAGAGCCAGGAGTGGCAGGGTGTGTAGGACAGTATGGGCGAGTATCTAGTCCACTGGGCCCCTCCAGTGCTTTGGAAGCGTCACAGATGGAAGGCAGCTGTATGGAGTCCCCATCGACAAGCTGCAGGAACTGCTGGAGGGGTGGATGAATTATTTTGAGCCTGATGGGCCCATGACACCTCAGGCCATCAGTGCAGAGATGCAGCATACAGATGGACTCATGATCGAGGGGTGGACTTAGCAATGGACACTATTGCCCAGGTTATTCACAAGTGTGAACTCTGCACACAGCCTCTCCTGCTCTGAAAGGCTGTTGCAAAAGATGGAGCTTGACGTCACGGACCAAATGGACTCAGCAGCTTTGTAGGGATTGGTCTATGCACTGAGGGATGATCTCTCTCCCTCTCTGTGTGTGTGTGTGTGTATATATATATACATGTGATGGTATATTGAAAATGTGGGATTTGATCATGACATGAATGGTATGGAATAAGGGGTGGATAATGTCATGGGTTCAGCAGCAGCAGTCATTTTTTCTGCTTCTTGGTAGCTGGTGCAGCACTGTGTTTTTGATTTTGGGCCTGGGAACAGCACTGATAACACCAGTGTTTCGGTTACTGCTTAGTGATGTTTTGGTCTGGCCAAGGACTTTCTGAGTTTCATGCTCTGCCAGGGAGGAGGGGAGCCGGGAGGAAGCAGAGACAGGACACCTGACCCAAACTGACCAAAGAGGTTATTCCATACCACAGCACGTCATGCCCAAGATGGAGGACGGAGAGGAGAGACCCAGAAGGGTGGGGGGGGTGCACTGCGTGGTCGGGCTTGGTATTAGGTGGTGAGAAATTGTATTCTTTCCTTGTAATTTCTCTTGTCATTATTATTATTGGTGGTAGCAGTAGTGATTTGTGTTATACTTTAGTTACTAAACTGTTCTTATCTCAACCTGTGGGAGTCCCATTCTTTTCTATTCTCCTTCCCATCCCTCCGGGAGCAGGGGGAAGAAAAAGGGGAAGGTGAGGGGAGAACGAGCTGCGTGGTTAGAGAGGCTTAAACCACGACAAGCACCATGAACACCAGAGCCACAAAGGAGGCAAAAGGGCCGGAGCATCTTTCCTAGGACAAGAGGCTGAGGAAGAGCTGCTCAGCCTGGAGGAGACTCAAGGAGACCTCCCTGGAGTCATGAGACCTGCTGGAGGGTGTGCGGACAGAGGAGGCAGGCTCTGCTCTCAATGAGGAGCAACAGGCACAAATCACACCACACAAGATTCCACCTGAACACGAGCAGGCACTTTTTTACTGTGAAGGACATCAAACACCAGAACAGGTTGTGGAGTGTCCATCTGTGGAGATGCTCAAGCTCTGACCGGACATAGTCCTGGACAACCTGCTCCAGCTGACCCTCCTTGAGCAGAGGGTTTTGGACCAGATGAGCTCAGGATGCCCCTGCCACACTAAACAATGCTGTTAATTCCCCAGAACACCGTACCATGAAAGAAAGCAGTAATTACTTTGTGTTCATACATAATAAGAAGCAGATGGAAGAAAACAAAACCACCAAAAATCTGGCGCAATCCCACATCTTCAATAGTTTAGAGGTCACAGAAAACTGAAACATTGTCTACTAAGCCCTGTAATCACAGAGACTGAAGCACCGCCTTGTTTCAAGAAACTTCTGTTTCAATTCACATGCCTAGGTGCTTCTGCTGTCCCATTTTAGAACAAGTAGAAAATACAGAATAACTCTGCAGCCCAACTGTTGGGAAAATAAAGCAATAATTTGCTTTTAGCAAAGGTTGTTTTAAAATATAATACACGGAATCATCTTAAGAGCAAACGACAGCAGAGTACTAGGATGGAAAACTTTCCTCTATGTCATTTAGTGAGAGTGAAACCAGAATTGTTAGAAAGAGCCCTAATTTAACAAGACATACTTACAGAGTCTGTTTGTGCATGATTTCTGTATAAAGATGAAGCAGCAAGTGGTGACAAGACAATACAACACACACTTTTGGGCTAGAGAACAATGCCCACTTGTGGTTTCAGTTACTTTGAAATTAATAAACTAATATAAAGTAATTATAACTCAGGGTCTTTCGACATGATATTGCAAAAAGAATAACCAGGTTTTCATCTCCCAACCCCTTGGTGTCACTTTAAATGTTGCAAGTAGCACTCATGTGCAGAAGGGAGCCCAGACTAGGGTCCAGCCCTGTTCCAGAGAAGAATCCTCTCACTGAGAAGTGAATATCTAATCCCAGAACCTGAGGCATAGCCCAGAAGGCTAATCACTGCTCAAGAAGCAGGATGGACCTTCCCTGGCAACTGTGGGCCCTGCTACAGAACAGTAATCCACATTCTGGTGGGGAAAAACATCCCTCTATTTTTTGATTGTTTACAATTATTTGGTGGACAGCAGAATTCTCTGTAATACATGGATTTTCACCTCCATAACATGGAATGTACAGTACAGTATGCAGCATCTAGCAAGGTGCAAATAAATAATGCAGGTTTGCTTATATGCACAGGGAAGTAACAGCCACATATTCCATACTATGACCTTGTAACAGGGATTATATAGAGACAGAATACTCATTTGTTCTCATAAAAAGCAGTATTATTTACTTCTTTTCGGTAACAAGTCTCCTTGCAGACACTTTTCTCCCCCACTTGCATTGAGCTGTGCCCAAGGATGACAGAGCATCATCATCATGGGTTCCTGCGCTTCCTTGCAGGGAATGTAATGCTGTCACTATGTTTGCTTCCGAAAAACACATCCCATATCTATTAAGTCAAGAACAAAAATCCCTCCCAGTCCAAAGATGCATGATCATTCCAACTGGTCTCTTCCATTCCCCATCTGCACTCTCTTTGTTGGTTTGGCTTTTTTTTCCCCCTTAAATAGTGCACTTACTTAAAAAAAAAAAAAATTAAATTATTTCTCAGAAGATGCAAAATCCTGTCTCTGTGCCACTTTAAGTATGTCCCAGGTACTTGGAATCATTTCCAACCCCTACATGAATTCAAAAGAATCTTAAAAGATTATTTGTCAATACATAATTAAAACTCAATAAAAAATAAAAACTTTAACTGGATGGCTCTCGCTTGCAGTGTTAGTAATGGACCACAACTGTCTTTCTCCTCAAATCAGCAAGACTCTTGCACATTATTATTAAGCAACAAGAACACATCTGTAAAAACACTGCTCGGTGCTTTACACTGTTCTCCAGTCCAAAAGCTATTTCATTAATTACCCCTTATTAAATCAGAACCTGACCCCTAAGTAAGACTACTAAACCTTCAACGTTCTACTCTTTCTTAGTCTAAAAGATGGGAAAAAACCAAAACACTTTATGTGCAGTTATGTTGAGAAATGAGGTCGATACAGTGGTGATGGGTTTTTCCCACCACTACTACTTTGTCCCAGCTCACAGGCTATCACTTCAAGAGGCTGAGCAGCAAAACCTACTCACAGTCCTCATTTATGGCTGAAAAGATGCTCATGACTTCAGCAGGGACAGGCGCAGACACAGAAGATAGAGTGCAAGTCATCCCCCCTCTCTGTTCTGCCTACATCTTTGTAACCCAAGAACCTTCCCTCCCTTCCATCAGAGGGGTTTGTTCTTCTCATGACACAGAAGTACTGCAGGATACTGCAGATGCTAACTTGGGAAATTATTTCAGGCTTGAGGTGTAGTTTTGGTAAACACAAGTTCCAAAACCAGATGATATACCCTAAAGGTACTTTCTTCCATCAACCAAACAGCTTACTGCTGACACTAAGAAATCCATATGGCTGCACAGAAATTATTCACTTTAAAAAGTGGCTTTTAACCCACAAATCAGCACAAATCCTCTACGTGCTGTTGGCATCGCAAAGTGAATTCATCAAACCCAGCGGCCTGTGGATGGGTTTTAGTGGGGGTTTTTTTCTCTCCCATTTTCACCAGGGCGCTTCAGCCGCAGAGGCACCGGCCCAAGGTGCCGGGAGAAGCCGGGGAGAGCGGACTCAGGCCCGGGTAGGAGAAGGAATCCCGCCGGGAGAACACACGCGTCTCGCAGACCCCGGCCCCCAAGCTCCCCTTCTAGAAGCTACCACCGGCCACTGCCCCGGGCCCGCCCCACTGTAAGCGCCGGGAAGGAGGGGGCCCGCAGTGCAGGCCGATGGAGGACACGGAGCCGAGGCCTACGGTGAGCGTCCCCGCCACAAACCCGAACCAGACCCTCCGCCTACCCCGCCCCGCCCTGCCCTGCCCACCTATCAGCCGCAGCGGCACCGCGGAGCGGAGCCCCAGCCCGGCGGGAGGACAAGATGGTGGCGGGGCGGCGCCACTCACCTCTTCGGCCTGCTTGCGCAGCGCCTTCTCCCGCTCGTACTGGGTGAGGAGCTGCTCGTTGTCCTCCCGCAGCAGCTCCAGCTCCACCTCGTGCTCCTGGTTGTCGGTGAGCACGGAGTCCAGGTTCTCCAGCACCGTCACCACCAGCGGCATCAATTCCTTCACCACCTCTTCGTCATAGCAGTGGATCAGCCGCTCAAACTCGCGGTAGATGCTGTTGGCGAGGCCCGAGACGCGCTCCGACATCACCGACCCCGAGCAGTAATCGTCGCCCGGGTACCCCCCGACGCCGCCATCATCCAGCTGGATCTCCAGCATCCTGACAGCCACTCTCCTCTCCCCTCCGCCGCTGCCGCAACCTCAGCTCCACAGACCGTCAGCCGCCGCCGGGCTCTGTTCCGCCCCCGTCGCGTCACGAGCCGCGGGGACCAGCAGCGGCGGAGGGGCGGAGCGCCAGCGCCCTGACGCGGCTGACAGCGGGCAGTGGGAGCTGGTCCCGCGTCTTGGCCCAGACAGTAGCGCGGTCCCCGGCGAGGGGCCTTGGAGTGCATCGAGGCCAGACCTGCCGCGGGAAAGCTGCTTCCCCGAGGCCCGCGGGCCCGAGGACGGGTGGCGCAGGGGCAGCAGCACACAGGAGCTCCGTGCCACACGCAAGACCTCCTCAGAATCACAGAGTCACAATCTGGTTCGGGTTGGAAGGGACCTTAGAGCTCATCCAGTTCCAACCCTTTGCCAAAGGCAGGGACACCTCCACTAGACCAGCTTGCTCCAAGCCGCATCCAAACTGGCCTTAAACACTGCCAGGGATGGGGCAGCCACAGCTTCTCTGGGCAGCCTGTGCCAGCACCTCACTATCCTCACAGGGAAAGAACTTCTTTCTTACATTTAACCTGAACTTTCCCTGTGTAAGTTTGAACCCATCACCCCATGTCCTATCACTACAGGCCCTGATGAAGCATCCTTGTAGGCCCCCTTCAGATACTGGAAGGCTGCTATGAGGTCTCCACACAGCTTCTCTTCTCCAGGCTGAACAGCCACAGTTTTCTCAGCCTGTCTTCATACGGGAGGTGCTCCAGTCCCCCGATCACCCTCGAGTCCTCCTCTGGACTTGCTCCAACAGCTCCATGTGCTTACATTGAGGACACCAGAACTGCATACAATACTCCCAGGTGGGGTCTCATGAAAGCAGAGTAGAGGGGCAGGATCACCTCCTTCAATCTGATGGTCACGCCCCTTTTGATGCAGCATTTTGATGATATGACTGGTTTCTGAGCTGCAAGCGCACACTGCCAGCTCATATTCAAGTTTCTCATCAACCAACATCCCCAAGTCCTTCTCTGCATGGCTGCTCTGAATCTCTTCCCAACCTATAACTTTGCCTGGGGTTCCCACAACCCAGGTGGAGGACCTTGCACTTGGCACTGTTGAACTTCATGAGGTTGGCATTGGCCACCTCTCAAGAGTGTCCTGGTCTCTCTGGATCCAATTGCTTCCTACCAGCATATCAATCGAACCACACAGCTTAGTGCCTTCAGCAAACTTGCCAAGGGCACCTCAATCCCATTGTTTATGTTGCCAACAAAGATGTTGAACAGAATTGGTCCCAACACCAATCCTTGAGGGACACCACTCATTACCTGTCTCCAGCTGTATATTGAGCCACTGACTGCAACTCTGTGCACGTGGCCATCCAGCCAATTCTTTATCCACTGAGTGGTCCATGCATCAAATTGATGTCTCTCCAGTTTAGAGACTAGGATGTCACGCAGGACAGTGTCAAACACTTTGCACAAGTCCAGGTAGACGATGTCAACTCCTGTGCCCCATCCATCAGTTCTGTAGACCCATCATAAAACACCACCAAATTTGTCAGACAGGATTCCCCCTTAGTGAAAACATGCTGGCTGTCATCAACCACCTTGTTGTTTTTCATGTGCCCCATCATGATTTCCAGGAGAATCTGCTCCAAGATCCTGCCAAGGCACAGAGGTGAGACTGACTGGTCTATCGTTCACTGGGTGCTCAACTTTTCCCTTTATAAAAATGGGGGTTATATCTCCCTTTTTGCAGTCATTGGGAATGTCATCTGACTGCTGTGACCTTTCAAACACAATGGATAGTGCCTATCTGATAAATTCAAGTGTTTTTTCAGATTGGTGTTGGTGTCAGATGTAGTGGTAAGATACGTACTACTTTCAAATAGGTCCTCATTTAAAATTATATGATAGTGTAATTCAGATCTTAAACTTCTTGAAAAAAATAAAAAAGAAATTGCACAAATTTTATTGCACAAAACCCTTGTAGTTTTGTAACCAGTGTAAAAAGTTAACATCACTTTATGTGGATGGAAGTGCTCCTTTCATCAGAATTTCTAGATAAATCTGTTGAGTTAGCATGGGGGGGGAAGCAAAATGGAAGATTAAAGTGAATAGTTTTCTTTTACGGAAGAGAAGCAAGATCATCCTGATTATAATGTAATCAAAGAACTGGCTGCAGTTCAACTGGAAAAGGTTTCCGTAGCCCAAGCAAACTAAACAGAGCTTAAGGTAGATGAAACTCTCACCACCTAAACGCAGTAATTTTTGTGTCATTAATAGCAAATAAGGTAGCACCTAAAACTCCAAGTAATTTCTCAGCTGTGGTAATGTCTTGTGCCTTGGCCAGAGAATGCGTGTTACAGAGAGATCCAGCCTTCTATTTTTAAACTGGCAATCTACTCTTGGGAATCCTTAGTGGTATTTCCAGCTTTAAAACTTTTATTTTTAATTTAATATACTTTCTACAAGACTCAGGAGCTGTCTCGAACCAGACGTTATTCCTTGGTAAGTACTTACAGACCACAGACCCTTGTATTTGTTCAGTTCTCTTCTGACTGAAGAAAACTGCATGTAGTTTTCTACATTATTGCACAGTTTACATTAATTAAATGGACTGTAAAAAGAAAAAATAAAAGGTAGATAACGCTATGTGTTGGACACCTTCACAAGCACAAAATGTTTGTCTAGAGCAACTATACATCTGCTCACCCAGCCAAGCTCTCCAGCATTGCTATGCAAATAGTACTCTCATTTAGTCAAAATTTAATGAACTGCTTTGATGCAGCACTTTGCTCTCTTTAACCAGTGGAGGAACAGGCACAGCAGTTCATCCTCTCTAATCTTCTACATTTCTACAGCAGTGTAAATGGCACTGGTATAAATATGCACAATGAACAAACAAACAGAAAAGCTTTTTCAGTCAAGAAGCAGTAGGCAAGATTGTGCAAATACCAAACAAGATCTCAGATGGGGGTTAGGGGCCATGCAATGCAATCTGTTCCCTATCTGATCCTAATGGCTAATCAAGGATTCATTTTAACTAACCAAGGTGCTGACAGAACTGTAACCAGAGCCTTAGTCTTCAGAGGATGGTGAAAAGCAGAGGAGAAAGTCAGGCCTTACAGGAAGGTGCAGAGAGTTTTTGTTTAGCGTTCACAAAACATGAGTAAAAGCAACTTTCATTCTGGGTGAAATCCTAGAGATCCACAAACACAGATTTCTGCATCCCTGAAGGCAACTCCCTGTCTTTTCTTTTGTAATCTATTTTATTTGAGTTCTTTGAAATTGTCGTGGTTTAAGCCCAGCCAGTAACTCAAAACCACAGAGCAGCTCGCTCGCACCTCCCCCGGACCTTCTTCCTCCCCACCCCCACCCCCACCCCCCGCCCCCACCCCCCCCACCCCCCACCCCCACCCCCGCTCCCAGAGGGGTGGGGAGGAGAATCGAAAGAATGTAACTCCCATGGGTTGAGAAAAGAACACTCCAGTAACTAAGGTATAACACAAACCACTGCTGTTACCACCAATAATAATAATGATAAGGGAAATAACAAGGGAAGAGAATACAACCACTCACCATCCACAGACGGATACCCAGCCTGACCTGAGCAGTGATCTACCTCTTCCGGGTAACTGCCCTCAGTTTATATACTGGGAATGACTTGCTGTGGTATGGAATACCTCTTTGATCAGTTGGGGTCAGGTGTCCTGTCTCTGCTTCCTCCCGGCTTCCCCTCCTCCCTGGCAGAGCATGAGACTCAGAAAAGTCCTTGGTGAGAGTAAACATTACTTAGCAACAACTAAAAACATCAGTGTTATCAGTGTTGTTCCCAGGCTGAAAGTCAAAAACACAGCACTGCGCCAGCCACCAAGAAGGAGAAAAATGACTGCTGCTGATGAACCCAGGACACTATCCACCCCTTATTCCATAACATTCACATCATGCTCAGATCCTGCATTTTTCAATATACCATCACTCTTGTCTCATTCATATATAAGCATCCACACACACACAAAGAGAGAGATATCATTCCTTAGTGCATCGACCAATCCCTATAAAGCTGCTGAGTGCATCCAGTCCATGATGTCAGGCTCCATCTCTTGTAACAGTCTTTCACAGCAGGAGAGGCTGTGTGCAGTGTTGGATTGTTGCCTGCTGATGACACTGCGGAACTCGTTTGGTCACTGCTAAGCTTGTCTGGTTTCGTCAAAGTTCATTCTTAGTTGGGAATGACGGTCATAGGGAAGTCAGGGCCAGTACCTGGTGATCTGAAGACATCCTGTTGGTGGGCTATAAAAGTATTGCATAGCAGGCAACAGCATATAATTAAGTTCATTGGCTGTTTTCCCCTAAAGTCAAATCCCCTTGAGGTACACATAGGACTTCCCCATCTTCCCACATTACCCAGCAAGTATATCCAGGTCCTTGAGCAAAAGCGATCCCACGAGTGGGTTTGCCGTTACCTGAAGCAGGAATAACCCAGACTGTCTTCCCCAGAAAATTCTTTAGGTGCACCACAGGAACTTTATCCCCTTCTACAGTATGTAGCAGTTCTGACTGGGCTGGGCCAGCCCTGTTGGCAGATCTTCTGGTGTTGACCAACCCAGTGGCTTTTGGTAAATGTGTATCCCAATGTTTGAAAGTCCCACTAGCCATTGCTCTCAGTGTAGTTTTTAACAGCTCATAGTACTGTTCGATTTTCCCAGAGGCTGGTGTGTGGTAGGGGATGTGATATACCCACTCAATGCCATGCTCTTTGGCCCAAATATCTATAAGGCTGTTCTGGAAATGAGTCCCATTGTCTGACTCAATTCTCTTTGGGGTGCCGTGTCACCACAAAATCTGTTCCTCAAGGCCCAGGATAGTGTTCCGGGCAGTGGCATGGGGACAGCGTATGTTTCAAGCCGTCCGGTGGTTGCTTCCACCATGGTAAGCACATGGTGCTTGCCTTGGGGAGTTGGTGGGAGTGTGATATAATCAATCTGCCAGGCCTCCCCATATTTGTACTTCAGCCATGGTCCCCCTTACCATTTGGTTTGCTTAATTGCAGCACATGTTTCACAGTCATGAATAACCTGGGCAATAGTGTCTGTTGTTGAGTCCACCCCTCAATTATGAGCCCATCTATGTGCTGAATCTCTGCCCTGATGGCCTGAAGTGTCGTGGGCCCACCGGACCAAAAATAATTCACAGGTATGTTGCCAATCCAAGTCTATCTGAGCCACTATAATCTTAGCAGCTTTATCCACTTGCTGGCTGTTCTGGTGTTCCTCAGTGGCCCAGCTCTTGGGTACATGAGCATCTACACGGCGTACCTTCACCACCAGGTTCTGCACCCTGGCAGTGATATCTTGCCACAGTGCAGCAGCCCAGATGGGTTTACCTCTGCATTGCCAGTTATTCTGCTTCCATTGCTGCAGGGCATTTACCACCATCCATGAGTCAGTATAGAGGTAAAGTACTGGCCACTTCTCTCGTTCAGCAATGTCCAAAGCCAGCTGGATGGCTTTCACCTCAGCAAACTGGCTCGATTCACCCTCTCCTTCAGCAGTTTCTGCAACTTGTCATTGAGGACTCCATACAGCTGCCTTCCATCTATGATGCTTTCCCACAATGCGACAGGACCCATCAGTAAACAAGGCATATTTCTTTTCACTTTCTGACAGTTCATTTTATGGTGGGGCCTCTTCAGCATCCATCACCGCCTCCTCCTCCTCTGGTGACATTCCAAAATCTTTGCCCTCTGGCCCATCCATGATGACTTCTAGAATTCCTGGATGACTGGCATTTCCTATTCCAGCTCATTGTGTAATTAGTGCAGCCCACTTACTCCATGTAGCATCAGTTGCATGATGTGTGGGGAGACCTTGCCTTTGAACATCCAGCCCAGTACGGTCAACCAGGATGCCAGGAGGAGCTGTGCTTCAGTGCCAATCACTTCTGAAGCAGCTCGAACCCCTTCATAGGCTGCCAGTATCTCTTTTTCAGTTGGGGTATAGCTGGCATCAGATCCTTTGTATCCCCGACTCCAAAAGCCGAGGGGTCGAACTCGAATCTCCCCAGGAGCTTTCTGCCAGAGGCTCCAGGTAGGACCATTCTCCCCAGCTGTGGTGTACAGTACATTTTTTACATATGACCTGGTCAAGACTGGTCCAAGGGCTACTGCATGAACTGTCTCTTGTTTAATTTGCTCAAAGGCTTGTTGTTGCTCAGGGCCCCATTTAAAATCATTCTTCTTCCAGGTCTCATGATAGAGATGGATTACAATCAAACTGTAATTTGGGATGTGCATCCTCCAGAACCCCACAACACCTAAGAAGGCTTGTGTTTCTTTCTTATTAGTTGGTGAAGACATTGCTGTTATCTTGTTGATCACATCTGTGGGGATCTGGCGACCTCCATCTTGCCATTTTATTCCCCAAAACTGAATCTGCTGTGCAGGTCTCTTGACCTTACTCCATTTTATGGCAAAACCGGCTTTAAGCAGCATTTGGATTATTTTCCTCCTTTTCACAAAAAATTCTTCTACTGTATCGCCCCACACGATAATGTCATCAATGTATTGCAGGTGTTCTGGAGCTTGCCCCTGTTCTAAGTGCAGTCTGGACCAGTCCCTAGCAGATGGTAGGGCTGTTTCCACCCCTGGGGCAGTTGGTTCCAAGTGTACTGGACGCCCCTCCAAGTAAAAGCAAACTGTGGCCTGCACTCTGCTGCCAAAGGAATTGAGAAAAATGCATTGGCAATATCAATTATGGCATACCACTTGGCTGCCTTTGACTCCAGTTCATACTGAAGTTCTAGCATGTCCAGTACGGCAGCACTCAATGGTGGTGTGACCTCATTCAGGCCACGATAGTCTACTGTTAGTCTCCATTCCCCGTTAGACTTTCACACTGGCCATATGGGGCTATTAAAGCGTGAGCGGGTCCTACTGATCACTCTTGGGCTCTCCAGTCTACGGATCAGCCTACGGATGGGAATCAGGGAGTCTTGGTTGGTGCAACATTGCCGCCGGTGCACTGCTGTGGTCGCAATTGGCACTTGTTGTTCTTCGACTTTCAGCAAACCCATAACTGAAGGATCCTCTGAGAGACCAGGCAAGGTGGATAGATGCTTCATTTCCTCTCTCTCCAAAGCAGCAATACCAAAGGCCAATCAGTACCATTTTGGGTCTTTGAAGTACCCTCTCCTGAGGTACTCTATGCCAAGGATCCATGGACCCTCTGGACCAGTCACAATGGGTTGCTTTTGCCACTTCCTCCCAGTCAGGCTGATTTCAGCCTCCAGTGCAGTCAACTCTTGGGATCCTCCTGTCACTCTAGAAATATAAATGGATTCCACCCCTTGATAGCGTGATGGCATCAGGGTACACTGTGCACCGGTATCTACTAGAGCCTTATATTTCTGTGGGACTGATGTGCCAGGCCATCTGATCCACACAGCCCAGTAAATCCGATTGTCCCCTACCTCCACCTGGCTGGAGGCAGGGCCCCTCTAATAGTCATCACATCGGTCACTTATGTCTTGTTGACAGGGATTATCCTTTATTACAGGAGCTGAAGTAAAATCAGCTCTTCCACTCCCTCTGGGAACCTTCTCACCAGAGACTGAAGCTGCAGCTTTCATGGGATGATCATCCTTGACCTTTGTTCTCCTCTTCAATTCACACACCCGTTCCTCCAGAGGTAAGGTAGGTTTTCCATCCCGCTTCGTAATGTCTTCTCCGTGATCCTGCAGGTATAACCATAGGGTGGCCCATGGCGTGTACCTCCTATATCATTGTGTAACCCTAGACAAGACCAAACCCAACTCCGCTTAACTTTTGAGATCAGATGAAATGGTCATGGGTAAAACACACTCTCTATGCATGCCAACATGGTGATCCCCATCACAATCAGCAGGCAGGTCTCAAGGGTACCCAAAGGCCATTCAAAACCTTCAGAACTCTCAAATGTTGCTGTAAATAGTCTGGGGGTTGAGCTGGGAACGTAAGGGAATGTGTCCTATATAGGTTGACCACCCGAGGAGGAAAAAAAAGATGTGTAATTGCTAAACACTTCTGTTATGTACCTCCCAAAGTATAGAGGTGATGACAACACTGGGAACGCAAGCCAGATCAGTTTCATGATCAGTGAGTCTATTGTATTACAAGTCATTACCATAAAGTACAGTGAAACAATAACCTTAGCCCAAGCCCCCCAGCCAATAAACACTAAAACAGCAAATACCTGCTGTAAGTACGGTATGACATGCTGAAACTCTGAGATCAACAACTTTGAAATCAGCACTGTGATGAATGACTATAAATCTGAAACAATGAATGCTTATCACAAATACGCTTGGACACACTCTGGTCAGATCTGTCGTTATCTCAACCCTTCGTGACCCAAGTTGGACACCACAAAGAACTGTCATGGTTTAAGCCCAGCTGGTAACTCAGAACCATGCAGCCGCTCTCTCACTTCTCCAACCTTCTTTCTCCCCCTGTTCCCAGAGGAATGGGGGAGGAGAATCAATCTAACTAACTCCCAGGGGTTGAGTAACTAAGGTATAACACAAAGCCACTACTGCTACCACTAATTATAATAATGGGAAGGGAAATAACAAGGGAAGAGAATACAACCACTCACCATCCGCCGACGGATACCCAGCCCAACCCGAGCAGTGATCTAACCCTTCCGGGTAACTGCCCCCAGTTTATATACTGGGAATGACTTGCTGTGGTATGGAATACATCTTTGGTTAGTTTGGGTCAGGTGTCCTGTCTCTGCTTCCTCCCGGCTTCCCCTCCTCCCTGGCAGAGCATGAGACTCAGAAAAGTCCTTGGTCAGAGTAAACATTACTTAGCAACAGCTAAAAGCATCAGTGTTATCAGCTTTGTTCCCAGCACTGCACTAGCTACTAAGAATGAGAAAAATTACCTCTGCTGCTGAACCCAGGACAAAAATATGTATAAAAGCAGAGGTGAATTCACTATTAGGACTGTTATTCTGTTTTTGAAAGGCTTCATTCAAGTGATAATATTTTTTGTCAATATTTTGATTAAAACACAGACCTATAAAATCTGGCCTAATTTTCTTTACTTGTTTGCTGAATTTTAAAGTGCACTACTCAGTGCTGTGATTATATAGTTTAGCATCAGGGAAGTTAATTTGTCCTCTATCTCTCTCCAGTATACTTAAGAAGCATTTTTTTTTTTGGACATGGTTTAAAAAATGGCATCTTTACCTAGAGCAAATGTCTTTTGACAGGGTTCTCCAAAGTTATGGTATGCCCAGTGGTTATGTACCTTTTGATCTGTCACAATAAACTGCTTAACTTGCGTGGTCAAGCACTAACTATCTTGACCCCAGTACTCACTGCTGAAGTACACTCAAGAGCTCTGCAATACAACAGGAAAGGATATGCAAATGGTATAGCATTGTCTTAAGAGGGTTTTGTTCTAATTAACAAACCACTTATTTGCAGTGGTGCTCTTCCCCAAGGATCTGTAGGATCAGAGTTCTGTCTTCCATCTCTGTATTTTATTAATACTTTTTGCTTTAGTATTGATATCCAAGTGTGCTTTTCAGGGGAGATGGTAATTAGATTCATGGTGAATATTAACACCAAAAATGCATGGGAAGTGTCAGTTCATGGTTGGGTTTTTATACTAACTTGCATGTGGACTTTATTAATTTTTTTCTTGCATATTAAAATGAGGTATAGACCTTGAACTGAAAGCAAAAAAAAATTCCTGAATGAGGCCAGAATGGTTAATCTCAGACCCTTTACTCCCTGTCCTAGAAAGTATAGAGAGGAAAAAAAAGACCCCAAACATCCAAAAATTAAACACCAATCAAACTATATTACATGGCACCCATTGCCACTGCACAGAAGGGTATCTCATGGTAAACTAAGGAAGAGTAGAAATGTAGTAAAATGTGCAAAAGCTCAAGATATTTTTAGAAACACTGGCTGCTGTTAAATATTTTATAGTAGCTGTTCTTCAACTGATATCCTCCTACGCCAGTGAGAGACAGAGAAGAACATGAAGGGAGTAGGATGGGAAATTTCACGTCACTTTGGACACACATACTGTGTACCAGCACACTTTCTTCCTGTGTCTCCGACCTTAACCCCAGCCCAATTTTACTCCCATGCTTTCAGCTGATGGACTGCAGGAGCAGGGATATCCCTAGCCAAGAACAATCTTCTCAAGCAGAACAGGGCAGCTGAACACACCTTAGTGCCCAGAAGGTTTACATCAACTCTTCAATTTCTTTCCATTTGCTTTGTATAAAGTAAGAGAGAGACTCCTGCAGAACCTCTAAAACCTAAGCTACATTTAAAAGACACCCTCAGTACAAATTTAAGGTGACAGACAGATGTTCAACCATGGCAACAAGGGATGCAGTGCAAGTACCAGAAGAGTCAGGTTGTCGTTATTTAGCAGCTCAGCAAAGAGGGAAAATTCTGACTGAGATCTTGCTGATGAAAAATCCACATAAACAACAGGGAACATATAGCAAAAGAGCCTGTTTGTTTTAAGGCAGAAAATTGAAGCTATAAAATCAGAAAAACTGGCACAAGGACTTCAAGGGCTTGATACTACTTTTAGTGAGCTTTCTGTAAAACTTAATTACAATTAGCTGTGTAGGTTTTAACCAGGACTTCTGAGAGCTCCAGGATATAACAAAAGCTCTGCAGTTGTGGAATAAATTTACAGTTAAGTCAAAGTATTATGAGGATTTATGGAATGTGTAGGAACCAGGGAGTCACTCAAATAGAAATCAGAATGAGTGAACACCTACAAATTCAAGTAAAGATGAATGGAATTTGACCTAATAGCCAGGAGACAAAATTAAAATATCAGGCATACTTAAAAGGTAGAACCTTATGCAAGCCTTGCATCAACCAACAACCCAAAGCTATGCTCCAGAACTTACAAAGCTGTCCTCTACATAAAAAGTTTTCTTCAAGGATGGTTTCCTCAGGTGGTGTTCAGAATCTCAGTCTTACTTGTCTGCTAATTTATTTTTCGTATCAAATATCAATTCTCTTCCTTGAAGCAGCAATAAAAAAGGAGCTCCTTCTTTCCTCTGTCTGAACTGTTCTGGTTCTTCCTCTAGAAGTGTTGTGAGTAGTTTCTGACCCACTGCTGCTTCTTTGGTTTTAAATTCTTTGGATCTTTCTTACTCTGTGACGTAAGCCAACACCTCTTCTACTAAATAAAGATTCTTCATGTATAGAAGATGGAAATAATAAGAGTCTTCAGGTTCAGTGTTCCCGAAGTGCTCATAGACTTTTAATCAGTCATGTCTATTAGTTCTGATTCTCTTGTAGGAAGTTCTGTGCAGCAGCCGAGACACCAGAGCTGCTGACATACAGATTTAGCAGGGAAGTATTTCACCTGGCCATGATCAGAAAGTTATCTTTAACTGAAAAGACACCTTAAGTATTTTATGCATGTCCCTTTCCTCCCTAAAGACACCCTAAAATTTCCTCTAGACATGCAGTAACTTGAACCTGGACAAACATTCATGCCACCATTACAAATCCTTCACAAGGATGAGTATATATATGGAAAACAAAACACTTCTGAGGGAGAAAATTGAAGTACGTGTCCAGATTCACTATGCAAAGGAATCCAGTATTTTCAGCTTCTTATTTACATAGCACAATGCTGATCCATATCTTTCTTTTGGCATCCTAGGCTAGGATAAAATAAAAAAGTCCACATGGCAGCACAAGTGATGTTTAAAACAACAGCATTTTAAAAAATAGTCTTTAAGGATATTTTATAGTTTGACTCTGTTCACAAGTCAGATGCTCCTAAAATTCTTTGCTCTTTCAAGTATGCACCACTGTTGAAAAACTTTTGTTTAACATCACATTCCCTGCTGTGTGTGCAGCTTTGAGCCACAGACTCAGGCGCAGGAGGAATCCCAGACTGGTTGGGGTTGGAAGGGACCTTAAAGCTCATCCAGTTCCAACCCCCTGCCATTGGCATGGACAACTTCCATTAGACGAGGTTGCTCCAAGCCCCATCCAACACTGCCAGGGACAGGGCAGCTACAGCTTCTCTGGGCAACCTGTGCCAGTACCTCAGCACCCTTACAGTGATATGAGGAAAGCTAGCACCTTGAAAACATAGGGTTAAAGTACTTTTAGCTTAACTTAAGGTCTAAGATAGAGAACAATGTCCGTGTTGTAGGTCTGTGGTGAGATAACAAGAGTTTAGTAACACTACTAACATGAGTGAATTATTTCTTCCCTTCCTTCTACTTATCAGTTATTTTGGACACAGTCCCTCCTGAACATATGCTAGCTTTGGATACTCTTTGTCTACACATCCTGTTTTGCTTGCAATAAATTTTGTACGAAGGTCATACTGTTCTGTAACTATGTCAGCTATCAGAAAGTTACAGATGTCTTGAGAAATCCCTGATATGGCTGGTTTCAGCTAGTTTTGCGATTGCTGAGGCATCCAACTGTGCCATAGGTGAAAAGTACATCATGAGGAAGACTGCTTGACATCTTGAAGACCCCTGCCCATGATCACAGGAGGGCAGTGCACAAGCGCCAAGAGGAGGAGATTTAAGATAATGAGTTCCTGGAAGTAATTGTAATAACCCCGCCGCTCTCTCAGGAATCTGATGAATCTGCATGTTTGTGTGTAATAAGTATCTTTTCGCTTAACCCCTCGGTGTGCAAATTAGGAGGAGCAATCCCCCTTGCACCCAGCGCTGTGATAAACATACCTGCTCTATAACCCTCCTTGAGTTGTAGAATCTAATTCCATACATCAACTGGGAAGAACTGCCTCAGATCTCATCTCAATTTCCCCTCTGTCAGTTTTAGGCCATTCCTCTTTGTCGTATCACCCTTGTAAAAAGTCCCTCTACAGATTTCTTGTCTGGATTTCCAAACCCTACTGCTTGCTGTGAGGGACAGCTACATCCAAGAGACTTACTCATTTCTTTATCAAGCCCTATTTTCACATCAGGAAAGGCACAGGCCCTCACTGTTGCTACTATGAAGCTTATTTGATGGCTCTTTGTGCCTTGTTTGGGTAGAAAGCATTATTCAAATGGGAAAAAAATATACTTACCCTTTCAATCATATAGAAGCTTTGGTGAGTTTTTTTGGGGGAGGGGATGTCTGTTTGTGGGTTGGGTTTTTTTTCCTCTTCTTTCCTTCATTAGCAGGACTGTGCTCTTGTGGTAACTCAAAACCTCTTAATTTGTTCTCAGCTAGTTTCTATCTGTCTATCTATCATCTATCTATCTATCATCTATCTATCTATCTATCTATCTATCTATCTATCTATCTATCTATCTATCTATCTATCTATTCTCATGCAGTACCTTCTACTAGCTTACAAAACTACCTTCTTTCCCCATTTCTTACATAAGACACTTCTATTGACACATCCCAAAAGGCCCCGAAGCACCACATTTTGTACTCCAGTTTATGTTGATCCAGTTTCTGCCTTTTGTAAGCACCAGTTTTAATTCTCTTTGCTAAATTTCCTCTTTCGGCTGAGGAAGATCCCGCCAATTTATTATGCTGCTTTCCTAATCGGATCTTTTCGCTTTAGACTCCTCTCAACCTCACCCAGCCCTGGCTCAGCCTAGCGGGGGAGGCCCCGGCCTGTACCGGCGAGGCCTCCGGGGGAGGCGCGGGCTGCTGTATGGCAGTGGCGGCGGAGCGAAGTGAACGCTGCCCGGCAGTGAGGAGAGGAGGCCCGGCATGGGGGTGCGGGCCCCGCGGAGGGACCGGCGTTGTTCCACCCGGGCCGGGCTGAGGTCGCCGCGGGGGCTTGGCGGGGCCTGACAGAGGGGAGGGGAGGGCCGGGCCGTGAGGGGAGGTGAAGAGGAAGGGGAGGGCTGAGGTAGGTGTTCTCTGCCTCGAAGCCGCGTACAGGTTCATGGTGCTTCCTCTTCAACTACCTCCTCACCTTTGGCTGCTCCTTCTGCTTCGACATCCCCTGTGTTCTGCAGGAGCAGCTTCAGGGAGCAAGTGTGGGCCATTTGCCTGGGCTTCGCTCCGGCAATGCAGAGGGCAGGAACGGGCAGAACTCAGCCCTTGATCCCCTGTGGAGTTTCAAAACCTTTTCTTACGGTGTCGATAGAGGAGTCGTGCTCCAAGATCTTACATTTCTGATGCTGGGGGTGAGGGGTTGTTTTGCTGTGAAGACACACAAAGCCAGGACAAGCTGTGAAGGGTTAGAACAGGTCACGCAGGGAAGCTGTGGCTGCCCCATCCCTTGCAGTGTTCAAGGTCAGGTTGGACAGGGATTGGAGCAGCGCGATCTAGTGGAAGGTGTCCCTGCCCGTGGCATCGAGTTGGAACTAGATGAGCTTTAAGGTCTTTTCCAACTCTCAAACCAGTCTGGGATCCTCTGAAAAACTAGTTACGTTCTCAAATGCTAGAAAAATGTGTTGTCTAGGATTCAGAGTGATGTTTCAGGTGATTTCTGGGGTTTCTCCAGGAAAGCTAGAGTCCCAGAGTTCTTACCTTAATTCCTGATGAGACAAGGAGGCACCAAATGTTATCAGTTCTAAGTAATGTAAAATCTGGTGGCTTTGTAATGGAAAATAACTGAGATGCTTGAAGGTAGTTGACATAGTTTTACGTCCTTAGGACCTTAGTACAAAAAAGTAGAAAAACAGGATCTGGGGATGGGGAGCATCCGGGACTAGCAGACATCCAGCATGGGAGCAATGAAACTAGCTGCTCAGTAGAAGGACAGGATGATTGCTATGTTTGTAATGTTAATTAAGCTGGTGCTTCAAAGACTGCCAGCAGTTATGAAGATTGTTGGAAGAAGTAAACAGCCCTCAAAGACCAACATCACATTTTTTGTATGTATGCGGGAAACTGTCTGGAAAATGATGTAATTCATGTGTAGCCTCATGAATATGCATGCATGCCCAGTGACTGTATAAGGACGGCCTGTGTGGCAATACGGAGAGACACACGTTAGGAGGAGCTACCCCCCGTGTCTCCTGGCGCCGCAATAAAGAATACCTGCTTGTCAACTTGAACTTTGCTGGCGAGTTTGTTCCTGGAGTTTTCTCCGAATCACTGACTGCTTGACTCATTCTTGCTTGACTCATTCTTACTTGACTCATTTAGCTCGTTATGGCGTTTGTTTCACGTCTTGGTGATTCTACTCACGTGTGCCCTCTGTTGGCACAGCTGCTGTCATGTACTTCGCTTCAGCAGCCAGGGCGGAAATATATCTAGCATGCCGTTAACCCGTTATGTTTAGACAGGGAACGCCAGGCTAAATTTGGTGCAGTTTGTCATTGCAAACAGGAGTAAAAAGAGGAAAATAGGTCAGCATTTATTCCTTGATCTTCCACAACTTCTGTAGGTCTGTGGGAGAGGAGTAAATGAAAGGCTCTTTCATATTTTGTTACCTAGTTAACTGTATAGCATAGTGCAACCAAGCCATATTTTTCTGTGATAGGGACTGGGCAAACAGTGTTTTAGCTGTTGACACTCTCGTATTTTAACTCAGGCCAATTTAGCCTCCACCTGCTGAAGCATGGAATCAGACTCTACAACTCAAGAGTTATAGAGCAGGTATGTTTATCACAGCGCCGGGTGCAAGGGGGATCGCTCTTCCTAATTTGCACACCGAGCGGTTAAGCGAAAAGATATTTATTACACACAAACATGCAGATTCATTAGATTCCTGAGAGGGCGGCGGGGTTATTACAATTAGTTCTAGGAACTCATTCTCGTAAGTCTCCTCCTCTTGGCGCTTGTGCACTGCCCTCCGGTGGTCGTGGGCGGAGGTCTTCAAGATGAAGTAGGCAGTCTTCCTCACGATGTACTTTTCACCTTTGGCACAGCTGGATGCCTCAGTAATCACAAAACTAGCTGAAACCAGCCATATCTATAACATTCTGATAGCTGACAAAGTTTTAGAACAGTATGACCTTCGTACAAAGTTTCTTGCAAGCAACACAGAATGGGCAGACAAGGAGTATCTGAAGCTAGCAGATGTTCGGGAGGACTGTATCCAAACTAACTGATAAGTAGAAGGGTAGTAAGAAATAATTCACTCATGTTAGCAGGGCTACTAAATTCTGTTATCACACTACAGACTTACAGCACAAACATTGTTCTCTATCTCAGACCTAAGTTAAGCTAAAAGTACTTTAACCCTAAGTTTTCTAGGCACTTGCCTTCCTTATATCACTGCTACATAAGTGGTACAGTGGTAGTCAGAGCATCCATGACAGTGCTTGCAGTGAAGACACTTGGTTCTAGAGAAGCATTTCCCCACAGCCTCAGACGTTTCTACAACAGCACGTCTGAGGGGTTTGTAGATATAATGGTTGTATGACAGTCATGTAGTTAATGTCACGTTGTCCTTGTGCTTATTCACAATGTTAAGCTTGTGCCTGCTGGTGTGGAAGACCTGGTGTCCATTTCCTAATGCAGGTAGATTTTCAGTAGTGGAAGCTCTAGGGGTTTTTTTCTGATCAGGTGGTGCCGAGGAGATGTTGATTTTCAGCAGCAAACTTGATGTTACTAAGCCATGCCAGGATTACCAGTTTCCTGCTGTTCAGCAGATGCTTTATAGCTGTGAATTAATATGGGATACTGCTAAGTTTCATATCAACACACTGCTTAAGATGTTAGAGTACGTAATGAAGAGTTAGATGAAGCTAAACTATAGCCAAGAAACTGAAGGATCAGATAAACCTCATGGTGCAGCCTCCTGGCTTGTCTTGTGAACTGGAGTGTGTCTGAAACCTCTGAGCCTCTGAAAGTGTTGCCACAGGAAGGGGAAGGGAAGATGTGAGGTGCTGGTGGCTGGTCATTTCTTGTTTGGTAAGGGCTGGTTGCCTGGGAGGGACACAAGTCCTTTAGTTCCTCGTTGTGGAAGTGGGAACTGAGTAGGAGAAATAGAAATCTAGTAGGCAAGAGTTTAACTTAATTTTTAAAGGCACGCTGGGTTTTCATCTGTGTCTGCTGCCTACCAAAGGCTCTGTGACTTGTTACACAGAACTTGACCTGCCCCAGTGTAACTCATGGTAACAGCACTGGGCATAACAGCACGCTTGGCTGCCTCAAAGGCTTGGGAATGACACCTGCACAATACAACTTCTTGTATGCAATTTATGCTTGGACATCAGTCACTTTTCTCTTGCTTTGAGGGGTGGAGTAGTTTAACAGTTGCTTCCCAGCAACAAGACATCAATATTCCTATTTTTATTTTCTCCTAGAAATGCATTAGTGGTTATTCTGACCGGATTCCTGATTGATAAACTAGGAAATTGCTATAAGTTCTGCGCAGTAAGTAATTTATTCTTGTACTGAAGTGGGATTTCAGGCTGTCCTTTCAGTTCAAAGGCGTAATCAAAGGTTCCACTTCAGTAAGGTCACAGAGGGATGGGAGAGGAGGGACAGCTCTGTGTGTAGAGCACGTGATGGTTAGTTGAGCAGCTCCACGGAGGCAACTGAGACATTTTCACCATTTGACCACTGACTTACCTGAATTTACACCGCAGTGCAGTAAATATGCTTTCCTCTGTCATGCATACTACGAGGGAATAACATTATCAGTTTTCTATGGGACAAACTGATAAAGCAGTGTTCTGTTCCCTGCTCTGACATTTCTTCTGGCATGTGCCATAAATCTCAGTCCCAGTGTCGTGGTTTAAGCCTCTCATGCAGTTCGCTCACTCCCTCCCCCCTCTTTCTTCCCCCCCCCCCCCGCTCCCAGAGGGATGGGGAGGAGAATTGAAAGAATGTAACTCCCACAGGTTGAGATAAGAACCGTCCAGTAACTAAGGTATAAAACAAATCACTGCAGCTACAACCAATAATAATAATGATAAAGGAAATAACAAGGGAAGAGAATACAACTGCTCACCACCTGACGACCGAGTCGTGTTCCTGCCACCAGTTTTTACATCCTGGGCATGACATGCTGTGGTATGGAATACATCTTTGGTCAGTTTGAGTCAGGTGTCCTGTCTCTGCTTCCTCCCGGCTTCCCCTCCTCCCTGGCAGAGCATGAGACTCAGAAAGTCCTTGGTCAGACCAAAACATTACTAAGCAGTAACCGAAAACATTGGTGTTGTCAGCACTGTTCCCAGGCCAAAAGTCAAAAACACAGCGCTGCACCAGCTACTAAGAAGGAGAAAAAAGACTGCTACTGCTGAACCCAGGACAGTATCCACCCCTTATTTCATACCATTCATGCCATGCTCAGATCCCACATTTTCAATATACCATCACTCTCATCTCACTGCTCTCCGGAGAGGAGGGTGCGCAATGGGCAGGGCTGCACTCGGTGCTCCCTGGTGGAGGTCCTCCTGCAGCAGGTGGTTGAGCTGCGGGACGCTGTTACTGGGCTGAAAGGGGTCAGGGAAGCTGAGGGGAAACAGCGCTGCTTGCTCTAGGACCAGACTGTGCAGGGGCCTCAAGCGTCTGCTGTCATTCATGCAGGAAAGGAGGCCGCTAACCCAGGAAGCTGGGAAACAGTAACAGAAAAAAACAACAAAAAAAGGAGGAAGAGGACAATTAAAAGCAAGGGACTTCCTCCTAAATCTGTTGTCCCCACACAGAACCGCTTTGCTGTCCTGCAGGGGACTGATGAGGAAACACACTCCCACCAGGAACAACCGGCTGATGCACTGGTAAAGAAGATCACTACTGGTGCTGCCAGGAAAAAGCGGTGGGCCGTAGTAGCAGGGGACTCTACTCTGAAAGGAAGAGAGGCACCCATCTGTCGGCCTGACCCAGGCTCAAGGGAGGTGTGTTGCCTACCAGGGGCTCGGATCAGGGATGTTGCAGAGAAGCTGCCTGTTCTAGTCGGTCCCACTATTACCCACTTCTAGTGATCCATGTGAGTGCTACTGATATAGATAGCAGTAGCCTGGAGAACATAAAGAAGGACTACAGAGCTCTGGGAGAGGTGGTTAGGGGCTCTGGAGCACAGACTGTCTTTTCGTCAATTCTCCAGGATACAGGGCAGGACCTCAAAAAGGCTAGGAGGATTGGCCAGGTTAATAAATGGTTAGAAGAGTGGTGCTATAGTCAGGGGTTTGGGTACCTTGAACATGGGACTCAATTTAGTAGGCCAGGTCTACTGGGGGCTGGTGGAGCTGGCCTGACAAAGGGAAGAGTGGTTTTGGGAGGAGGCTTGCCAGACTGGTCAAGGATGCTCTAAACTAGGTGTGTTGGGGGAGGGGGGCATCATTCCATCCCAACACACCCAGTCAGTTGCCAGCACCTATAGTAAACATTCAGAGCAATGTAGAGATATTGCAGCTGCTCCAGCCAATGAGCCGGCTTCAACTGGAGCTCGGCTCAGATACCTCTATACAAATGCCCGTAGCATGGGGAACAAACAAGAGGAATTAGAGATGTGTGCACGTCTACAGGGGTATGATATCATAGGCATCACAGAAACATGGTGGGATGGCTCCTATGACTGGTGTGTTGGAATGGAAGGTTACAGGCTCTTTAGGAAAGACAGGCCCGGTAGGTGGGGAGGGGGAGTTGCTATTTATGTTAGGGATAGGCTGGAGAGTATGGAACTGTGCCTGGGGACAGGTGAGCAGTAGACAGAGAGTTTGTGGGTCAGGGTTAAAGGGAGAGCAGCGATGGGAGACATTATTGTGGGGATCTGTTACAGACCGCCTGACCAAGAGGACTCTGTGGATTAAGCGCTCTATAGACAGATAGGAACAGCCTCACGCTTGCAGGCCCTTGTTCTCATGGGGGACTTCAACCACCCTGATATCTGTTGGAGGGATGGTACGGCCCGGCACAAGCAATCCAGGAAGTTCTTGATTGTGTGGAAGACAACTTCATTCTGCAAGTAATAGAGGAGCCGACAAGGAGAGGTGCCATGCTTGACCTCGTCCTCACCAACAGGGAAGGGCTGGTTGGAAATGTGACACTCCAGGGCAGCCTTGATTGCAGCGATCATGAGATGGTCGAATTCGAGATCCTCAGGACAGTGAGAAGAGCGTGCAGCAAGCTCACTGCCCTGGACTTCAAGAGAGCAGACTTTGGCCTCTTCAGGAACCTGCTCAGTAAGATTCCATGGAATATAGCCCTAGAGGGCAGGGGGCCCAAGACTGTTGGTTGATATTCAAGGATCATCTGCTGCAAGCACAGGAGCAATACATCCCAACTAGAAGGAAGTGCTGTAGGAGGGCCAGGAGACCTCCTTGGATGGATAAGGAGCTGCTGAGGAAAATTTGAAGGAAAAAATAGGCTTATAAAAGGTGGAAGCAAGGACAGGCGGCCTGGGAAGAATACAGGGATGTTGTCTGGGAAGCTAGGGACCAGGTTAGGAAAGCTAAGGCCCACTTAGAATTAAACTTGGCTAGGGATGTTAAGGATAACAGGAAGGGATTCTATAGGTACATAGCAAATAAAAGACAGGCTAGGGACAACATGGGCCCTCTCCAGAAGCTATCAGGAGAACTGGCTACCCTGGATTTGGAGAAGGCTGAGGTTCTTAATGACTTCTTTGCCTCAGTCTTCACCGGCAAATGCTCTGACCACACCACCCAAGTCTTGGAAGGCAGACGCAGGGACAGTGAGAATGAAGACCCTGGGCCCACTGTAGGAGAGGATCTGGTTCGAGACCATCTTAGGAACCTGAACATATGCAAGTCATAAAATCATAGAATCATAGAATAGTTAAGGTTGGAAAGGACCTTAAGATCATCTAGTTCCAACCCCCTGCCATGGGCAGGGGTGCCTCACAATAGACCGTGTCACCCAAGGCTCTGTCCAACCTGGCCTTGAACACCACTCTCACAGTAAAGAACTTCTTCCTTATATCTAACCTGAACTTCCCCTGTTTCAGTTTGAACCCATCACCCCTTGTCCTATCACTACAGTCCCTGATGAAGATGGGACCTGATAAAATCCATCCTTAGTTCCTGAAGGAGCTGGCAAATGGAGTTGCTAAGCCACTGTCCATCATATTTGAAAAATCATGGCAGTTAGGTTAAGTTCCCGACGACTGGAAAAGTGAAATATAACCCCCATTTTCAAGAAGGGGAAAATGGATGAGCTGGGGAACTACAGACCAGTCAGTCTCACCTCTGGGCCTGGCAAAATCTTGGAGCAGATTCTCCTGGAAGGCATGCTGAGGCACATGAAAAACAGCAAAGTGCTTGGTGACAGCCAGCATGGCTTCACTAAGGGGAAATCCTGCCAGAACAATCTGGTGGCCTTCTATGATGGGGCTACGGAACTGATGGACAGGGGTAGAACAGTTGATGTCATCTACCTGGGCTTGTGCAAAGCGTTTGACACTGTCTCACATGACATCCTTGTCTCTAAGTTGGAGAGACATCAATTTGATAGGTGGACCACTCGGTGGATAAAGAATTGGCCGGATGGCCGCATGCAAAGAATTGTGCTCAATGGCTCCATGTCCAGCTGGAGACCAGTAACGAGTGGTGTCCCTCAGGAATCGGTGTTGGGACTGGTCTTGTTCAACATCTTTGTCGGTGACATAGGCAGTGGGATTGAGGCACCCTCAGCAAGTTTGCAGATGACACCAAACTGTGTGGTTCGGTTGATATGTTGGAGGGAAGGAATGCCATCCAGAGGGATCTTGACACACTTGTGAGGGGGGCTGATGCCAACCTGATGAAGTTTAACCATGCCAAGTGCAAGGTCCTACACCCGGGTCAGAGCAATCCCAGGCACAGCTACAGGTTGGGCAGGGAAGAGATTCAGAGCAGCCCTGCGGAGAAGGACTTGGGGGTGTTGGTCAATGAAAAAATGAACATGAGCCGGCAGTGTGCGCTTGCAGCCCAGAAAGCCAACCGTATCCTGGGCTGCATCAAGAGGAGCGTGACCATCGGGTCGAGGGAGGTGATCCTGCCCCTCTACTCTGCTCTTGTGAGACCTCACTTGGAGTATTGTGTCCAGTTCTGGTGTCCTCAACATGAAAAGGACATGGAACTGTTGGAACAAGTCCAGAGGAGGGCCACAGGGATGATCAGGGGACTGGAGCACCTCCCGTATGAAGACAGGATGAGAAAGTTGGGGCTGTTCAGCCTGAAGAAGAGAAGGCTGTGTGGAGACCTCATAGCATCCTTCCAGTATCTGAAGGGGGCCTATAGGGATGCTGGGGAGGGACTCTTCATGAGAGACTGTAGTGATAGGACAAGGGGTAACGGGTTCAAACTTAAACAGGGGAAGTTTAGACTGGATATGAGGAAGAAATTCTTTACTGTAAGGATGGTGAGGCACTGGAATGGGTTGCCCAGGGAAGTTGTGAATGCTCCATCGCTGGCAGTGTTCAAGGCCGGGTTGGACATAGCCTTGGGTGACATGGTTTAGAGGGCGGTGTCCCTGCCCCTGGCAGGGGGGTTGGAACTAGATGATCTTAAGGTCCTTTCCAACCCTAACTATTCTATGATTCTCTGATCATGCTCTTCTATAATGGAGTCTTTCCCTTTGTGGCAGATGCCAGGTATTGCTCTGTGGCTGTAGTCCCACTGATTGATACAGGCTCATCAAAGCCTTTGCAGGCCCTTGATTTTTCACTGACTGGGAAATATGGGGGTAATATGTTTGTTCTTGCAGTCATGAAGCACAGAGAAAGATGACTTCAACACCTAGTCAAATACAGGAGGGTGCTTTGGCCTTTCTTTCCCTTCAAAGATGAGGGAGGCTTCTGAAGGAAAGCAATAATAACTTAAAGGGAAATGATTCAACCAATATTTAAAGCTTGGAACACTGTCAAAGGAGGTTCAGAACATTCGGGAGGAGGGGAAGAAATCCTTTATTTTAAACAGCCTGTAGATAGTACCTTTCTGATAGTCCAAGGAAGTGGCTGTCTTTGGAGCAGGGTGGGGGCGTTTGCTTCACAGGCCTAGGGCAATTCTGTCCTGGAGTTCTTGCATATTCTCTGCTGTTTTTGGAACAAAGTTAAGTTGACATCAGCCAGGGTTTGCAGGTGAGGAAGTCTTTGTGTCCCAGTGCAAGGTTTTCACAGTTCCTTTTTTATGCCTTCATTTGCTTAAAACAAAGCAACGACCTGCCGGACTAAACTGGCACTCCTGCTTCTGTCCTGTGGCTCTGCCATGGGCTTGTCATTTTGCTGCTTTTCTCCTGTTTGTGGATGATGCGGCATCTACCCCATAATGAACATGAACTTTTATATTAGCAAAGGCCTGCCATAAAAAAAAGAACATTATTTTGGTAGTATTTCATGAGTGATATATAGCAAGCCACAGTGAAATCAGGAGTGAAGAAATGTCATCATCATTGTCATAATACATGTACAAGCAACCTCTTACCAGTGAGATAAAGACATTAGAGATGGTAAAGATATCCAGGCCTGAGGAGACAGCGGCCCTCTCACTGTCACTGTGAACTCTCCCCATTGATCACACAGAGTCCACATTTCTGCAATTCTGCCAACCTGCAGAGTTGGATTTTTCCTCCCTGTGGAGCAAACTTCAGGCACCACGAGTCACATTTAACACACCCTGTCTGGCAAAAAGTGCTGTGCTGCTTCCCAGGTGGGAAAATAATGGTCCCAAGGCCACAGGTGTGGTGACTTCTGCTGCACTGAATCTTCAGGGAACAGCGTCTTGTTTTATAAGCTTTGCTGCCAGCAGAGGTCCAGAGGCTCACTGGTATGAAGGGTAAGCAGCCATGCAAGTGGCCAAACCAGGTTTAAGTAGCTATAAATTCGCTAAATAAACTAGTGTCCTGGGTTCAGCTGTAAGTTATTTTTCTCCTTCCTAGTACCTGGTGCAGTACTGCGTTTTCAACTTTAGTCTGAGAACAACACTGATAACACACCAATGTTTTTAGTTGTTGCTAAGTAATGCTTACTCTGATCTTTCTAAGCTGTTGCAACTGTATGACTGTAAGTTCTGTAAAGAATTACAGAAAGTTTTAACACCATTTTTTCACACTTGACGAAGGTGAAAGGCTGACTTGTGACAATGAAAACACAATTTGTCTTGGATGCTCTCAGCTCTAAACAGGTCTCCTTAAAGATGCCAAGGGGGGGAATCCTCCTACTTCTGCAGTGCAGGTGTTCAATTTAAATGCTGATCTTTGCTGTTGGGTTATTTTTAACTCTTTTTTCCGTCCCTCAGCATTCTCACCCCTGGATTGATACTGATTTCTGCCTCTTCAGAGAGAATGTATGAAATCCGTGTGTTTTGGACAGGTGACAGCAAATCACTGCTCCTGAGCTGTGCTGAAGTAATTGAGTATGTCTCCAGCTTTAACCTGCAGTTCTACTCTGCACTTGCAGAAGTATCTTGAAAATGGCCATTTAAGCACCAGCTTCACTGGTGTACACCAGGAAATTGAACAACAAAGGCTTGGCACTACAAACCAGATGGAATCAAACTAGTTTACAAGTCCTCACATTAAAACCCTTCTTTTCCTTATGTTTGTGCTCAGACTGACTTTTTGACAAAATAACCAGATCAAGAATCCTAATTATGTAATTTCTCCCTCCCCTTCAATTTATTTTTAGCAAGTTTATCCAGGATAAATATTTTGGTTACAGTCAACAGGCGGTCACTTAGATTGCTGGCGCAGTGTATGACAGCTCCCTTGTTCTGTCTGCAGCAGCTGGCATGTTAATCATGAGTATCTAGACCCCAAAGTGCTTGCTGGTAACTTTTCCTGACTTTCTGAAATGCCTTTTTTACAACCCCCTTAACCAGAATTTAGCCTGTTGTTGCTGAACATGCAGTCCTTTAATTCCTTGCAAACTGCAAGAGGCACTTTGAATTAGTTTACAGGAAATAATGTTAACCTGTTTTCCCCTCTGCCCCTAATTGTGCTATGGTAGCATCAAACCACGGTAAGTGTATGTTTTGGGAAGTCTGAGACTGGAACAAAAAGGATCAGGATAAGCTTTGCAATTAGATGAGAAAGGATGACCTGCATATCATCAGTCCGTTTACCTTATTTCCCTAATTGTCAGGGCATAATGATGGGGATTTCTTCTCCCTTTATTAAAGCTGCCATTTCACATGAGTTGCGAACACTGATTCTGACAAGTGTTTCAGCCTCAGTTCAGGAGGACACAAGAAGAACTAGTATATATGCCTGCTATAATACTGGCAGCTAGGAAATTACGTCACTGCCAGCCACCCCAGTGCACTCTGCACAGCCACTCCTGTCACCAAGGCCTGTGGGAGGCTGGGATCCCTTGTAAGAGTGCTCTGTTTCCTTTACCAGGACTATGTTGGACTGAGAGGTGTCTTTGCTGTCAACTGTGCTGCACTGACTCTGCCAGTCTTTGCTCTCCTGGTTTGTTCCTCCATTAGTCTCCACTGTCTGGTTGGGGATTACTTACTCCTTTGCTGCTGTAAGTTCACAACTCTTCTGCTGCAGTTGGGTGTTTTGGGGCTACGCTCCTCCCTCCTGGGTGGCCTGTGTCACTGCTCTGGTGTCTGGATGAGCAGGTTTAGCAGCCACAGTCTGAATTCACTGGCTCCCCAGTCCTGCAGACTGGTTAGTAACAAATAACCCCAAAGAATATAGAACAAAATACAAAGCAGAGTAAGGGACCATTTGGTACAGCATTTAACATTAATCTGCCTGTGCTTTTCTACCTTGACTGTAATACCTGAATCTCCTTTGAGTCTTATGAGCTAAACCATTAGGTTTAACTCCCCTTCAGCAATCTGGAGTCCTGTTATTCCAGTTTCAAATAGCATTTGTTGTCTGCGCTGTCTCAAGCTGTTTGAAAAACCGGGGAACAGTCTAGAACCACGCAAGAGGTTGGGAGGTATAAATACCAGAGGCTTTGAAGAGAAAGTGTACATGTTTATTTAGTGGGAATAATTCCTTTTTAAACCAACGACCATCTAACAGCTTTAAATAAGGCTGTGATTCCTCTTCCCATTCCTCCCAGCAGGCTAGTACCTGGACATCTATACCTCTTGTGGTCCCCCAAGCAACCTTAGGGATGGCAATGGGGCTTGCAACTTCTGCACAGATGGTTGGAGTTGGCCTTTCAAATTGATCGTGGGATGTATCCTAGGAACACAGCCCAGGTGGGAATGCTGCTGCTTATTTTTCAAGCAAGACATTAATCAACAGTGCTTGAGTGGAGTGGTGTGAACAGAAATCAGTGTATTTGCAACCTGATGCTGCAAGAAACTATAGAGGGGCCTTAAATATCTTCAGGTGACTGGTTGTTCTATCCTGTTTTAGCCTTTTCTAGTGAATTAAAGATCCCCCTGTGGCACTGGCAACAGGTGATGATCTTTATGTTGGCAAACACTGTAGCATGCACTGCTGCCTCCATTAGCCTCAGTGTTGTGGAAAAGAGACAGGTAAGTGTGATAAGAGGTAAAGAATAGCCTGGTATCACCAAGTTGCTTTTATTGATGTAATAGCTGTTGGGTGTGTATTCCAGCAATTCCCTTGACATAAAAATGGGACTGCATAAAAAGAGAACTCGCAGCTACACTACTGCTACAGTGTGTAGTGGTCTTGCCTACCTTTGAGCTGTTGGTGGCTGTGGTTTTTGGCAAGCAGGTGAGGGGCAGGGCCAAGACGCAGTGTATAGCAGCACATGTGTACAGGAAGAACTGTCTCCTTTTGGTCACTAAGTGCTGCTTTGAATTTCTAGGGTGGAACACTGAACAGAACAAGAAAGGGAGCACATGTGGAGCAGGACAGAGGCCCTGCAGATGCAGCACCACTCTTTGGTGATGGAACAGGGGATGAGGGCTCTGTCAGCTGAACCTTGCCTGTACAAGAACAGTGACAACTGCCAGGCACAGCACTGATCACTTCCACTTCAAAGTAGATTTTTATCCTGTGTATTTTAAATGTCTTTGAAGAGAATTGTCCACAGAAAGTTAACATTTCCACTTTGTTGCATTTCATACAAACACTGTAGATTGAAAGCAATTGAGGCAAGGGCAGCATCCAGTGATTAACTGATTCACTGGAGAGAATGTGCTCAAAGAGCAAGGTTTTCCAACTTTTAAGTTAGGCTGTGAGTTCATTTCACACCACAGACAATTAAAAACTCCTTGTTGGAGTCTGGTGCAGCAGAAATTTGGGGGTGGGGTGAGTCACGTAACTGCAAAATCAGACTCCTTTAGTTTGGTGGCAACATCCTGAGCTCATCTGGTTCAGCACCCTCTGCTGAAGCAGGGTCAGCTGCAGCAGGCTGTCCAGGACTGTGTCTGGTTGGAGTTTGAGCATCTTCACAGATAGACACTCTACAACCTATCCCGGTGACCTCCCTTCACAGTAAAAAAGTGCCTGCTTGTGTTCAGGTGGAATCTCGTGTGGTGTGATTTGTGCCTGTTGCTCCTCATGGAGAGCAGAGCCTGGCTCCCCTGTCCTTACACCCTCCAGTAGGTCTCACCACCCCAGGGAGAGAGGGGTGGTGAGACCTACTCACTCCTTGAGTCTCCTCTTCCCCAGGCTGAGCAACTCCGACTTCCTCAGCCCCTCCTCCAAGGAAAGAGGCTCCAGCCCTTTTACCTCCTTTGGAGCCCAAGACTGAACTCCCTCCCCAAGCCACACCTCTCTCAGTAGGGAAGCTCAAAATGACTCCAATACACCTGGAATGGTGCCCACAAAAAGGCACTGACCTGAACTGCCCGCCCACACTACCGTCCCCTCTGACCCCTTTGTAGGGATCAGAGGTGCCTGTCCTATGAGCAGAACAACCTGTCTCCAAAGCACACTCCCAGTGCAGAGGCCAGAAGGTATTTGTGCAATCTTCCCAATTTGGGATAACAAAACTCACCGGCGTATCTACACTGACCTAGGAACTGACTGATGTATAAAAGCAGACATCTGCAGCACAAGAGTGAAGTACCAAAATACAGAGGTTTATTGACAATTGCATTATTCATCATTTGATATCCAAAACCCCTCCATCCTGGAAAAATGCTCTTATCAATCCTATTTGATCAGTTAAAAACATGGTTTAGATTCCAAAGAAAGAAATGCAAGAAAATTAACCTAGATTAACTAATTTAAGCCCTAGTTGGAAGTTTCTGTTTAAAAGACAGGCACTGCAGCCAATGCACAGCAGGTGCAAGAGGATGCCCAGCCTAAGCTCAGAGCTACAGACAATATCAATTACACCAGCCCCTTCAGTGCAGAAAGCAGCCTCTGGCTGACTTTTCCACATGGTGGCCTCCTAAACCCTGTCAAGTACTGGATGCAGGAACTGAAATTGACAGCTCAGACTCAGCCATAGTTTAGCCAGCACAGACTTGAGCATTGCTGCGAGGAAAGACGTGTTTGGAACTGACAGAAGTCCGTTTCAGGGTTGCAGTTAGAACCACTCTTTTCCTCCTGTTTTCCCAGAATGGCAAATGACAGGGTGTTCCAAACCTATCTGAAACATACAAAGACACTGAAATCCCAACTTTTCATGGCTATTTCTACTCTTAGCCAAGCCCCGTGTATTTCACTTCCACTATCTGGAAAGGGAACTATGTCTTCATCCACCATGGCTGACGTTCACTGGACTGAGCCCTCGACTAAGCACCATCATCAGAGTGTTTTAGCCCCCATCACAGAGCCAGTCCCCAGGGAACCTGGGCTAGAACAGCAACAGATAGAGGCAGGTAAGGCCACGTTTTCTTTGGTGAACCTGAACAACTCTTGTTTCGATATGTCAAATGTAAAAAGTCACTATGAAATCCACAACAGTAAGCACCTCATGTTAACAGTCACAGCTCATACCTCTGGATATGATCAGAAAGTCCATTCAGAGAACAAACGATGGGAGCTACCCTCCCCAACATGTGTTTGCTCAGAACAAGCACATCTTCCAAACATGATTTAAGAGCCAGCACAACCAAAAGTTGCTAACTATCGCTAGTCTTTGTTTCTCCAAGACAGTCTACAGCATGTCTCACAACAACTACAGCCCTTGGTTTGGGAGAATCCATGTACTTCTCTCAACCTTACTAACAAAAATCTGAGGCAGTCAAAGGCAAAAGTAAGGCTGACCAAAGACAAGAGAGTCACTAACAGAGTCAGCACAGACAAACAAATGCACTGTGGTAAAGCCAGCAGAACCAGTCCTGGTTTCTGCAGGGTACAAAGGAAAAGCTTGTGCAGAAGCTGAGGCAATTCTACACTGGTTGGGTCAGAGCTAGTGACTGGATACTATCAGACACTCTCTGTGGTAACTACACTTTAAGCAGCTTCTGTTCAAAGAGTGCCATAAAGCTATTGTTTGCAGCCACATCTTTACCAGAAAACGTGCAAGCATTCAACCAGGATACTTGAAGTAAAAGTCTTCTAGAAGCACCTTCATGGAGCAGTGTGGTAGACTGATGCCATCACTGTTCAAGAGCTAGTTGTAGTAATCAGATTACTGAAAGCATCAGAAAGGCCTGAATACTCTGGGGAGGGGAAGACCACTATATTTATTAACCTATGACAGTTTATGAGTATAAAAGAAACTTTCAGCATGTGTTGGCCTTGTATGAGCAATGATGTGGTGCAAGGCAAGAAAGGAGAAAAAGAACCAAAGACTGAAGACACTCAAACCCACAGCACCACAGTTCCAGTAGAATGTATTCACATTCAAGTGACTGCTACCAGCTCCTGTGTGAGGCTGCATCCTGTGCCTCAGAGGGAGACACAGCCTGCCTGCCTGCTGCAGAAGCTGTCTGGGGTGGTCTCTTGGCCCTCACCATTCACCATGTTTTACATGTTGTCTGTATCAATGTGCCAGACTCCACCAGAGCATCCTGAGCCACTGGCTACCTAAGAACCTCAGTCTGATGAACTCACGACAAGTAGCACTGTTCTTCCACAAAGTTACACTAATGTTTCCCCCCGGGCTACCCACCCAGGCAGGATAATGCTTACATCTCCCACCAGGGACCCTTTCCCTCCCCAACCCTCCCTCCCCAAATCATCAGGTTAACCACCCTTACACACTTAAGCATGAACCTCAATCATCTGCCTAATGACCTATCCACAAACATCAGTCCATAAACTGACCTCGCAACCACAGACAAGCATTTCTGTGCAGACTCTGTTAGTGACAGGGAACAGATGACTAATAGAATGCAATACTGGACTTCCCCCCCGGTGGATTGAGGACCTTGTTGTGTGAGCGCGGTCTTGGCCCTAATCGGGGCTCGTGATTGTCTATCTTGGGCTCTGGCTCTGAGCGTTGCTCCTCTTTGCCCACATCTTTTTTCTCGCCTCCATCTTCCAGCTGTGGTTTGATATTTTCTGTAGCTGAATAAAAAGAAAAGGAATTAGATCAACTGGCTGTTGCTATTCTGCAGTGCACAAAGTGCACTCCTCTCTGGCAGGCTGCACTATTCCCCATGTCTCCATCCATAGCACACCAATGTTTCTACATCTGTTCATTTTTCTTGCAGAAATAGTTGCTGAGGAAGAATTTAACTTATAACAATTCCTCTCTTCCTTCAGCCATCTTTCTAACAAGGATATGTCAGCTGAGCAATACACCTGCAGAACTATTTTGGCAATTTCACACAATTAAGAGATGCAAAGCACCAAACGATCTTTTCATGCTGACCTTGAAAGCCACGTTCCCATCATTCTTTAACAACCACCAGCTAAGCAATAGTACATTTTTTTCAGTCAGCTATTTGTTCTTTACAACTACAGGCAGCCAAGATTGCACAGTTGAAGGAGATGGCAAGGGAGAAGGAAGCAATCCGACAGGTTGTTTTTTTCTATATCTATGGATTCCACATATAACTATATACACACATGACATCAAAGTATATCCTCAATGGAGGAGAATCATTTCCCTGAGACAAGTGATTAAATTTCTGTTTAACAGAAAGAAAACTTCTCAGTTTATATTAAGCTAAGCACGGCCTCAGTCTCATGTTTTTAAGAAGCAGCATAAGAAACTATTCCTCAGAGCTTAACTTCTTCAAGAGAAAGGAATTTATCTTGCTGACCTTCAAGCTTCTTTGGTGTTTCATCTTCTTTCAAGACAATGTGATCCTGCAAAGAAAGCAAGAACTATCTTAGAGTATTATTATTCTCAAACAGTGTCTTCCACAAAATCCTTCACAAAGTTTTGCTTTGTGTCTAAGTTTACACCTTTGGCAAGGTAAAAGCCAACAGCTGCAGGCACTGTGTGCTGCCCTTCGTCCTCTCCACAGCTACATAACCCCAAAAGTAGTGGTAGACAATAACTCCTGCCAAGGTGCACATCCCACACAGTTCACTGAAACCCAGATGAAGACATTACATTTGTTCATCAGGAGTTTAAAGCTTTGTCTCTGATAAACAGCTCAGTCCAAAGGTCTGGAATTACCATTTGTGTCAAGCACCCATTACCACCCAGGAAAAGCTGGTGTTCACTACAGCACAGGCAGCTCTTGAGCACCTGATGTACATGCAGCAGTTACTGTCTCCAGCAAGTGTCCACACACGCAACAGCCAGGTCATATCCCCAACAATCCCAACTGATTGTTGGAAATACCCAGCAATGCTTCAGAAAAGCTTGCATGTTTTCCCACCCCTGAAAAATACTGTCTCCTTTCCATCCCAGTATTTCCCTCAATTCCCATGCTCTAATTAAAGACATAGGAATTTCCAAAGTGTTGTTTTCCATTTAGTCAGGAATTCACAGGAACAAATGTCACTGGTTTTAAAAAGTGACTAAAAAAACCCCAGAGACCAGCCCAGAGAAGAGACGCAGAGGAACAAAGCAAAGCCCCTTCCACACCATCAGCACTACTCCTGACAAAATCCACCTTTCAGTCTTTTAGTCTGTCTTTTCCCCCTCCTCCTTTCTTATGACCCAAATCTACTCCAGAGCATGCATCTTTTGCATTTTTTTAATTCTAAAGGCTCCAGGACAAGTGAGGCTGCTGCTAGTTGTTCAGCAGTGAACTGCGTTTCATGGGATGTTCAGTTTCCATGCTGACATGTCAAAACCATTGCCAACATAGTAGCTACTCACTTACTAGTATCTACTTAGAGTAAGGCAGCAGGTTGTAAATCTGAATATAGAGCATTTAAATAAACTAATTGGCAAGTATTTGCAATGTGTCCTCCTTTTCTAGAAACCAGATTTCGTCATAACTAAGAGCCTCTCCAACTATTACACACCTCCTCTTAAAATCCATGTGAAGATTCATGACTGCAGCTCACTGGTATGAACACACATCCACAGTTAAATGAATAGTTTCATTACAAACTGCAGAGCATGCTGAGATCTGATGTACCAAAGACAACAAGCTATCAAAGAGTCTTTGGGAATAACTGCATAAGTTGACATTACCCTATGTTATAGTTCAGGTCTCTCAGCTTAAATTGAATACATGCACTGCACTGTGACAGGGCTGTGGGGCAAGCTCCCCGGTTTGATAGCAAAAGAAGCAGCACAAGTACCTTGGGCTTGTTTGGATGTGCCCGCACAACAGCGGTAGACACAGGAGACCCAAAGATATCACTTGTCTTCCCACCAGGTGGATTCATGCGCGGACGAGGCTGAGCAGAACTAGAATCCTCAAAAATACCGCTTTCTTTTCCTCCTGCAAGGCAGTTGTTGGATTATTTTTTCCTGGATGACTTAGTTTTACCACACTATATTAAAAAAATATATGAGAATTTAAGACTTCTCGAACCCTACAGCCTGGAGACTTCTGCTTTCAGATACTAGCTGAAATCCTTCATTACAAGAATTCACTACAAGATCCCAGATTCACAGTTGTACTCACTGCAGCTAACTGATGACACAGCTCTAGAATAGAAACAGCTTCCTTTCATCAGTTCCTAGACCCCAACTCTGAAAGAATTAGGCTTGGATGATGTGCTAAGAAGTCTATGAACACGTAGATGCCTGATATATTCAGATTTTCAGAAATCTGAATAGATTCATTGCTCAAGCCCACTCAAAATTCAACATAAAAAGGCAGACAGATCAGTGTTCCACTTCAGGAATATGAAACCAGTTCTGTGATGCAATTCAGAGCCCAGCTGTGCTGAAGGAGGTGCCAGCTCTTACCTGGAGGGTTTGTTCTTTTTGGAATGTTTTGAGGCTGTTCTGATGCTCCAAAGATATTGGATGCCATTCGGTGTGGCCTGCTTGAAGAAGAAACTTCCTCTGTACTCCCAAAGAGGTTACTACACCCTCCTCCTGGGGGCTTCAATACCCTATGGTGCAGAATGACAGAAGCAAGTGAAAAAACCTTGCTTGGAATTTCCAGCAGTTAACATATTTCATGTCCACATTCTCCCTTGTAGTTATGAATAACTATTCTGATTTAAATTTACTTCAGGTAATTTGGCTATATCCATGAAGTAGCCACTTGTCAGGAGCTGTTCTAATAAAATATACTCAAGTTCAGCACAAACACTGCCAGCCTCCTAGTCAGTCAACTTGATCATTATATGTTGTCTACAGTGACTTGGAATAGCCATCACACTGCCACTAGAAGCAGTGACTGAGCTACCTGTGGTGTTCAGAAGGAATGGATTAAGAGAAGACATGCTCATTACAGAATCTGACTTTGTGCTAAACTGCACATACCAACTGTACATCTGTGCCACAAGTCAAACCCATCAACTTCTAAATAAAAGCAGATATTTCATAGCTACTAAAAAATTGTAGTATTTTAGTAGCTATGGTCAGCCTTGCTCAGTTGTCATATTAGCTGCTGTAGAGTTTACAATGGAAAGGCGGAATGCCAAAGAGCCAATTTTTTTGTGGTGAAGATGCAAATCTACTACAACCAAAGCTCTGCAAAGTCTGTTGAGTTGTATTCAACAGACAATCACAGACATTGGAGGTTACAACAGAAATGAACTGACTTCTTGAAAACAGTCATGCTTGTCTTCGAGTAGAAAGTCCACAGTTAATACCTATTCCTTGTTCAACAGACTTCAGATTCTGCCCTGAAAAGGAACTGAACCACTACCTGGGAGTAGAATCAGCGGAATTAACTGGAAAATTAACAGAAAAAGCCTGGGAAATCGCTGAATACCTCAGTGTCAAAAATAACCTTTACAGTTATGTCCACTTGACCCATTACCCATAATCTTAGCAGCTGTGCAAAAGTAGCAGTCAAATCATACCTCTTATAACCTGAATGCTTGATCTGCACCCTAAACTAACCTTTACTTTTACACAAAGAAATCAGTTCTACACTGATTCTTTATCCCACTCTACCAAAGAGAATTCAAATGTCAGTGAATTAATACAACACATCCCTCCATAGGTCTGTGACAGAAACAAGCTTTTTCAGGTAGACATCTGCCAGCATAAAGAGAGGTTCCTCTAGGAGACAAGACCTACTCCAGTTTAACTCTAAGATTTAATTTCCCCAAAGCAGAAATATTTGGCTGCCCTGTCAGAAAATGAGCTTTGTCAGCATTTTAAATCTCAGGATGAAGAAAGCAGTTCTATTGTCTCTGTGAGGAAGGAGAAAGAAATTCCTCTTTCAGTCTGGCAGTAGTTTATAAAGACAGAACCAGCCTCAGAGACTGTCTTTACTGGCCCATTTCACTATTTTAATCCTTAGTACGAGTGTGCATTTAAGGAACCTCTTTAGCTTGAGGGAGTAGCTAGAATTTCAGTAGACAACTGTCTGGTCCACTGCACAAGCAAGATTCACATCTGAGCACAAGGTTTATTTACAATTTTGTGTCCCAGAGGCTACAGATCCACTATACTATATGCTTTCTTCAGAAGCCAGTGTTAGCTGCCTCAACAGAGTACCAGGAAACTCAACTTACACTTTATGGTCATTTTAGTTTATACTAGTATTATGCCAGGTTACATAAATATTTTTGTCTTGTAGCCGGATAAGTTAACTCTTTCTTCCTTTGGGAGGAGAGGGAAAAGGGAAGGTGTTGTTTTTTTCTTTTAAACAGTATGGAAAAAAACTTAGTTTTCTATGCAATCAAAATCTGCCTCTTCTGCTCCTCCCCCCCAGTAGACCAGAAGTCTGTCAATTCACCTGGAGTAACTGAATTAAGAACCCTCCCCAGTACATTTAAAAGCTTCTACTAATTGCTCTGTTCTCTTCTGGCAGGCTTGAAGAATTTTAATTCGTTCTTGTGGTCTTCCCCCCCCCCCATTCCAACACACTTGATTTGAATGCCCTTTCTTTATTAAACCTTTCAGCTGACCTATGGAAGAGATGCCAAGACCTCTCCATTACTTCAAGACACTGGCTATATAAACAAACATCTGTAGCCATATTTTTAAGATGGCTACATGCAACATTTTCAGCCCCATGGAGTAGTTGTGAAGCTGCTCATGTACTAGATGAGCTGAGGATACATAAAAGCAATTCCTCTTTACAGTGTGCAACAACAGTAGAAAGACAGAATTCTGCCCTGCTTTGCTTTTGGAGCAACAGGAGCTCTCAACATGCAATTCCTCATTTTATTTTGGAAAAGCAAGACTTCCTTAACAATACAAAGCATCATTATTAAAGTTTAATAAAACTAGACAGTTGGTTCAGCAAACCAGCTGTATCTCTACTGATCCAGTTAATGTGTATAGTGATACAGGGAGCAATTATTTAAAACATTTTTAGCATCACTTACTTCTAGCAGTAATACTCCTGTATTATGGAGCTCACAAAATGCAAAGCATTCGTTTGTAATTGCCTCACAAAGATTTTCACATTAGGAGGGGCTATTTTTTCCCACTTCCTCAGCTGCTGGCAGCTGCTGCAGGGATTTTGAGTTGGACTTAGTTTTAATTAATGAAGCTTCTATACATCATCAAGGATGATCTAGCATGAGGATTTACATTATCATTGAAGTTTTCATTAGGGAATGAATAAACTGTGGGAAAAGCATCCTTAAACAGAATACTTTTTGCTTTTGCTGGCACAGGCCGTGTGTCAAGAGTGACCATCTCAGAGACCCCTGTATGGAGCCCAGTAAACACACTGTGCTGCAGCATGTGCTGTGCAGGACCTGTTGATGCTGCTGCCTGCACTGCTGGAGCTTGTCCACAGAGAGAGTGCCAGAGAAGAAGCTGGAACAAGACCACCTTTGCTTGCTGTCAACTAAAAGGTTCTCATGGCCTGCAGTCTAAACTCTATCCCAAAATCCAATTTATGACTAATAGGTGGTTTCACAATTGCCATGAGAACAGAAGCTTCTCAGGGACTACAGTAAGGGCAGAGCATCCTCAGAAGTGTTTTAAAACCAGGTCATAGCTTAGAGTGACTGGAGTAAAAGACAGGCTTAAAAGCACCCTTTCAGGATTTCGAAATACTTCCTTCCTCCCCCGCCGAGCACACAATTACCTCTCGGATGGATTAATCAGTCCAGCTCCACGTTATTAAGATAGGTACCCTTGTCCAAGTGTAACAATAGATCTCAGCTTCATAATGCTGAAACAAGCTCATATCTGATCATGCCGCCGTTTGCGCTGGATCCTCGCAAAGCTTCACAGAGCGTGACCAGACCCCGCTTCTTCCCCGAGGTACAAACGGTCACAGAACCTCTCAGGATCCAGAGCCCTGCCCGGCAGGACCCAGCCCCGCTCCCTACGGCCCGGGCTGGGAGCCGAGCGCCGCAGCCCCACGGGGACGGCCCTGCCGCTCCTCTGCCTGCCCCACGCGTGGCCCTGAGCCCAGGGAAGCAGCGTCGTCATCTCCGCTCGGCCCCAGGCCAGTAAACTGAAGCACAGCGCGGTCCCCAGGCAGGAAGCGAGAGCCGCCGCCCTGCACTGGCCCCCAGCTACTGGCGATGCGGGAGATGAGGAGGACGTGCCGGCCCAACGCAGCAACAGTACCCTCAGCAGAGACCCGCTCCCGCAGCCCCTCAGCAACGCGCCCCCGCCCCCAGCGCCGCGCCTCAGCCGGAGCCGCCGCGCGCCCCGAACAAAGCCTCGAGCTGCCGCGGGGCTCTTTCCGCTCCACCCGCCGCCCCACGCCGCTGGCGCGGTCCCGCTGCGGCACCTGGAGCTCGGCTTCGCCAGATCGGCCTCAGGAGCCTGAAACATGGTAGCAGATCCAGACTCAACCCCGTGCGCGGCACTGCCCTCGGACCGCAGGTTGCGCCGGCGGGCCGCCCTGCCCTACCATTGGCTATCCCACCCGCCCATCACGTCGAACAGCCTATCGCGTGCAGCCCGCCCTCTCGCTATCCCGCCTGTCCGGTGAGCCCCGAAGAGGAGGGGAAGCTTGAAAAGGGCCCGCGCCGTCGTTCCTCCTGTCCGCTTCCCATTGGCTACGCCTGGCGTAACACACGGACTTGCAGAGCCATTGGCTGGGAGAAGGCAAAGGATGAGCAGCGGGACCGGGCTTAAAGGTGAGGTTGTGCCGGGCTTGGCCGCCGATTACTCTCTCGGGCGAAGGCGGCGGGGTTTTGGCAGCTGAGGGGGACTCAGTCCGGTCAGTGCCTGAGCGGCGCAGCCTGGGCCTGTGGGCACAGCTGAAACCGGGAGGAAGAGCATTGTGAGGGAAAACCCCGGAGACAACTCTAAGCGGATGGCTTCAGCACTGCTAGTGCAGGGAGCCCTAGCTCTGTCTGAGCAAAGGGCGGCCCATCTCAGCATCAACATCCAGCGCTGCAGTCCCTGTCCCGGGAGATGCTGTCCGTGAACTGCTGCCAGCTGTCAAACAGCCCGATCGGGGAGACCAAACGGTGTTCAGTGACAGGGACATAACAAGTGAACGTTTTCAGCTGAAGGGTTTAATTATGGCTCCACAGCTTTCCATATTTCAAGTACTTAAAGAAAAAAAAAAAAAAAAAAAACCCCGCAAAATCACCCAAAGCAACACACCAAAAATGTGTACTTTAACTGCAACTTCTTGCTTTGTTTGTTTCATGTGTGTGCCCAGGCAGCCAAGATGGCCAACGGCATCCTGACCTGTATCAGCAATAGTGTGGCTAAGCAGGGCCAGGCCAGGGCAAGGGCTGCACCTCAAATGCTGTGTTCAGTTCTGTGTCCCTCATTACAAGAGAGACACTGAGGTACTGGAGTCCAGAGAAAGACAATGGAGCTGGTGAAGGGCCTGGAGCACAAGTGTGATGAACAGCAGCTGAGGGAACTGGGGGGGTTTAGTCTGGAGAAGAGAAGGCGCAGGGGGGATCTTATTGGCCTCTACAACTACCTGAAAGGATGATGGAGCCAGGAGGTGGCTGGTCTCTTCTCCCAAGAAACAAGGGGTAGGGACAAGAGGTAACTGCACCAGGAGAACTTTAGACTAGAAATTAGGAACAATTCCTTCCCCAAAGGGTGTGGTCAGGCATTGGAACAGGCTGCCCAGCATTGGTGGAGGTGAGAAGCTGCACAGAAAGAGCTCGGGCTTGGTCCTACAGTGCTGTTTTCTCAGTACCCAGGTGGTAGAGTCGAGTCCTCATTCTTGGGAGGGAAAAGGAAGTATTGCAGAATGTTATACAAAAGTTTTTTGTTCAGCTTTTAAAAATCTTTTTCTTATCTAGTTTAGAAATGCTCTTGCACTTGCTCAATGCAAAACAACTAAAGCTGCCACTGGATATTAGAGAGATGAAAATCCTAAATGTGTACAAAAAAGGAATTGGTTAATGACACAGATGGCAGGATAATTCAGCTTGGAAGGAAACCTGGGCCTTGAGTCTGAGCAGGGTTTTCTGATAGTGGTTATACACAGCATGATGGCTTTGAATACAGCCTGCTTATCTGAAGCTGTGAAGGAAAAAATGCTCGGAGAATAAAAACAAAAGAACAACCCCAAGATGTACAATAACACTGTTATTGTACCTTTTTGATTCGTAGTGTGTGTTATATTTTTTTCTTCCTTTCCCTTGTCCATCCTGGTGGCCATGGATGAAGACAGGACAGGCAGACCCATTTCTGATACAGTCAGCAGACACTACTGGGAATGGGGGGGGGAAGAGCAAAAAAAAAAAAGCCAAACATCCCTCCTACCCCCCTGCCTCAAAAAAACTCTCGACCTTCTCTCACCATGGTAAAAACCATGAAAATTCTGGGATGGGAGATGTCAATGGAAGTCTAATTTTACTGAAATCACACTTTCACCTTGGGACGCTTAGCCTTAGGGATAAATTTTTAGACCCCTCCTCTTCCTGGCCATTAATGTGTAAGTGAAGTTTAAATGGAAAAAAAAAAAAAACATCTGAGAGGGCATAAACAGCAAGTACCACACTGGACACAAGTTAGACCAAGTATTAGTATGTACTTATGCACAAGAATAAAAACAGCTTTACAAGTTGAATTGGAAATTTAAACAGAGGAAGTTTAACAGCTTTTGTATATTATATTAAATAACAAAACCACCTTTTTCCAAAATTGGTAAAGAATAAATAATATAATTTACAATATGGTACAAAAAATAATCAGTAAGGACAGGCATTCTGTTTTATACATACACTATATAGGTATATTTATAATCTATAAAACAAATTCACATCTCAAGCCAGAAACCTTAGATGATATGGCTTAACTATTATGAAAAGAAACAGCATTAAACATTGCTGCCAGAACCATAAGCTCTAAAGCAGTTATCATGTTTCAGTAATTAATGATAACTTATTGCCGTAGTGCTTGCCAAGGTTTCACTTAGTCAACATTTACAAATGGCTGTGGAATTAAGAGATTCAAAGGTTTGAAGAGGTTTTAAAAAAAAAGTGCAGTACTTTCCTTATAAATGCATCCAAAGTCTGACTGTAAAAAACAAAATGCAACTCAATTTCCACTCTGGGTCCTGTGGAGTCAGTAAATGAGATGTTTTATGGGTTAGATTTGATCCAATCCACTTAATTTCAATTTGAAATAGAGAGGGGTGTTAAAAAAAGTCTTAACAAGGCTGTGCTTAGTAGCTTTAGTGATAAAGGATAAAATGAATTGTGGGGGTAATCAAGATGCAACACCCAGCAGAAAACTCATCGTACACATGGGCAGCTCTAGTTCCTAGGACATAGCGCTGCTTGTCACCCAGACCATAATGGCAACAAACTGCATTTTCCACCATGCACCTTGCTGAATGACTCAGAACTTCCTTATTATACACAGTCACATGGGGAGAGCCTGAAACAATTGATAATGAAGGCTGTTAGTGTCCATTTGTCTTCTCTAACCACTCTACAGTGCCCCAAGGAGCTGTTAAGCTGATAAAGTCACATTTACATCAAAACCCATGGTGTGTGTGGGTCAGTGTAACCTGCCAGAATGTGTGGGCAGGACAGGCTGGCATTGTTACACAAAGGGATCTTACTGCTTCTGTTGGGGCAGCTAAATAAAAATGAGAAAGTTCTGTGTTTTACAAAAAATAAATACACACACACACAAGCATGCATATATATATGTGTGTGTGTGTACACACCCCAACCCACTAATTTTTCGCTTCGCAGCCTTAGGCACGAACTGTCAATGATTACAATTGTAAAGCACATCCACCTAAAATCTAGAGCTGGTGCATTCAGAGGTGTGTTCAAGTGACCTTTCACCTAATAGGTACAACAAATTCTGCATTGATTCAACATCACCACAATGACCTATGTTATTTTCAATTTTTTTTTCCCTGGTAAGACTTGTCCTGAAAGGGCTCTGTGACTAAACTGGAGCTTACAAAGTGTTATAGCTCTGAAATTAAATTTTATTTCATAATGACAACTTTCAAGAGGCTGATGCCAAACATTTCTAGCCACAAAATTGTGAGTGCTGAACTGACCTCTGACATTTCCACTTCGTTATTACTTGGTGGTCCAAGTCTACTTACAAACATTCAGAACATTAAAGTTTTCTGATCGCATGGCACCATTAGGAATAGCCATTCTGCTGACTTCATTCTGCTATTCTATTATTCCCCTATGGGAATGGAATTGGCTGAGGAAGTGCAGCATGACAGGTCCCTGTATGTCAAGAACTCACGGATCCTGGTGCTCTGCCATGTCAGTGCAGCAACACTGGCACTTGTTCTAGGCAACCAAGGAGTCAAACCTAGCATCACATCCACTCCATTACCAGCAGGGGTAAAGATAAAACATTTGTCAAGCCATCTAAACACACTGGAGACCATCAGGCTGGTCTTTCCATGTTTAGAAGTTTAAGAGTTCAGGTTTGTTCTTTTATACAGTACTTGATTAGAATGTATCACATATCCTGCATGTCCTGTAATCCACAGCCACAGCAGGAGCCCTCTGCTTTTGTCCTGAAAGTCCAAAGGATTTTTGGAGGTACAGCATACAGGATAATCAGCATTACTAATGCAATAAGTCAAACCCAAGAGGAAACTATCTGGGAAAGACCACACCAAAATACAGCTCAACTCAAAGTAAAACTTAAAAGTTTTAGAGGGAGTGACTCTTGAGACTCATGGGTATCCTCTCCATGCTCAGAACGACACTGTCCCCAGCATTCATTTTTCTGACAGCCTTCAACCTTTTATATTTTAGGTTTACATGATTTCCTGATAATTTCATCAGAATTCTCTAACAAGGCTCTGAAAAAATAATGAAAGAGAAATAATGCCAGGACTTAATGTAACACATGACGTGGTCAGAACAGGAAGTTACCCCACAGGTAGGAAACTCTCCATTCTTCTAGTCATGATTGTTTTCTTGCTAGTAATACAGGCTTACCTCCCTGCTGGGCACATCCAGTTGTTCTAATGCTGGTTTTGCACATCTGTATGGTTCCTATGTCAAAGAGCTGCAACCTGACACATGGTGTCCTGGAATGTCATCCAAACGTCACTACTTTTTGAGTGAAATCAGGAAGGTTGCTCTGGGCCATACAAAAGGTGCATCAAAAAGCGTGTTACATTTTCTCTTAGTGACAGAAAGCATAAGGTAAACTACAGAGTGGTTAAAAATAATTGACATAAAGCAGGATGAAGTGACTGGGAAAACAGCAAATATAATCAGTGCATCATGACCAGGGTTACAAGAAGAAATCCCCAGTCAAATGCCTTGTGAAAGTAGCTAAAGGCAGGTAGAACTACATACGCGAAGTACAGTGCAAGTTGGGAAAATGAACCCCTGATAATAGCCTACAAGATGGAGAAGTTTTGTATATTTATTAATAATAAAAAGTTGAGGTTTATATACTGTTAGCCCCTTGGGTCAGTTCACAGCTACTTAAAATAGCCAAGGAACATCCTCTTACTGGAGAAGCAGACAAGTGCTTAAAAAAGGGGCACAATGAAAGTATTACATCTCATGACTGGTAGGAAAGGAAATAGGAAAATTCTCCTGAGTTATCAAGGTAGAACTGATGGAAAACCAGCTCTCAAGAAAGTAACTTCACATTCTTTTGAACCCACTGATACCAGATTCTGGGTCTTTCCATATTAAAACCTTGAATGCATAGGGATTCAGTAGAGGAAGTACCATATCCACTAGTGCCTGGGAGTGACCGTAGTGAAAAATGATGCCTTGAGGTACTACAGAGCATCTGGAATTCACAGAACGAGGAAGTAAGGAAGCACTAAGGGATTAAGCTTGGACTAACACCTCTCCTCTTCAAGACACAAACAGTTCTCAACAACTTTAGCGTTAACGTGTTATGTGTTTCTATATATTATAATATTCTCTCCTATTTCCTCTCCCAAGTAAATCCTCAGTTTTTGTGAAGAAAGATGGCAATATATAAAGGTTCCCAGCAAAGCCAAGACTAATTACAACAAAGCTTTCATGGTGATTCCAGTAGGCTATTTTGCAGTGTTTCCTGATTGAAAAAGCAACCGTTCTTCAGGGAAAGCAAGAAAGCACTCCCCCACTCATGGGATGAACTGTGCAATGGGATGAAGAATCTCAAAGATGGAAAACACGAGTGCAGTCAGGATGATGAAAATGACGACAGTGCCATGCGATGGGGTTTAAAAATAGAGCTAACTCCCCAAGGATCCATGCAGTCTGGGAGAAGGGTGAATCACAACTCCCACACAAACCATGAAAGCAGCTATGTGCCCCTTCTGGAATGGTCAACAACAAAACACAGCCAAAGAAACAGCCTGCTCTATGAAAAAGAAGCACTGTAGAGTCACAGCTCCTTTGAAGAGAATGCAAGAAACTTCAGTTTGATTGACTGACAAAAAGAGTGCCAACCAGAACATGTCAGAATACAAAATGTTTCCCATCCCCAACCCCACCATTCATCCTCCACAGCTTTGAATGTGGATCCCAAATCATGGTATTCTGATTATAACACAAAAAATAATTCACGTAGGGGAGCTGCTTCTGGCAATGCTATTCCCTGCTTGAGCTTCTTGCTTAGGCCACTCTGAAGTACAAGTCCAGGACTGTCCCATAAAGCTGCCACCTTGTATCACTGATGCAGGGGACACACCGTTTCCTGTAATACTATTCCATGTTTTGTTGTTCCCAGTATATTGCACATTCTAGGACTTGAAAATACTTCTTCACACCTCTGAAGACAATGCTTCTGTTAGCAAGAAGCGCACAAGACAGGAACAACTGAACCTCAGTTGCTTCTCTACAACCTGCCCTTGCCATGATCCAGCGCTGCAAGCTCTGACATTAGATGAACAGTCTACACCAGCCTGCTGGCCTTACACACTCACTGTGAGAGATCCCCAATTGGGGTACCACCATCAAACAGAATTTCCCTGCGAGTTGGCTCAGGTATTGAGAGTTCCTGGGCAAGGTCATTAAAACGAGATATGTAATCTATGCTGTTCTCATTCATCATGCAAGCCAGCTGGGAATCCACCACCTACAAGAGACATGAGAGAAAACAAGAGCTACATGTCAGTAGAAATTTCACAGCACCACAGAACTATTTTAGGTTGGAAGGAACATCTTGAGATCATTTTGTCCAACCATCCTGCTCAAGTAGGGTCAGCCAGAACAGGTTGCCCTGGACCTTGTCCATTCAGGTGCTGAATTATCTCCATGAATGGAGATTCTAAAACCTCTCTGGGCAACCTGTTTCCATGTTTGATATGCTCACATTAATAAAGTTTTCTTGTTTTCAAATGGAATTTCATGTTTCAATCTGTGCCTGCTGCCTGTTGTCTGAAGCGTGGCTTCCTCACCTTCATTCCCAGCCTCTCCTCACATGAAAGATACACTTTATCTCACTTTATCTGAGTTAAGAGAACAGCTCTTGTCCATGAACAACTGAAAGCCTCTAAATAAAAAACCCCAAACCAACCTGTATTCTCAGTGGGCCTTACCTGCCTATCCTTAATCCAGCATTAAGGTGCACTTTATAGATATAACCTCTAACTATTTGTAAATAAAACCTGATTCTCTGCAAGACACTTACTAAAAGGCCTTTCAAAATACTCCCATTATTAAAGCCGTTTTTAGATGACACTTGTTTCCTCTGAAGACTCCTATGCAATCCTACATCTGCCTCAGCAGCTGCTTTGGTGTGCCTAAAATGGTGGCTTACCCCATTTTCTTCTGAAGGCAGAGTTTAAGACCAAGGGCTGTGATGTCACTTCAAATCCATACCAAATAAATTATAATATATTCATTTAATTAGCACACTCCTTGACAGATTCTCACCACCAAGTAAGCATAATCTTTGTATTTAGGCCAGGAGGGGGAGCTGTGTGCGGAGTCTGAAGCTGCCAAGGGCACATTAAAACGGCATGGGCTTGCTGCAGCTCCTGCTTACAAGGTCTGTACAGAACCTCCTTATCCAAACACAAAAAGCAACGGAGGAATGATGTTTTTCTTCCATCAGGGGAAGCCCCCCTGAAGCTACAATGTACATAACACTACACTGAGTCAACAACTGTAAATTGTGGGGTAATTAAAATTGGAAGGGACCTGAAGAGGTCTCTAGTTCAACCTCCTGCTCAAAGCAAGGTCACCCAAGGTCCTGTCACCCAGGAGGGCAGACAAGCTTACTCAGGGCTTTACTGATGTTAGCCTTGAAGAGCAATGAAGACAGACACTGCTCATCACCTCTTGGCAACCTGTTCCCCTGCCTGCCAGTCCTCAGGGTGAAAAAGCTTTTCTTTATGCGTAGTCAGAATCTTTCTCAACTCAGCTTTTGCTTGTTCCTCCCACCTCATATCACTACTCTGAAGGGCCTGTATACTTCTTGATGACTTCCACACAAGCACTGGCAGGCAGCCCGGTCCCTCCTGCCCTAAAGCCTTCTCCAGGCTGAACAAGCCCAGTATCAGCTGCCTTTCCTATCAGACAGGTACTTTAGCCCCCTACTTGTCTTGGTGGCCCTCTAATAAACTTACTTCAGCTTACCTATGCCTTCCCTGTATCAGGTGCTCAAAACTGGTCACAATATTCTAGACATGGTCTCTCAGCTGTTGAGTAAAGTGGGATTATCATTACTTCAGTCACAGGCTACGCTCCTGTTAGAACAGCCAACAACACTGTTGGTCTTCCTAGCTGCCACAGAATGTCCTGGCTCATATTCAGCTTGCTGTCTATCAAGATGTCCATGTACTTATCAGCAGAGCTGTTTCTTAAATAGTCAGTCTCCAGCCTATACTGCTATTGGGGTTATTCCTTTTGCATGGGTCCCTGCTGAATTCCATTATGTTCCTGCAGCTTATTCCTCCAGTCTGTCCCTCTGAAAGGGAGTTCTGTCCTCAAACATATCAAAGCCTTAGCAACTGCTGATCTTCACTCTACCCCTTCAAAAGGTTTCAAAACAGGAGGATAATTCCACCATCCATCAGAGAAAATAACCCAGCAGCACAGGATCTTCTGCCACACTCTCAGGTAGCCTGGTATTGGCCATTTCCTGCTTCTTCCTTCCAGACCTACTGCACCAAGTAATTGTACATCTTTCCATTAAGACTGTCACGCTGTTTTACTAAGCTAAAGTGCAGATGTCAAAGCATCTTTGCCTTGTCAGGAAGGAAAGATGAATGATACACAACAACATTGCACTAAAAAAGGAAGCAGATAGCTGCCTGTAATTAGATGACATACCTCTGCTACATCTGCTAGAGACCGTGACACAAAAGAGTCCCGTGAGTTTCCATCCAGAAGGCTGGGTCCCAGTAAGGAGGTGCCACTGGCAGTCCCAACAGTGGCTGGCAACATTTTTCGTCCCTTCTCAGGAGAGATGAAACTTGCTATAAGGAACAGGCACGTCAGTAAGTCACTGCAGCCAATGTTTGCAATTTGCAGGATAAAGAGGAGGACAAGGAAGTAGAAAATGGGAGGACAGAGACCTATTTCTTTTATCTCTTAAAAAGCACGTTACCAGCATGAACACCATCAGCACGCTGCTAAGAGTACAGAGACTCATTAACTAAAAAAACACACAAACCAAACTCCAAACAAACCCAGTGATGTCTTTGAGATTATGCTCACCAAGCACAGAACAAAGCCTATTTTCCAACAGCAAAGCCAATGGCATCTTTTCATTCTGCCAGAACAATCAAAATGTCTCAACCTAACTGATGAGTCAAGCTCCAAAAAGACTACAAATAGTTGTCAAGGAGTTATCTGTCCCAAGGTATGGGCCCCTATCTAGCAACAGCATCTTTCAGGAACAGACTTGTAAAGAGGAAGAAAATTTATTCAAGCCAACACTGTTGAAATGAAAGCATAAAGTAAGGGAAGAGTTTTACTAACATCCTACAGGGTTTGCAGTTTTCCAAAGCATTCACTTCTAATAAGCAGTGTAGTGTCTTTTTAATAAGCAGTCTTTTTTTTTTTTTTTTTTTCAGGGAAGAGCTGTTTTGTTGCAGTTCTCTGCACACTGACACTTACAAAACAAGCTGCTGAGAGAAGAATCTGTGGAGTCATTGGGGTACCACTGGGGATCATGGCTGGGGGACGCTATCCAGTTCTGCTGAGGACTACTTGATGGGGACGGAAGACTTTTGGAGCTGTCACTGCCATTCAGCTTTGCAGGAGAGAGAGAAACACCTTCACCTGTAAGCCAGTATCAGGAATCACTGATTCAGTCAATGTGGTGAAATTACAGGACACTGCATCGATTTCTGTTCAGAAAGGAAAAAAACAACCACCAACCCAAAAACCCCACAACAACAAGAAAACCACCTATATATACTATAAACCAAAAGCTAGGCACGTAATTTTATTTCTAACAGATATTAAAAAAAACAAAACAAAAACAAAAAACAAACAACCCCAACTGCTTCCTGGAAAAGTTTATGCTGACATGGGAATTATTTAATAGGATGACTTTAGCTGAGCTCAGACTTACTGTATTGACCAGAGCTGATAGCTATTTCAATGATAGAGTCACTGATTTGAGTGGCAGGTTCTCCTTGAGAAAGCACATCTTCAGGTGGTCCAGGCAGAGAAATATCCAAAAGAGCAGAAACATTGGGAGGAGAGAGTCGGGTACTGGAAGCCTCTGATGAGGGAAGTGGAGGGGTGGAAAGACCATTCTGGAGGGAAGTCTTGGACAGTTCTGACAGAGGAAGGACTGATGTGCCCTGTTACAAGCAACAGAGTTAACTGTTCATAAATCTATGAAGGACTTGGAAATCCACCTGAAAAACAACAGCTTAGCTCCTAAACATCAAATTATAGTCAGACTTTTAAGAGACCGGAAGGAGAGGGCTAATAATCCAGCAGACAATCCTCAAATTTTAGGAATATATTATTTGTATAATAAATTTGAATTATTTTAATGAAAAATATCTGTAAGCATAAACAAATATGCTTCATCCCATATTCTGCCAAATAATTGGAAAAAACAATGGTCTGTATCGTTCCAAACAATGTTTGATACAGCCTACATAACAGAAACAAGCATAATATCAACATGGTTTTGATGAACCTACAGGACAGTTCTGAAGAATTAAGTATTAGTTTGCCTTTGTAGAGGCAAAAAACCTGTAACTGCTTGAAGAATATATAAATATTTTGAACAGCCAGCTCACTCCTCTTTACAGACTTCCCAAAGCTCAGCTCAACTGGTATTTTTTAACAAGTCTCTTTATTAGTACCTCACCGCAGAACTGCTTGATTCTCTTCTGATGTAGTATATACAAAGCCATCCTGAGAGCAAGAACCAGAACCTAAGGCCCCATTACCAACAAATAAATGTTGGTTCATATCCTAGCACCTGTACTGTATCAAAATATAATTAAAATCTTCCTCTGCTTTATACTCTCAAATCAAATTAATTGGGCCTTTTTCACATGTACTTGTCACAGGAAGCGTGGAGAGTGCTTCCACTGAAAAAAAAGAGAAGCCCATATTCTGAGGCTTAAGTATCTAATACAAGGTCCTGTATCCCAATAGAGAAGGAATTGGCAATAGGACGACAACACTTGCAACTCAGGTGCTGCCACAGATACTTTTTAAGTATCTATGCCTTATGGATCCAGCATAAAAAAAAGTGAAACTCTGACGAGGATCACACTTACAATCACACTTTTAGTCTTAATGCTCCTCCTATGCAACATACAAGCAGAAGGATTTCCACCTGCAGAAAACTTTGTGATGTAGAAAATACCTATGTACAATATAGCAGGGCAATTACACCACTGTATAGGGACATACATAAAACCTGCTTGACCTTCAAAAGGCCAGGACTGTCAGCTTTGCTTTTTTAGAGAACAGCAGCCACATGAATTTAAGCAGCTTCCCAAAATTTCTTTCTTCCAATTTCTTCAGGTGCTGAAGACTTCAATTCCCACAAAACGGTACCAATGATATATAATTACCTCCGAACCAGTGGTTTTAGCCACCCATACCAGTGGTGTCTTCAGAACATTACCCGTTTCATACAACTGTTCTTTCAACACATACTCTACCTGGAAGCCATCAGGAACTGCCTCTTGCTGTTGCCGTGCAGGCAGGCTGATGAATGGAACCCGACACCCGGGGCCTGAGCCCTGGAAGCACAACAGAAAACATCTGAGTGACAAACATTTACATAAAATGCTGCAAATATAGCTGAGGAGGTGAGAGATACATGCCTATCACTGTTTGTGCGTGCTCTTTCAACATACTGTGCCTTTCAAAACTACCCAGCAACTCCCTGAGAAAATGACAATGGCCCAACGTGTATCTGAGTCTCAGTGAAAGGAATGGGCAAAGAGAAATCAGAGTTTCCATTCCTAATACATGCCTGGAAGTCCAGTTTTTCCCCAAAATTTCCTCCTGAAGCTCACATTTCTGGATGGACAATTTCAACAGTCTCACAGCTGAAAGCCACTGAGTCAGGCAGAAACCTGTTCAGTGTTGATCAATGTTCAATTTGATCCCTCAACCCCAAAACATACACTATACAACATGGGTTGGCTTCGCTATGATCCAAGTGTCTAACAGCAAGCTCCAGGAGAAAGCTCACTGAACAGTCGTTAGTAACACAGCTTTTTTTTTTGTTTGTTTTACACAACGGAAGACACTGAACTACTGTAAAAAGCACACTTGATACTGACCTCCATGGTGGTGATGGAGCCTCTGTTCTGCTGCGCTGCTGACTCCTGCCCTGTTACCACTGTGGTCACTATGTCTGATGACAGTGGAGACACACCTGACAAACCATCTGCATCCAGGACAGGCACAGGGCTCCCAGGAATAATACCAGCACTTTTAGCTGCCAAGTCTATAGCACCTTTTGTAAAACAAAAAGCAAAAATCCCATTACAAGGCTTTTCTTCAGGCAATGACTTTGTTGGACTCAGAGTCAAAAAACTTAACATATGCAAAAAGCTAAAATGGTCATTATCTGACCAGCAGTACCAGTTGTAACTCTTCAAAGAGTAGTACTTCTTTCAGCTAAAGTTAATTCTTCTGCCCCATTTCATTGCCACCATTACCAGGTACATCAGACCAGTTCAGAGAAACATCCCAGCTGTCAACCATTCCATTGCCACCATTACCAGGTACATCAGACCAGTTCAGAGAAACATCCCAGCTGTCAACCATTCCATTGCCACCATTACCAGGTACATCAGACCAGTTCAGACAAACATCCCAGCTGTCAACCATTCCATTGCCACCATTACCAGGTATATCAGACCAGTTCAGAGAAACATCCCAGCTGTCAACTCCTGCCCTTTCCTACAATTTTTTTTAATTTGTCTGCAAAGCATTTGGTTATGCAATTTCTAGAAATTTCCTATGGTTTACTAGAGGGGCTCTAAAACCAACACAGCCTTATTTTGGTATCGTGTCTCTAGCAACTGTTTAGACTCAATGTAAAAAACTTACCTTGTTGGAGGATCAGCCTCACCCAGATCTTTTAAAAAGCCACTTAAAGGCCCTGAATGTTTTCCCATCACAGGGAAACCTCTAAGTAAAACACAGAGGCTGTCACTGCTTTCACCTCACTAATTATCCTAACTGGGGGATCCATTCTTTTGCTGCCAGACAACATTTGCTTGGGGTACACAAAGAGGTTTTTTTTCTTCTAGAATTCATAATCCCATATTAGCAGATGAGCAGTTTGTAAGTTTCTTTCAAATATGTCAGAACCCCTTTTCTTACCACAAAACACCACAAGAGAGCTCAACTCTGGTCACAAACTCTAGCCCCTGCTTTGCCTGCATGTCAGACACAGCAGAGGAACAGAGTTCAGACTGCCTCACCACCAACTGCTCCCTTCCTGCAGTCGCACAAAGCCACAGGAGGCAAGATCTCATTAACACAGCCCTCTTCCTGTAACGCCCAAAGGCTCTGATTTTACCTAGGCTACAGAAAACACCACACAGCTTTCAACAGACCACTGACCCTTGTCTGGTCCAGAAATGACTTACTGGACAGATGGCTGGTAGCCTGTGTTGGAAGAACTTTGGGCACGATTGGACGGGAAACAGCAGCTTTCGTCAGTGAGGACTGGATTGGCCGAAATGAACCTCTCCCTATGGTGAAGAATTAAACACCTCTCAAGCAAATGAAATCTAACATCTCTAAAGCAGAGTACAACACAGTTCAATGAAAGCAAATAAATTCCAAGCAGTAGCAAGTTCCGGGAAGGCAAGTAGTAGAGATAAGGAAACAGGCTTGAAATCGTAATGCAGGCTAACCAGCTACACTCCTTATTTACAATGAAGACAACCTTTAAAGTCTCATGTTGACTTTGAAATTTAAGCTGAGATCACTCATACTACTACCATTGTACTCAAAAGTGTATCAGTAGGAAAGGACAAATGGGCAGTATATTAGTTATACAGTCTGAAACTTAAATGGTATCCCCAGGTATTAGAAAAAGGCCATCATAAAATCTACACACACTACAGAAAAAAAAAAAAAACTTATCTAAGGAATTTATTCCAAAATTTTGTCTCTTTGTGAAGAACTCCTTACTATTCCCTATTTTCAATACTGGAAAAGGAAGAAAAAAATTTCCATCATAATCATGACTTGCTTAACAATCATCCAAGAGAACAATCCCATCATCCTGCAGGAAGTGACTCAAACAACTGCTAAATGACTGTGGTTTTGAAAGGATATTGTTCTCTTTTCAGAAGTTATTCCCTTATGCAGTTTTAAGGAAAACTTACAGGCCAGCTCTTGAGAGCATAAAATTTGAGATATGCAGAGACTCACCTGTAATGGATGAGTTGGATAAAATCGAAAAGGAACAGACATGCTGGGACGGATTTCCAGATGGCCTGGGCAGCAGCGTTCTCTGCATGAGAGAAACAATACACCAGAACGCATTTAAACACAGAGCAAAGGGTAAAGCTCATCTTCTAAAGCACAGAAGCTCATGATACCTTCCAAAATAAGCACAGTATTTACACAGCATGACTATCATGTAACACACACAACAATAAGGTCTGTGCAATCTTGAGAAAGAAGTTACAGATAGGAATCATGCATCTTCCCTGTAAACTAAGAGAAATATTCCATATGGACAATTCTCAGAGAAATGCTCAATAGAACCATGTTCCTTTCTGTTTATACTTGCTGTAATTTTCAAGTCTCCTGCAGAACTACAGCAGTGATCTTAAGGACAGGATCCAGCCTGTGTGCAAGCTGATCTTCCATTACAATTACACAAGTGTGAATTAACAAGGCAGCTGTGTGTACTTGGGACTCCTAAAGCAAATGGAATTGCATAGCCCCCAACGTCTCAGAACCAAAACCCAGTACGTATGTCATTTCTAGGCCTGCTACTCTCACGCAGAGCAGAAGAGACAAAAGGGCATACTGACACTTGGTAACTTTGTTTTCCTCAAACAAGTTTCCATTATTTTGGTTTTAGATTTCTTGTATGCTCTCCACCTGCCTGTGGTTTCTCTACAGCATCTGCCTTTTCAACGGGTTATAAGAGCAGTCTTAAAGGAGGTTAACACCTGCCTAACAAAGTTCCATGACATCAGGCTATTTCTTCCACAAATCTCCTTGCAAGTCCCATTTTTGTTCCAGAAATCACTGTTCTTTCAAATAGTGTTGTGCTTTATTTCACTACAGAGGTTTATACCTATCCCAGTTGAACAACCACCAATGAGCAGGAAAAGCTATCTCAAGGAAGATCTTGTTATGATAGCCCCAACTGTGAGCTTGAGATGAACACACTGCTTGTGCACCAGGACCAGGCCCAAACAGCAGAACCTGCCTTCATAGGAGGGGATTTTTTTATTTTTAACAAACTACTTCATGCACTGGACTACTACTGTTGTTGACATTCCTCACATAGGGAATACAACACACCTGGTTAACAATACAGGCATGTATTGTTAACTGAACTGCTTGCTCTTTCATATGTTCAGCTTCACTTTTCCAGTGCATGTATGAGAGAAGGTCAGTTTTTTTATTTCAGTTAGATGCAAATCATTATAGCCTTAATGATACCTCTTCAGAAGGCAAACCAAGTACTTCACACTTTGCAAACTGCTCTGACCTGTACTACTAATGGCTTCCGCAAGTGTCTGTTCCGTAACTTCCTTGGCTTTGGCAAGAAGAAGTCTGACTGCATCTGAACAAGAACAGGAGATGCATTAGAAAATACTTTAAGCACACAGACCCCAAACTCTGTTTTTCAGTAATGACATAACTATTTATTAAAATACTCTGCTTTGGTTTAGATAGAATATTCCTTCCGCTAGGGAAGGAAAGTTTTTCACAAGGAAGGTATGTTTTATTTCTTATGGAAATAAAGTTTTCTCCCCAGAAAGTCATTTCACTATTTACCTACTGCAGCTTGCTATGAAACTGTTACTGAGATTGTATATATAAAACTAAAATTAGAATTGGAATTAAATGCAGCTGTGAGGCTGCATTAAAACCAGCTGCACGAGAAGAAGGGTATCAGTTTTGCTAAAGCTGGCACATCTATTTGCTGGAGCAACTTAATTAGAGTGAACCAGCCATGTAACGGCATTCAGACTGGGGTCTCAACACGTGATGTCACTGCAAGAACAGTTAGATAGTCAAATTCTGGCTAATCTCAGCTAATACAGTGTTATGCTAGAGCATAACTAGCAGCACTGCTTCATAAGAAACCCATACCTCCTGAGGAACCAACACCATCCTGTAATACCTACTGGAAGCAGGCTCAGGCACAACATACTTTGTTCATGCAGTCACCTCACTCACACTGATTGTGTCCAAGTGCTGCCGGAAGGTCAGTTCTGCTTCTTTGCTGGGCAGGAACAGCTTCCCATGGCGGCTGTTGGGTGGCAGAGTCGTAGGAACTGCAAAGAGTCCACCGTCTGCATCAGTGCTTCCAGAACGTGAAGGACCAGCCACCAAGAGAGGTCTAGGGAGGTTTCTCAAACCTACAAGTGTTGAACAGCAATTTAAATGAAGCAAAACCAAAACCAAAGTAACTATTTAGTAACTGACGGCTCAGAGAGTGCAGAGACTTATGGATTCTGGATCTGTCACCATTTGCACGGTCCCAAACCATGGAACTCTCAATACTTCATTTTTCCCACCTGCAAATTCACAGTATTTAACTGCTTCACAAGGCTACCGCAAACATTCACTTGCTTTGAAATCTTCAGAAGAAAGGGGCTACACTACTAAAGAAACTAGAATTTAAGCTCCACACAGACTCTGTTAACCAGTTTATCTGTTCAGCTTGTAGACAAATCCTTGAAGGCCCATTCCACTGAACAAATTATATATACCCACTATCACTTTTGTAAGGGAAGACAATATAGACAAGCTCATTTGACAACCTGCTTATGCTTCATTTACAGTTCCCACCTCTCACCTCTTCCCCATGGCAATCCAAAATACAACCACAATAAAAGTATTCTGGTGGCAGAGAAATGAGACAGCAGGGATCAGTTTACCAAAGCATCTTCGAAAAGATGGACTGTCTTAGGAATATGTAAGGCACACTGAAATAACAGCACCTGCTCCAAGTAAAACTTCTCCATTTACATTTCTCTTTACTGTGGGCTCCTCAGTGCTGTGCCCACTCTGCAGAGATTCAGCTAGGGTGAAAATACAGGTTGGAAAAAACCTTTAAGCAACTTGTCCTAGTGGAAGGTGCCCCTGCCTGTGGCAAGGGGTTGGAACTGGGTGAGCTTTAAGGTCCCTTCCAACCTAATCATTCTATGATTTGACCTTCTCAGTAGAAAATAAAGCTTAGAAGATAGCCTGCACCCACTCCAGAAGTACTAAAAGTACTAGCAAACACTGACAGCTCCACAAAAGGCACACTGCTACCTGGTGACATAAAAAAAGAAGATAAAAAGGCCGTGTCGAACTTCATGAGGTTCACACAGCCTCACTTCTGCATCCTGTCCAGGTCCCTCTGGATCCCATCTCCTCCCTCCAGCATACTGACTGAACTACATAGATTGGTGTCACCAGCAAACTTGCTGAGGGTGCTCAATCCTACTGTCCATGTCACTGAGAATGAAGAAGAGGATCAGTCCCAACACTAACCCGTGAGGATCATCACTCATTGATATCCACACAGATATTGAGCTGTTGACACCAACTCTCTGCGTGCAGCCATCCAGCCAATTCCTCATCCACTGAGGATCCACCCCCATCCATCATATTCATGCCTCTCTAGTTTACAGACAAGGATGTTGTGGAAGACAGTGCACCCTGCACACGTCCAGGTAGATGACATCAGTCACTCTTCGCTTAACCACTTAATGCTGTGGCCCATCAAAAAGGCAACCAAATTTGTCAGGCACTATTTGCACTGCTTGAAGCCATGCTGGCTGTCACCAATCACTTTCTTATTTCCCATGTGCCTTAGCATAGTTTCCAGGAGGATCCACTCCATGATCTTGCAAGCCCTGAGGTGAGGTATGTAGTTCCTTGGGTCCTCCCTTTTTCCCCTTTTTAAATATGGGGGTTATTTTCTCCCTCTTCCAGTTAGAGGAACTTCAGACTACCACAACTTCTCCAATGTGATGGGTAATGGCTTGGCAACTTCATCTGCCAGTTCCATCAGAACCTGCAGCTCCATCCCATCAGGTGCCAAGGACCTGTGTACCTTCAGGTTCCTTATACGATCTCAAACCTGATCTTCTCTTGCAGCAGGTGGTTCTTCATTCTCCAGTCCCTGACTTTGCCTTCTATGACTTGGGTGGTGTGGCTGGAGCTCTTGCCAGTGAAGACTGAGGCAAAAAAGCCATTGAGTACCTTGGCCTTCTCCATGTCCCAGGTGACCAGGTTTCCCTTTTTCCTTCCAGAGGGCCCACATTTTCCCTCATCTTCCTTTTTACCCCTGATGTACATATAGAAGTATATAACACTTAGATGGACTCAGGACCAAACTGTACGAGGGAACGCACCTAGAAGAATCATGACCAAAAGTAAGCGGGCAGCTTCCCTTCTGATAGTCACATTATTGCAATAGTTTAATAGCACTGTATTTGAGGATGCAAAGAAGCACCATAATTATTGTATACAAAAGGTTGAAATCCAGACCACAAACAATCCTAGTTTAGATCCAGAACACCTTTATCAGGGGTGGTAAATGAGATTCAGTTTGTCTACCAAAACAACCTGCTTGGGTATCCATTGGACATGCTGGAATGCCATTACCTGCAGCCCCACCCCAAGCAGAGCTGCTGAGGAGCTGAATCAGGTAGAATGTTGTACTGCACACACTTCTGCTCCTCTCTTCCAGCCAAACAGCTCATCTGAAGCCAACTTGTCTCTTCGGTACCATACAAAAGCAGGGATACATAAGTTGTATTTTTCGTTTCCTGACACCGTGTTTCATTACAGTATGTCAAACCACAGGGCCTCACAACCCAACTGGAACTCAGTGAAGGGAATCAAAGACGAACATGGACAAATAGATTTCTTTCTGAATCAGTGAAGGTCTGTCTAATAGAAGAGGTGCCTGTTCCTAGGGTATCAGATAAAAAGTACTATGATCTTATTGCTGTTCTAGAAAGGATTTTTAAGGCATTATGGAAGCATTAAGAACTATCTCATAAAAAAGAATATCACAAGCTAAGGAAGTCTGATTTGAAAAGATGTGTCCTTCAAGCCTGTGTATCTCATTGAAATACAACAATTTGTTTGAGCTATTAAATTACTGGCTTTCTACTAGCTATTTAAGCAAGTACATCTTTGTCTGCAGGAAAGCACAACGTAGTTTTAGACAAAGATTAAATTACTGTAACTCCATTTTAAAATTAAAACCACAGAGTGCCCGCCCAAAGTGCTTTGCAGTATCAGTTAAACTGCTCATAGTCCACTGCTTCTTGCAGTAGGGTGTGAAAAGGACAGGCCTAGAATCCCAGTTGTTTCCAGTAAACCTGACACCTTCACGGGCTTTTCTGAAGTCATAAAACATTTGCTGGCCAGTGCAACTGGACTGAACAGAACCAAAATTCTTTGTCTGCCGGGCTGGGGCTTGCAAGTTCTAGCATACGTAGCTTCTATTAAAAGGTAATTCATAATCATTCTGCATTTTATGACAGAAGAGCACAGAAAAGTTTCATTAATTATTTTATCAACAAACTTTACACACTCCTGCTCTGTAAACCTTCACTCTTTCAGATCCCACACACTGTATCTTTCAGCTTGTGCTGGTTCTGGCTGGGATACAGTTAACTTTCTTCATAGGAGCTAGTATGGGCCGCATTTTGGATTTGTGCTGGAAATGGCTTTGAACACACAGGGACGTTTTAATTACTGCTAAGCAGTGCTTATACAGCATCAAGGGCTGTTCTGCTCCTCACCCCATCAATGGCTGAGGGTCCACAAGCACGTGGGAGGGGACGCAGCCAGGACAGCCAACCTCAGCTGACCCAAGGAATATTCCAGACCATATGGTGTCACGCTCAGCCTATAAAGCTGGGGGAAGAAAAGAAGGAGGGGGACATTGGAAATGACTGCATTTGTCTTCAGAAGTCACTGTTACACATGATGGAGGCATGCTCTCTTGGAGATGGCTGATTGCCTGCCTGCAATAGGAAGTGGTGAAGGAATTCCTTGTTTTGCTTTGCTTGTGCATGTGGCTTTTGCTTTACCCATTAAACTGCCTTTATCCACCCCACGAGTTTTCTCACTTTTACTCTGCCGATTCTCTCCTCTATTTGGCTATGGGGAGTGAGCGGTTTTGAGGCGCTGAGCTGTGTCTGGGGTTAAACTACAGCACATGCCAGTGTCTTTTGCAAGACTGACGCCTCAGAGTTCTTCTGGACTGTAAACTGCAGTATTGACATGCATTGTTCTTAAAGACTCAAAGTAGTAATGAATTTATAATAACTCTAAAGCAAATTAACACATACCAATGTTCTTAAACAGTTAAGCTCACAAGTGGAAGTACCTCACTCCCCTGGTGTTATATTACTTGAGCGTACTCATCGGGGCTGAGGTACTAATGGTGTGACCTCTTGAAATGCATTTTCATGAACACTCACCTGAGGAGCTAGAAGCAGTGCCAGGAGAAAAAGTCTTGTTGCGAAGAGCAGATTGATTTCGTGCACAACCCGGACTCCTGGTGCTGATGGCAATCACCTTTCCTGGAGGAGTCAGTGACTGCTCCTCCTGAGCAGGCTTTATAGGTGATGTGGCAATGGAACTCATCTCGGGCATCTGAAAATGCACACGCATGACATGAATACTATGTGCTGCGGCAACAAATATACCGTTAAACTCATTCTACTTAAGAAGCTAAAAAAACCAAACCATAATCAGATTTGTCAGCAATGGAAAAGGTGCTGGGTTTAGTCCAGTGCAAAAATGATTTTCATAACCATCACCATCCAGAGGGCTCCTCTGGGCGGATGGAGACGTGGACAAAGACATTTTGTTCTTAATTCTAGTCAAGCAGAGACCAATGGTTTTGATTTTTTTTCCATCTCCTATTCACACTGTAATACCGCAACAACAAGAGACACATGGCAAGGTGCTTTACTAATTTTCCAGGCTATCCAGTTATTTCATTAAATTGTTCAAGTGCTTTTCTAGAAAATGTTCCCCTTATAAGGAATCTGTCTGCAATCACAGGTACAAAATCACCACACACACCTGACTGCAGCACCATTTGCTACAGTTTGTTGCAATGTTCATTTAAAGGATGCACCTCAGCACACTTGACCATTTTGGCTTTGCTAGGTATTATCCTGAGAAAATAGCAGGGATGTTGACAATCAACCCTTCTCTGCTCAAGTACCTGTGGCAAAAATATTATGGTTCCTGTCATCATGTGATGAAATGCAGAGGATTTAAGACACAAAGTCTACAGTACTTTCAATTAGGCAGAAAACATTATCATCCTCTCTTGAACACGTATCACTGCCAGGACATACATTGTCACAAGAATGTATCTTTTTTCTGAAACACAGTGAGTATGAAGTGGTGTTTGACAAATCAAAGGTTACAATACCTTTTTCTTACTGGAATGCACAATATGGTATGTAGCTGAGAGAGACCCTGGATTTTTCAGTAGCACTATGAAATTTTAAGACACTAAGAGCACTAAAAGGACAGCAAAACACTTGCAAGTAAGAACTGGTGGGTTTTCCCCCCTCTCCTATTCCTCTCCCTGCCTAGTCTAAGGAGATGCCCTTCTTTCTGGTTTCTGATTGTCAAATCATGTCATCCCTGGCTGTCATGTGTCACCAGAAGTAAAAGTAGATGCCAAAAGAGGAGACATCGTCACAGACCTATGAGATGTCAGACCAAAGGGCACATAATGACAGGACAAGGGGGAATGGCTTTAACCCGACAGAGGGGAGACCAAGATGAGATCTTAGGCAGAAGCTCGCTCTTGTGAGGGTGGTGAAACCCTGGCACAGGATGCCCAGAGAAGCTGTGGCTGCCCCATCCCTGGCAGTGTTCAAGGCCAGGTTGGATGGGGCTTGGAGCAACCTGGTCTAGTGGAAGGTGTCCCTGCCCATGACAGAGGATTGGAACTGGATGAGCTTTAAGGTTCCTTCCAACCCAAACCATTCCATAAGTCTATGAAAAGTCTTTACAGTTTAAAAAACTCTGTATCTGAGCAAAGATGGTTCTGAATTGTCATCACCATTAAGGTCCTACACCTGGGTCGGAGCAATCCCAGGCACAGCAACAGGTTGGGCAGAAAAGAGATTCAGAGCAGCCCTGTGGAGGACTTGGGGGTGTTGGTTGATGAAAAAATGAACATTGTGCTCAATGGCTCAATGTCCAGCTGGAGACCAGTAACGAGTGGTGTCCCTCAGGGATCGGTGTTGGGACCGGTCTTGTTCAACATCTTTGCCAGTGACATGGACAGTAGGATTGAGTGTGTCCTCAGCAAGTTTGCAGATGACACCAAGCTGTGTGGTTCGGTTGATATGTTGGAGGGAAGGAATGCCATCCAGAGGGATCTTGACACACTTGTGAGGTGGGCTGATGGCAACCTGATGAAGTTTAACCATGCCAAGTGCAAGGTCCTACACCTGGGTCAGAGCAATCCCAGGCACAGCCACAGGGTGGGCAGAGAAGAGATTCAGAGCAGCCCTGCGGAGAAGGACTTGGGGGTGTTGGTTGATGAAAAAATGAACATGAGCTGGCACTGTGTGCTTGCAGCCCAGAAAGCCAACCGTATCCTGGGCTGCATCAAAAAGGAACGTGACCAGCAGGTCGAGGGAGGTGATCCTGCCCCTCTACTCTGCTCTTGTGAGACCTCACTTGGAGTACTGTGTGCAGTTCTGGCGTCCTCAACATAAAAAGGACATGGAGCTCTTGGAACAAGTCCAGAGGAGGGCCACAAGGATGATCAGGGGACTGGAGCACCTCCCGTATGAAGATAGGCTGAGAAAGTTGGGGCTGTTCAGCCTGGAGAAGAGAAGGCTGTGTGGAGACCTCATAACATCCTTCCAGCATCCGAAGGGGGCCTACAGGGATGCTGGGGAGGGACTCTTCATGAGGGACTCCAGTGACAGAACAAGGGGTAATGGGTTCAAACTTAAATAGGGGAAGTTTAGATTGGATATGAGGAAGAAATTCTTTACTGTAAGGGCGGTGAGGCACTGGAACGGGTTACCCAGGAAGTTGAGAATGCTCCATCGCTGGCGGTGTTCAAGGCCAGGCTGGACATAGCCTTGGGTAGCATTGTTTAGTGGGAGGTGTCCCTGCCCCTGGCAGGGGGGTTGGAACTAGATGATCTTAAGGTCCTTTCCAACCCTAACTATTCTATGATTCTATGATTATTATACTTTATTTCAATTATTAATCTGTTCTTATCTCAACCCACAGCTTTTTACCTTAATTTTTCCCCTGATTCTCCTTCCCACCCCACTCGGGGAAAGGTGGGTGGGTGGGAGTACCTGGGGTTAAACCACAACAACCAGGAAAGGAAGATCAAAGTACTAGGTGTGCCTGGGAGTAGCAGTACATTTGCATCCTCTGCTAGAATAGGATGCAAATTGAATCTTTTACTCATCATACCTCCATCACAAGCATTCAGCTAGATATGCTGAACTTCCACTAGACCACGCTGCTCCAAGCCCTGTCCAACCTGGCCTTGAACACTGCCAGGGATGGGGCAGCCACAACTTCAGTGGGCAACCTCTGCAGTGCCTCACCACCCTCACAGGGAAGTGCTTCTGCTTAAGATCTCATTTCAATCTCCTCTCTGTCAGGTTAAAGCCATTCCCCCTTATTCTGTCCTTACAGGCCCTTGTCCAAAGCCCCTCTCCAGCTTTCTTGTAGTCCCTTTAGGTGCTCGAAGCTGCTCTGAGGTCTCCCCAGAGCCTTCTTTTCTCCGGACCTTAAACACTGATTACAACACACACGGAGGAAAACAAGTTCCTTCCCAGTTGTCTGAGTAAGAAGATACTTTTCCGGGTCTGATAAGCAACTGTCCTAGAGGCAGGGAACTTCTATAAAAGCTGCTGTGGAAGGCATAGTTATAGTTGCTATGCTAGCCCAAAGAAATAAATTCCTTTTACACACTCAGTGTAACTTCAACTACATAAACAGTGAAAATTAAGAGCTGCAGTTTTCACGTGGGATATTAATCTCATCAAGGCTCCCTTTGTCATCTAGGATCCATTTCCCACAAAAGCTTGGACCAGATTGTCTTCAAAGGTCCCTTCCATTCTGGGCTATTCTACAGCTCTATGAACCTGAGAGAGAATAGAAAGCCCCTACCTCACGACTGATCTTTTCAGGAGTCACACCAAATGTTCATTGTAATACCACTCAGATTCAGAGGGAACCAGAAAATAAAAAGTCATGTAAAAAGCAAATGCAGCATATTGAGCAAAAGTCCTCTCTGTAGTAAGTGGGCTATGGTCTGGCTGGGGTTTTTTTTTTGTTTTGGTTTGGGTTTCTTTGTGTTAGTTTTTTTTTAAAAACAGGAATCTTCAAAGATCTTGACAAGACTGATCACTGACTTACTGGGAAAACATGACAGGGCAACTGTTCCCCAGGTAAATTAAGAGTTTAGCAACTGGTGGATGAATGAGTGTTACTTACTGGTTTGGGATTGACTTCAGTAGAGATGAGTTTTAAAAGGCAGTTCAGGAGTCTCTGCTTGTGAAAGGTGGGACATGCAGGAGCAGCACTTGATTCAGATGTGTGTTCCCTAGCATCCTGGGTTTCTGGCTCCAAGACAGCCAACCAGTCATATTCCAGCTGCAATTTGTTCGGTTTGCCCATCATGAGGTAGACTTCAGCCAGCGTAAGGCTCTCAGAAGTTCTTAGACTCCATCCTTCTTCTCTAACCTGTTGAGAGAGCCGGCTTGGATCATCCTTGAGAGACTTTGTACTATATTGTCCCTGAGGTGGAGGTGGAAATGAGGATCCCGGCTTCTCTTGAGAATCCTCCATGACTGTATCTGTTATATCCTTGGTACAAGCATCAAGCTGCTGGCCCTGGCTGTGGCTAGCTTGAGTTTCATATCTAGATGGGCCACTGCTGGATGAAGCCACACCACCTCTCGGTAGCTGTGAACAGCAGTCAGATATCTCCGTGCTCCTCTCGCCTGGAAAAGCCCCAGTAGAAGTATCACCAGCTGCTGGAGTAGAGTCTTTCCCATGCAGTTTGTCTGTGCAAGAACATTTCTCTGGGATGATCAGGTCCTGACAGGACTTCATGTACCGTGGGAACGGATCAAGCAGAGAGAGCTCCTCCACATCAGGAATCTTACTGCAAGCACAAGCTGTGCTGCATGATGGTAGCATAGTTGCTTGGTCACTCGCCAGGGCCTCCCTGCCCTCCACACAGAAGGCCACTGAGCTCAGCTTTTCATGGTTCCCTCCTAGATCTTGAAGTCCAGAAGGCATTTTCTGGAGGGAATTAGTGATGCCAAGATTTGAGGTTGTTTCTTCCACCAGGCCAGGATCTGGGGCACCATCTTCAGTGCTTGCGGAAAGTTCAGCTACGGGATGAGAGTTTCTGCTTGACTCTATAGTGTTCTCTGCCCTTCCAACACCCTTACCTTCTGTTCCTCGTGGGTATTTTAGCTGCCCCCTCGCTGTCCCCTGACCACTCTGTATGCCTAGGATTTGTGCAGGGGGGAGTAAGTGAGAGTCTTTTGTGTTTTGTTTGCATTTGCCAGTTTCCTGCCAATGCACTGTGCAGAAAGCCTTGGAGTGGACCACTCTGGCTACTCCAGGCAGTGGAGTGAGTGTACAATTCTCTCCTGGAAAGAGATGGAGCATCACTTTCTCTTCTGAGAAGCTGCCTCTTGTTTCTGAGTCTCTGGAGTCTTGAAGCTGATGTTCTTCTAGTGTTTTACGCTAAAAAAGATGTGTCAAAGAATAGAACAATCACCTGCCCCCTCCAAACAAGCACCTGGGCACCTATTTTGCGAGTTAAAAAAGGAAAAAAAAAAAAGTAGCTGCTCAGTGACATGTTCTCTATTCAGCATAGCTATCAAGACTGATCAAAAATTAAGTCCTTTTGTGGTGATAAAGACTACAATGAAGACTTGATACAGGCACAAACTAAATCTCTGCTCCAGACAAAATTACTTCACAGACCACTGTAATAAAAAAAAAAAAAAAAATCTTATCCCACTATCGAGCCCAAACAGAACCAAGCAGAAAACCCCAGGGTCACTGCACAGCAAACCAGAGTCCCCTCCTGTGCAGCATCCTCTGTCTAACACATTTTGACACTGTTCTAAGTTCGAAGCGCTACACTGGTACTTCTTCCAGCCTCACAAGTTAAAAAACAGAGAAAGGATACAATACGCACTTCATGGAGAGCCCACTTCTGCTTCAGGAATTCAATGAGGCTGGACACCTTCCGATGTAACTCCACAATCATCCTGTATGCAAGATTAACAAAGCAAGGGAACAGAAGAAATGTCAGCCAATGTTCAAACCAGAGCCTTGATGCTAGAATAGGAATTCAGGAAAGAAACTGACATTCTGGAATACAAGCCCAGAGAACACATTCACTGCTTCCAAACTCCACAAAAAAAAAAAAAAAAACCAACAAGAAAACAACAACAAAAAAAACATTTTATCCCAGAACTTTAAAATCTGGGTAACTCACAACTGAGAAAGATCTAAAAGCCTATCAGATAAATCTGATTGCCATGATTCAACATACTAGTTTCTCCAGATGGAAGAAGACAGGAAAAGATGGTGAGATTTAGTTGAACTGCAGAGGTGCAAGCAAGGCACAAAGCTACCACATGGAGTACAGAAAAAAAGAGAAAAAGGGGCACAAGTCCCCCCAAAACGTTTAATATTTCCTCTCAAATCAATTTACAAAATAAACCTAATGCTAACAACTTTCATTCTCCTCTCTGTGTGATCTTTGCTGTTTACACTGAAGTCCTCAATCAACATCACAGAGGCCTCATGTTTTCTGCTCTGAGTTCTGGACAAGATATAAGTACAAGGATGAGAAGTCATCGATGACAAACAACAACACCAACTACATTTTGCAGGGTAGAGATTATGCTACAAATACCTTTCTTTCTGCTAGTCCCAACTGAATTACCGAGTCTTGGTGTAGGCACCTCTATCGTTTTACTTTCCTGTGTCTTTGTCTCATGGAACATTCAATACAAATTTTAGCAGAATTAGGGCTGCTTTTCTCCAGTGCGCTTGCGCTCTGTTCTGACAACTGAGTGTAAGTAGCACAAATTAAATTAATTTCCAACTCTAATTATTCAGAAGATATAAAGAACAATAGCAATATGATTTGCAAGTCTGTTTATAACAATTGTGTACTCTGGTTGCACAAAGCCTTCAGGACAACTACATTTAGGCAAACTGCATTCTCAAAGTTGACCTGCCCCGCTGGCAAAGAGAACCCTGAAGAGAGAGGAAGAAGCTAGAATGCTGCTCATACATTTCCCTATTCTGAGCACCACCATTACCTAAGCCGTGGATTCTGGGCAAGACTCTGTACGCGTGCCCATGCATGATTATTTCGTGGCTGCAACTCCACAGGGACCTTGAGAGGCAGACGTACTGGCTTCTGGTCCTCTTCATCACTAACACCTGAGGGAGATGAAGCACAAAGAGCATGGGTCTGAGCGAGGACAACACACTCAGAACACTACACTCAGTGAGGTGGAAAAAAAAGCATCACAGATATCAGCATCACCTCCAGACAACCAAGGCAGCTCAGATCCACCAGTGGAGCCTGCTTCCTTAGACTGCCTCCTGTTCCAGCACGATTATTTTTTTTCCCTGGACACTGCAGGGGACTCCAGTACCACTGCAGTACATTGGTACTGGAGCTTCCAGTTGAACAAGCAGTGTCAAAATCAGGTGACTGGAAACTTTGAACAAGTACACTATTTCAGACTTTAAAACTGTACTGATTCTGCCTACTGGGGAGAAGGAAGGAAAAATAATTAAAAAAAAAAATCACATATAATTGAACTGAAGAAGGCAAAACAAAAAAGTCAAAAATACTCAATGCTAAAAAACATATTACTGCTTATTCACTGGCACAGGGGACTAAACTTTACATATAGCAAAAGCACAACTGGTAGAGCAGTAGCAATCTCATCTGGTGTAACTACTTCGTTTTCAGTTTAGCTAGCGACATACTCCAAGACTAAAGAGCTGTGTGGGTCCTGAAGTTATTGGGATTATACAAGCAAACAGGCTAAGTAGGATAAGAGGGACATATCCCTAACACAAATGGGAGATAGCTCAAAACCCCCCTGCCAGTGCTGGACACATCAGAACAGCCCTACTCTCTCCCTCTCACATTTTCTTCTGCTCACCTGTTAAAATCATTTCATGTCCCAGCATCTCTTACTCACCATCTGGATCACAGAGTTTCTTCAAAGCCCTGCACATTGGAGCTTTGATACGAAGGTTTCTGCCTTTGTAACGAACAGTCGTAGCCCTAAATATATTGAAAGAGAAGTACTTACAAGCATCGTTAATGAAAGTTTGTGAATACAAACACGACAGGGACACAGAGCCAAATATGGTCACAGCTATCGGAATAACCAAAGAAACAGAAGGGTTTGCAGTGCAGATTAACAAGAGCATTCAATCTTTTCTATCACCTTCCTTTTAATTGTAGAAATGCTACTCGTGACCCTCCTCTTCCAGACTTTCAAGAAACACAGGGCTGCCTGCTCAGGTCTGCTATTTAGAAAGCAGATGAGAAGAATTATGTTACTTCAGTTCAAGAGTACCCTTAGAGACAGCTTCCTCCTAAAAGACAAGTGGGTTTGCTTTAGTCTTCTCTTTATACTCCAAACTCTTTATTATGGGAAGAAAAAGTCTAAAGTTTCTGAAGAGTTTTCCACTCTGGAATACTAACACCACATCAATTGCAAAAAATAGGTCTAAGAGCTTGTGCTGGAATCTGAATGAAGTAACTTCTACAGTACGATTTCACTGGCTTTTAGCTTCAATACCACATAATTAGCTATAAAAGACCCTTAAAAGCAAGAGGACATTTTTTGGGGTTTGCACAGTGGAACTATTTGATTTCTTCACTCACTCAGCCCTGTCTTCTTTTTAGAGGCTTAGAAGGCAGACATTGAGACCAAAGTCACTGATGGCTGTATTTACTATCTAATACTTCAAGCAATAAGAATCAGCATAGAATCAACAGGATTGAACACAAGTCCCCGCAAGTAAAATGAAAGAAATTATGGGAGATATTCCTACAGCAGGATCTTACTTTTTTTCCTATGCTGTAAGGAAGACAACATGAGGCAGGAAGAGCACTTGCCTATACTGCTAAGAGGAAAATTCACAAAAGGGCAGCAGAAGTGAACCCAGACCTAAGACTGAGATGACCACACTTGAAAAATGTACTATGTACTGAAAAATGAACTGGTTACAGAAAGGGGGATCACAGAACTGTAACATCACTGAGCAAAGTGGAAAGTTCAACCTAGTGGGATATATGTGACATGTTTGCTTGTACAAGATGTGAGGCTGCCCTCCTTGTGCAAGGGGATTAATTCAGAGGGCACAGACACCCAGGCAGTAACAAAGATGTAAACTGCCTCCCTGCAGTGTTTGCTCCTCTTGGACTGACAAGGTTTACCCACCAAATGCAGTAAAGATGCAGGAGAAAAAGGGAAGCAGAGACGTGTCTCCCACCTGGAAGACAAAAAGCTTATGCAAGAGTTCCAAACTGCCCAAGAACGTTAATATTACATACACTGTCATTCTTGGTTGGAAGATGAGCATTAATATTTTCATATGCAAATACAACTGCTTTCAAAATGTTTTGTTACAAGACTGGCTTTAAAATAAACACACAGACTTCACAGAACTCATTAGTCCTCATTAACAATTAATTAGAAGTAAGGCCTTAATCATGCCAAGTGCTAGACTGATGCTACAGCTAGCTAAAAGTCATCAGCCTCATTAATTATGGTTTAATCTATTTGGATGACACAGTATTAGAAAGGCTCTCCAGCACAACACAGAGAACAATGACTGCTCATATATGAACTCCAGAGATGCTCAGGACACAGGGGAAAAAGGGTCATCCTGAGTCCATTTTAACTGGTAACTCCAATTTAAAGAGGTAATTTGCTTTAAGAATCATTTCTTTATATGGAAAGACTTACTGCTAAGATTGTCTTTAATGTACAAAACCCAAGCCAAATGGCAATTTCTCTTCTAATTCAAAACTAACAAAAACAAACAAGTGATTTCATAAATATTCATACCCAAGGTCTGCACAGCAGCACACTGCGCAAAGTGCATCTCCCAGGAGAGGAAAGGTTAATCAACTGTATGGAACTCATCTGGAAACTCAAGTTTCTGAACAAGAGAAAGGCACAATAGAAACTCTCCGTTTTATATAAGGTAAAGGCAAAAACATCAGCAACTGCTGAGTGGGCAAACTCCTTCTCCTGTCAACAATAAACTTCACTTCACCAATAATTTGTCTGCTACAATGAATCAACATGAAAGCACAAATGCCAAAAGCAAAAAAGGGTCTGTAGCAGACAGAAAATAGTACTATTTTCAAATTGCTTTTCAAGAAACACTTAGGACAAACCAATGCCTTCTGAGTGATGCCTGACTAATGGTCACACGACTTCAAATAGTATCCTTTCAAAGACACTTCACGTAAGTTATGATAGTACAGCAGCTTCTATCCCCTTCCATATTCCCAAAGTACAATGCCAAGACTGAACCCCGCAATCCCAAAATTCTTTCTTGAAGAGAATACTCTTAGGGAAGAGTATTCACATGGTAAAGAGAGAAAAAACAGCATACAAAAAAAACTAAGAATGGAAAAGCGCAAACTGCAGCTCTAAAGTAAGAAATGCCTCCTAGACTCTGGATGACCAATTCAACAGTCAAGCTGCTGAACAACCTGTTTTTAAGAGTTTCAGGAATAAGTTCTTACTTACCCAGCTTGAATGAGCTCGTTGAGTTTTACTGCATTCTTGTCATCCATACCTTGAGACAACACAGTGAATTAGGATTTGAAGTGATACAGGCATGGCCTTTTTACTGCTCAGATCAGTTTTCAAGCTATTACATTTTATGCTCACATAGGATCAATGTGTGTAAATACGCTATAACACACACATGCTGAAAAGTTCCTATTTTCATAATGTGCAAACTTTACATGATCCTTGCCACAAAAATTACATTTTACTCATGGATTAAATAACCCTAGTTTGGGTTCTGGCCATTAATACAGCATATTACATAACACAGTCATCTTGGGCTGCTGGGCATTAATCTGACACTGCAGTATTAAAAAGAGGAGCCTTCTCATCTTCCCGCTCAATCTCTGTTGCTAAGGCAGCACAGTGTACTGAAAGACCACTGAGCCCTCAGTGTTGAATGCAATAAAGAAAAGTGAATAAAATAATAAAAAGCATGTGTAATTCTTTTACAATTTTACATTTTTAAATGGACATAATGAGAACTTGATTTATAGTTCCTATTACAGTCAGGCCCAAATCTGCTTACCAAACAATTAACCTCCCCCTAGCAATGCTGAAAGTATTCATGATACACTTGTGCGCCTCGGCAGCTTTATGCAAGTTATCTCAATTTCTAGGAAGATGGAATTAGGTGAATATAACAAGAGGAAGGGGGAACAGGAGAGGCAGGAGAGGGGAACAAACCACTTTCACCAGCTACAGAGTAGACCTCTCAAACTTCTCTGGAGACAGGCTGAAAGCTGGGCTGGTTCAGCCTGGAGAAGAGAAGGCTCCTTAATGGGAGACCTTAGAGCAGCTTCCAGCGCCTAAAGGGACTACAAGAAACCTGGAGAGGGGCTTTGGACAAGGGACTGTAGGGACAGGACAAGGGGGAATGGCTTTAACCTGGCAGAGGGGAGACCGAGATGAGATCTTAGGCAGAAGCTCTTTCTTGTGAGTGTGCTGAGGTGCTGGCACTGGCTGACCAGAGAAGCTGTGGCTGCCCCATCCCTGGCAGTGTTCAAGGCCAGGCTGGATGGGGCTTGGAGCAACATGGTCTAGTGGAAGGTGTCCCTGCTCATGGCAGGGGATTGGAACGGGATGAGCTTTAAGGTCCCTTCCAACCCAAAACATTCTATGATTCTATGATAAAAGATGCCTTCCATTCTTTCCTTTTCTCCTACTATTTTCTAATATTTCGTTTGCTTTCTGTAAATCATCTGCTTCTGTAAACCCTTTTCCAGTGATTTCTAACATTTGATTTGCTTTTTCATCTGCCACCAAGTTCTGAGATCATTCACACATTCAGTTGCTTTGTTTTCAAGACTAAAACGGAGACAACCTGAGCTGCACACATTTTTACCTGTCAGCTGTGAGTATTACATGCACTGCATCCCACAGATAGCAAAAGCTAAAGAAATCTTTTAAAGAAAAAGGAGACTAATTCCACAGACTAAGAAGGTCTTTAAAAATACAAATACATTTAATGAAAAGATACAACAAATCACAGCAATAGAATATAATGACCACAAACTCTGAGTAACTCAAAAATGAAACTGTATTAGACACTGTCAGCTTCAAGGGTAGTCACTTCCAATTCTACCATATAAAAACAATTTTAAGTCATTCATACTCACATCCCCCAATCTTTTTCCTCAGTTCTCCATAGCAGATTAAGCCATAAAGCTCCAAGGAGGATTTTTTCAGCCCTTGAGAAAACACTGGAAAGCAGAAAAGGTGGAAGTGAGATGCAGACTGCAGACTCCCATACACAGCTACACTGCAGATACCCATTTCAACACTGAAAATGAGATTATTTGTATTTACAATGAGACAAACATCTCATGGAAGAACAGACTGAGTTCTGTTTCAAGAAACACCATGATGAGACAAGTTCACCAATTTCCTTTTGGTGACTTAAATATCTGGGAAATACAACATTTTTTAGATTACAGAAAAAGAAAAGCTGCTTCTTTAGGACTTAAACAAACATGCAACAATTCAATATGCAACATAAAGCTAATTCATAATAAAGCTAACTCTGGTATCACTTAATTGTTTATGATTTTTAAAGGAGATGCCCAGATGCCCCCACAAAAATGCACAGAATTCCTTCTTCTATGAAAATTAAGAGGCAGGTGTGAATTTTCCAGAAGACAAAAAATGTTTCTGTGCATGAGTTCACTGTAGAGATTTAATGCAAGTTCTAGATTCTAAGTTTTTATATGAAGAATTGCACACATTTCATTCAACCTTCTAAGGTTTTTTCCTCCTTTCTCACCAACACAGATGATGTGGACATTATTATTGCTAATAGATCTAAATGTCTGCGACAGCATGGAAAGACAGTCTTGTGGTTTACAAAACAGGTTAGAATAGTCATTCTTATCCATTCATCGAAACCTCAGTTCTCTGACTGGCAGACTCATTTAATCTCAAAATCCAGGTACACATATTACTACTAATACTAAGGCTAACTAAGTTCTGGCACTAATTCTTAAATTCCTTCACCCAATGACATCTCAGACCTTACAGGTATTGATACAGAACTTCACATTATCCAGAAAACAGATTAAGTTTCCCCATGATATTCTTTTTTTTTTTTTTTGTTCTTCCATACTGTGTTTGCTGTAACATTTGTTCTTAAACAAAATGCTAATGGCTTCTTTCATCTTAAAATACTGCCTTGCTTTAAAAAAGAACTCCAAAATTCATATTCTGACAGATGTTTTACATGTGTAAATCCTCTTTTAGATCCTAGTCCACCTAAACCTCAGGAACAGACAAAACCATTTCATTAAAGAGACTATATTATACACTATCTTTCCACTCCTTCAGCTTTTTTCAAGCCATCTCTATTTCTCATTAATGAGCTCTTTTTAACTGGAGAGGCTCTGGCCACAAATCACATAGATGAATTTACTACCCCAACTTTGGCTGATGTTAGAGAGCTGTATCAAGATCAGAAAATTCAACCACCATGAAACTGCCATGATTTATGCAACTTGGAATACAGCATCAGAAGTACAGGAAAGCCCTGGAGACCTTTACTTGGGTCAACAAGCTAACAAGAAAACTGACATTCTTCGTACCTTAAAAATCAAAAGAACTGGATCTCACTAAAATCTGTTCACTCTGAAATAAACTTCTTTAACCCATTATTCAGACGAGGCTACCCACAAATTGACTTGACTTCTCACTGCCCCTTACTGAATAGGACGAATTTGATAAAAATCCATTATTAGTGATCAGACATTAGTATTATTGTTACAAAACACCACTAGCAGTACTTATGACTTCCAAATTTTGTTTTCCTGGGGAAGAAAAGAAGAGGGGAATATGGCAGTGGGAATCCTAAATTACTGAACCAATCATACAACTTAAAGCTTATTTAAAGTGTGAGCAAATATTTCACCATTTACACTTGTATCAGACATTTCTATTTTTTTTACTTCTACTGTCCCTCAAGAAGTGCGAAGTAGGCCTGGAGTCAATTTGCTCAATGAAGTCATGCCTGACTAATATTTAGGCAGCTGTCCTCAGAGGTGGGTTCCTGAGGGGTAAAAAACCCTGTATTTCCTTGAACCTGGCTTGTCCACAGTATTAATGGTAGGACAAGTGTTTATTGTGTTGTGGTGCATTCATATAAAAGCAGTGATACAAATACCAGTTTTTGCAAAGCATTTTCCAAAGCCCATGAAGCTCAGTATGGCCACACTGATGAAAACAACATGAACACAACATGTCCACAGACATCCTATTCTGTACTCATTTTCTGATCTCCAGCATTCCTACTCTCCATGATGGCAGTGAAAAGCAGGACTCTAACCTTCATGAGGCTGTGAGCTCTATGCTAAGCTCACGTCATTGCATACTCACCATTATCAAAGTCAATGTACTTGGAGATCTTGTGCCAGGTGCGGTAATAGAAGTGCCGGACCTGTTCCTTATTCTTTACCATGCTTGCTGGTTTGCCCTTCTTCTTGTATTTCAGAGCAATGTTGTTCTGGATAGCCTCAAAGTCCTTCCCATGCTAAATAATAAATAAAACCAAACTTGCATCTTGTCATAAGACAACACAAACAATGACTTTGGGGGTTCTTCTTGGGAAATTAGATTTTCAAGGTCATCAACAAAATCTTGGGTATCAAAACTCAACAGGAAAAGAATTACAGTGGTGTCCTTCATTTTATATAAAGTGCATTTCAGATGCCAAATTAATTATTTTCCAATTTCTTGCACTGTTTCAAAATAAAAACTGTAAGTTGCTAGCAAACTTAAAAAAAAGCAACACAAACAACTTGATTCAGAAATGTGCTGAGCAGCAGAACTGAAAATCCTAACTCTCTCCCTCAGATTTCTTTACTTTTCTCTGCATTTTTCCTCCTACCTCCATTTCTGACTAGGGTGAATGAAAAGCCTGTAATACATAACAGCTTAACTTTTATTTACAGTAAATTTCATGTTCCAGTCATTAAAAGTGTAAAATCTGAGTTTCAAATAATGGAGGAAAATTGTCTTTTTTTTTTTTTTTTTTAATAGAAACTTCTAACAGAAAACACCATTTTACACTGTAGGTCATTCCAAAGTTTATTCTCAGGGTAAAACCAAGACACTTAAGTGTCCCTTTAAAATTAATTAACTCCTGTAAAACCACTGGATTTCAAAAGAGGAAAATTTTATTTTATATATAGTATCACTGACTTCCTGCTATTGCAAAATTTCTTCATATTCAAAAGAGGTTCGAACTGATTTAAACACAAAGTGTGAGAACCTCTTTTAAAAGGTAGTAACACAAAATAATTGGGAATGGGGGACTAAATTTTGGGATGGATTTTTCCCAAATCCATCTTAGGGAAAAAAAGTCAGAAGTTTTGAGTGATGATGTGATTTAAAAATTACATGATTACCAGGAACATTACTGCAAGTCAGAGGAGGTAAAGAGAGAAAACAGGGGTTTAAAAGTGTCCACTTTTTCCACACAATACGTAAGTGTGAATCATGGCTACCACTAAAAAAATGTATTTGTAAGATTGACATGTGCATAAAAAAACCCTTCACAAGCACTGCTTTTGTTTTCCCCTTCAGTATGTATTTTCATAATAGAAGTGCTCTTAAAATAATCCTAAACCAGGAATACATCGTACATGTAACACGAAATACAAGATAATTTAACTTCTCCTTGTTTCTCAGACTTACTGCTGAACTGGCTCAAACCCCTCTGTGACCAAAGACCAAGCACAGTGCTGACCATTCTTATTAGAACAGAATATATTTTCTTGTTTGAGAATATTACAGAATAAATGTGTTGCTTTTGAAAGTTGGGATGGGGACACTACACTATCTATTTATTCCTCATCTGAAACAGAGCTGTATCTGAAAAATAACTGAAATTATTATAAACATTTATGAATAAACCACAAACATTTCACAAAAAAAGCTTTTATCGCCAGCTGGTTTATAGCCAGCTGTACAAACACGTGTGTATAGACACATTTTGCTCATGAAAATCTCAAATGCATCAACCTTCTCTAGGAATACTCAGATACTACATGAAGCTATCTAAGTGTGTTATTGTACCTCATACAGTCCCTCGAAGAAAGTATTTTTGTCCTCTGTGCTCCATGATTCCCACTGCCTCCTGACCTTCTTTCCTTCCTCCTTCTCTCCAGCTGAAGAGCCCAGGTTCCTTGCTGCTGACTTGGAATTCCCAGCAGGATTGCTGGGAGGAATTCCTGATGTGCCACCAGACGCAGTCCCTCCATTATCTGCTGCTGCAAAAAAAGCATGACCAGAATGAGTATTAAACGAAGAGGATGGCTCATGGGTAGAGGTAAGTGAGGAACTCAGAATTTCCTCCTTCTTCATCACTCCCTTCTGTACTAGGTTTTATTTCAAGATATTTCACCTGAAATACAATTTTTGTAAAACAAGATTTGTGTAAAAGAAATAAAATCTCACAGAGTGAAAAACAAGGAGAAGGCTTCAATGGCAAATATAAGACAGATAAGCAGGAATACACCAAAGCAACCTCTAAAAGACAACATATACTTTGATGCTTATACACTGTGTGCTCGAAGTTGCCCTTTTGCAGCTGAGGGGAACTTCTGAGTGATGCTGAACATGCATGTGACAATAAAGCAAACTAATGACCAGGAGAAAACAGATGGATCCTTGTCTTTGGTCTTGATCTTACTGCCTCCAAAATAACTGTGGTAACTAAAGAACTGAAACATGCCCACTGAAGGTCATGATATGACAATGGATCAGCAATCTCAAGAGCCGCATCCTCAGTATGAAGAGCACCACCTCAGACACTGAGCTCATCTAGGACGGCTAAAGGTATCCCAGAGATAGGGACACCTTGAGCTGTCCCCAGCTCATTCTCCTTCCCTTGAGCTTCTCCAAACTCTCAACCCCTTTTTTCCCCAAATCGTGGTAGTACTTTTGAAAAAAGGCACAGAAGAGTCACCTTGATTATACCTTTGTCAGTTATCAGCACCCCAAGCAACAGAGATCAGAAAAAAACCAAATCCCAAAGATCGGAAATCCTGGAATGAGAATGAAGTCTGACAGAACCAAGAGAATCTGCTGTTTATGCAAGTAGGGCACAGGGAAGAAAATGGGATGGAGAAACTACAGGAAGGCCAGAGCTACTTCTACTGCTGGAAGATTCCATTCTCTCACCTTGATTCAGACGAATAATCCTTTTTAATTTTTTGTGTTTAATTACCTCTGAAACTATTAGTCTTTCAAAGACATTTTGATCAGCAAAAAAATTAGCAACTAACCTTAAACCTGTGATCTATTGACAACAGAAATGAAACCAAACATTACACTTGGCTGACACTGTAAAAGATTACCAGAATGTCAATTCCAGTTACAGACCTTCATAAAACAGAAAACATAAACTAAGGCCAGCCAATTATTTGCTTATAAATCCAGCTTGTACAATACAGTGATCCCAACTAGTTTCCCATTTTTACACATTGTCACAGTTCTATCATATTTAGGCTTAAAATGTTGTTGTTATCTTTTAAAATCTTTCGAATTCTGTAAAGCAGCTTGTTTACCTGACAAAGTCAGTGGTTTTATGTCTATACATACACATAGATCCCATTCAAGACTCAGAATATTGAAGTTTGATAATCCCAGTATTATTTAAACAGAGTATCAGAAGAATCAACTGTTACAGGCTTACTATGCTTTAGAGATTTGAAAGACTTGTATGTAAATCTGAACTGTAACTATTCAGTTGCAATCTGAAAGTAATTCCTTTCGCCTAATCCTAAAAATCTGCTTGTTCAAGTGATGAAGAACATTTGAAATCAAACCTGGAATCCAGTAAGATGCATGCAAAGAAATTTTTTTCCTGCACATAATAAATATTTACTTGACAACAAATATGATATCGAGACAATTTTTAGGTTAATGTTACTTTTATTTCTATGAAATGACTACTTGATCCTTTTGGAGAAAATGACTGTCACCACAGGGATGCATGTGAGGCAAAACATGAGAAAGAATTGGACATTTTGGAGAAAACCAACTTCTCAAACAGCTTCTCCACTTCCTAAAGCTTTCATAAGCCACTGATACAGTGCCAGAATTCAAATGCTTAACTTTCAATTATTGTGAAGGTAAAAAAAAAATAATCCTTAAAATAAAAAGGAAACCATCACAAACCCTGAGTACTTCAATAGATGGCTGAGGAGAAACCCAGCAACTTTAAAGACATAGAATTGCTTCTTTGCTCAGCAAGTGCGGGACTGGAATATCACAGCATGCATGATACAGAAATACAAATCTTAATATTTAAAGTCTTTGGTTGAGAAAGAGGAATTCAAACACACAAGTGCTTGACCTCAATCTACGTTCTCCTGGTGCAGCAAGTTCCCAATGAAAAAAATGTCCTACCCAGGTAATCATTTAGAGTACTGTAGATGAAGATCTAAAAATTCCAATATACTGTCACCTCCACAGAGATATTATATGCCATTTAATTCTTCCAGGAATTAAGTAGTTTGCTCTATCAGTCCTTCACATAAACTTTCTTACTACTGAGCATGTAGTGTTTCTCACTGGGTTACCACAATCCACCCTAGAGTCCACTGGATCTCAGTAAGGTAGCAGATTGCAGTATACCCTAAAACACGGTATTATAAACCAATTGAGGGTAATAGGTCAAAGAAAAAGTAGCCACACATCATTAAATCACATCCCATAAATTCATTCTTTCAATCTTACTGTATGGGATTCTTGTAACACACAGAACAGCCAACAAGTTTTCATCCTCTCACAAATGATAGATGAGGATGATTATTAGTTCCCAACAATAGATTATTTAAAACTTTAGCAATGCATTAGAACAACAGGGTCCACAGAGGGCAGCCAGACCATTACTGCTGCAGAGCTCCAGGAGAGAGGAAGGGGCCTTGCTCTAACCATCTACATAGGTGCTTCTTCTAAGGAAAATCATTTCTATAAGGAGAATGCTGCAGATGTGACAAGGACAAGACGGCCATTCCACCCAGCCACAGGACTGAACATCCACACAATTACAGCTGTAACTATATACGAACTACAACCCCCAACAAAGTCATGGCTCAGAACACCTATGTTTCAGAGAAACTTACTCATTTCTTTCATTCAATTTTCTCTACCCACCTGTATGCCCCATTATTAGAACTTCATCTATCTGCGAACAGCATGACATCATCTAAAGCTCTGTTTTCTGTAGAAAAAGCTGTTGTCTTTGTAATTCTAAGCAAAACGCAAACCCTTGCAAAAATTTATACTAAGGGATTTAAAGACTGCAATTAAAACTGATATGAAAACGACAAACACTGCACAGAATCAAATAATCGTGTCACTGACAGCATCAGTGTCTGATCATGGCTACAGCCACAAGAAGCTCTTCCTTCCAGGCTCTATGCAGCATCTTAGGGCTCGCTTTTCAGCTTTCCACTGGCAGCTCTTACATGCCAGCCAGCACCTATATGTGGCAGATCCCACATCCATAGAAGCTGGAAACCCCAGAGTAAATCCCAATACACCCATAGAATCATACACTAGTTAGGGTTAGAAAGGACCTAAAGATCATCTAATTCCAACCACCCTGCCATGTGCAAGGACACCTCACACTAGACTAAGTCACACAAGGCACTGTCCAATCTGGCCTTGAACACTGCCAAGGATGGAGCATTTACCACTTCTTTTGGCAACCTGCTCCAGCACCTCAACACCCTCACAGGGAAGAACTTCTTCCTTATATCTAACCTGAACTTTCCCTGTGTCAAGGGTTCAGCAGTAGCAGTCTTTTTTCTCCTTCTTAGTAGCTGGCGCACTGCTGTGTGTTTGACTTTTGGCCTGGGAACAATGCTGATAACACCGATGCTTTTAGTTGTTGTTCAGTAATGTTTACTCTCACCAAGGACTTTCTGAGTCTCATGCTCTGCCAGGGAGGAGGGGAAGCCGGAGGAAGCAGAGACAGGACACCTGACCCAAACTAGCCAAAGAGGTATTCCATACCACAGCACGTCATGCCCACTATATAAACTGGGGGCAGTTACCTGGAAGGGCCAGATCTCTGCTTGAGCTGGGCTGGGTATTGGTCAGCAAGTGATGAGCAACTGTATTCTCTTCCCTTGTTATTTCCCTTATCATTATTATTACTGGTGGTAGCAGCAGTGGTTTGTGTTATACCTTAGTTACTGGACTGTTCTTATCTCAACCCCTGGGAGTTACATTCTTTCGATTCACCTCCCCATCCCTCCAGGAGCAGGGGGACAAAGCAGGGAGAGTGAGTGAGTGGCTGCGTGGTTCTCAGTTACCGGCTGGTCTTAAACCATGACAGTTCTTCGTGGCATCCAACGTGGGTCACGAAGGGTTGAGATAACGACAGATCTGACCAGAGTGCGTCCAATCGTATCTGTGATAAGCATTCATTGTTTCAGATTAATAGTCACTCATCACAGTGCTGATTTATTGGCTCTCAAAGTTGTTGCTCTTGATCTCAGAATTTCAGCATGTTGTACCGTACTTACAGCCGGTATTTGCTGGTTTAGTAGTTTATTGGCTGGGGGGCCTGGGTAGGGTTATTGTTTCACCATACTTCATGGCAATGACTTGTAATACAATTGACTCATTGATCATGAATCTGGGCTGGTATGTGTTTCCAGTGTGGTCATCACTTCTATACGTTGGGAGGTATATAATAGAAGTGTTTAGCAATTACACATCTTTTCTTCCCTCCTTGGATGGTCAGCCTATGAAGGAGACATTCCCTCACACCCTCTGCACCCCCACCAGACTATTTACACTGGGAGTAGATTCTGGAAGATTTAAAGATCCCGAATATCCTTTCAATAAGCTTGAAAGCACCCTGCTCCTCTTCCTGCTGCACATGCTCTCTGTGTTTTGCCTATGGTGTGACCACCCTGATAACGCCCAATCTTGTCCGATCATTGAAGCTAAGCAGGGTCCGGCTCAAGTCTTGTCTAGGATTAGAGGACGATATAGAGGGACCACCGAGAGACTTTCCCGAGGATTGACAGCCATGAGTAGCAGGGTGTGTGGGACAGTATGGGCAAGTATCTAGTCCCATGGGTCCCTCCAGTGCTCTGGACATGTCAGAGATGGAAGGCAGCTGTACGGAGTCACCGATGACAAGCTGCAGAAAGTGCTGAAAGAAGAGGGTGAATCGAGTCAGTTTGCTGAGGTGAAAGCCATCCAGCTGGCTTTGGACAATGCTGAACGAGAAAAGTGGCCAGTACTTTATCTCTGTACTGACTCATGGAGGGTGGCAAATGCTCTGTGGGCATGGTTGCAGCAATGTAAGCAGAGCAACTGGCAGGGCTGAGGAAAACCCATCTGCGCTGCTGCACTGTGGCAAGATATCGCTGCCAGGGTGCAGAACCTGCTGGTGAAGGTACGCCGTGTAGATGCTCATGTACACAAGAGTTGGGCCACTGAGGAACACCAGAACAGCCAGCAAGTGGATAAAGCTGCTAAAATTGAAGTGGCTCTGATGGACTTAGATTGGCAACATAACGGTAAATTATTTTTGGCCCGGTGGGCCCATGACACTTCAGGCCATCAGGGCAGAGATGAAACATACAGATGGGCTCGTGATTGAGGGGTGGACTCAACAACAGACACTATTGCCCAGGTTATTCATGACTGTGAAACATGTGCTGCAATTAAGCAAGCTGAACGGTTAAAGCCTCTTTGGTACAGAGGACGATGGCTGAAGTACAAATATGGGGAGGCCTGGCAGATTGATTAAATCACACTCCCACCAACTCCCCAAGGCAAGCACCATGTGCTTACCGTGGTGGAAGCAACCACCAGATGGCTTGAAACATACGCTGTGCCCCATGCCACTGCCCGGAACACTATCCTGGGCCTTGAGAAACAGATTTTGTGGCGACACGGCACCCCAGAGAGAATTGAGTCAGACAATGGGACTCATTTCCAGAACAGCCTTATAGACATTTGGGCCAAAGAGCATGGCATTGAGTGGGTATATCACATCCCCTACCACACACCAGCCTCTGGGAAAATCGAACAGTACTATGAGCTGTTAAAAACTACACTGAGAGCAATGGCTAGTGGGACTTTCAAACATTGGGATACACATTTACCAAAAGCCACTGGGTTGGTCAACACCAGAGGATCTGCCAACAGGGCTGGCCCAGCCCAGTCAGAACTGCTACATACTGTAGAAGGGGATAAAGTTCCTGTGGTGCACCTAAAGAATTTTCTGGGGAAGACAGTCTGGGTTATTCCTGCTTCAGGTAACGGCAAACCCACTCGTGGGATCGCTTTTGCTCAGGGACCTGGATATACTTGCTGGGTAATGCGGGAAGATGGGATAGTCCGGTGTATGCCTCAAGGGGATTTGATTTTAGGGGAAAACAGCCAATGAACTCAATTATATGCTGTTGCCTGCTATGCAATACTTTTATAGCCCACCAACAGGATGTCTTCAGATCACCAGGTACTGGCCCCGACTTCCCTATGACCGTCATTCCCAACTAAGAATGAACTTTGATGAAACCAGATAAGCTTAGCAGTGACCAGAGAGTTCCATGGTGTCATCAACAGGCAACAATCCAACACTGCACACAGCCTCTTCTGCTTTGAAAGACTGTTACAAGAGATGGAGCCTGACATCATGGACTGGATGCACTCAGCAGCTTTATAGGGATTGGTCCATGCGCTAAGGAATGGTATCTCTCTCTTTGTGTGTGTGTGTGGATGTGTGTGTATATCTGTATATATGTATATGCGTATATATATATATATGAATGAGACAAGAGTGATGGCATATTGAAAAATGTGGGATCTGAACATGATGTGAATGCTATGGAATAAGGGGTGGATACAGTCCTGGCTTCAGCAGTAGCAGTCATTTTTCTCCTTCTTGGTGGCTGGCGCAGTGCTGTGTTTTTGACTTTCATCCTGGGAACAACACTGATAATACCGATGTTTTTAGTTGTTGCTTAGAATGTTTAGTCTGATCAAGGACTTTCTGAGCCTCATGCTCTGCCAGTGAGGAAGGGAAGCTGGGAGAAAGCAGAGACAGGACTCCTGACCCAAACTGACCAAAGAGGAATTCCAAACCACAGCACATCATGCCCAGTATATAAACTGGGGGCTGTTATCCAGAAGGGCTAGATCTCTGTTCGGGTCTGGCTGGGTACTCATCGGCGGGTGATGAGCAATTGTATTCTCTTCCCTTGTTATTTCCCTTATCATTATTATTATCGGTGGTAGCAGTAGTGGTTTTGCGTTATACCTTAGTTACTGGACTGCTCTTATCGCAACTTGTGAGAGTTACATTCTTTCAATTCTTCTCCCCATCCCTCAGGGAGAGGGGGGATGAAGAGGGGAGAGTGAGGGAGTGGCTAGGTGGTTCTGGGCAGCCCGCCAGGCTTAAACCGCAACACCCTGTTTTAGTTTGAACCCATTACCCCTTCTCCTATTTCTATAGTCCCTGATGAAGAGTCCCTCTCCAGCATTCTTGTAGGCCTCTTCAGATACCAGAAAGCTGCTCTGATCTCTCCACACAGCTTCTCTTTTCCAGGCTGAACAGTCCCAAGTTTCTCAGCCTTGTCTTCATGCAGAGGGTGCTCCAGCCCCCATCATCCTCATGTATCTCCTCTGGACTTGCTCCAACAGCTCCATGTCCTTCTTATGTTGAGGACGCCAGAACTGTACACAGTACTTCAAGTGGAGTCTCACAAGAGCAGAGTAGTGGGGCAGGATCACCTCTTTCGACCTGCTGGTCATGCTCCTTCTGATGTGGCCCAGCTTATGATTGGCTTTCTGGGCTGCAAGCGCACACTGCCAGCCCATGTTTAGTTTCTCATCTTCCAACACCCCCAAGTCCTTCTCTCCAGGGCTGCTCTGAATCATCTGTAGCTGTGCTTGGGATTGCCCTGACACAGGTGTAGGACCTTGCACTTTGCATTGTTGAGCTTCATGGGTTGGTATGTATCTCAATACGCAGGCTGGTTCTCCCATTAGTGCTCTACAGGCTTAGCTTGCAAAATCTCAGCTTCTTCAGGAGTCATCAGTCAACCATAGGTGGAACATCCATGAGGGAACACTTTATAAACAAGACAGTACTTTTCCATACTCTTGCATGTTCCAGCCCAAATGCTGAGTGTCAGGACACTGAACTCATTCCCCAAATCCCAGGATGCGAACGCCAACTTGTAACATCCCAGGCGGTTTCTTTCAGAACATTCTTTCTTCTATTTTGGCTTATACAGGAGCCAATGGCAAGGCTTAACTACACAAGATCCCCTTCAAAAGTGGTTTCACTAAGATTCCCATTTACAAGGCCCTAACAGAAAGCACCTTCGACAGCCTTTTTATTCCCACAAACCTGCATTAGTGCTCAGCAGCCCCATGAAATGTACATCAAAGCATCTGTTGCCAACAGAGCTGGGTAAGCTGCCATCATCTATACTTTCCAGAAAGTTTCACAAGCATTTACTCAACTGTAATGAAAAAGCAATCAAAGATAAACATCTAAACTTTCTTTCTGAGTGCCTGGTAAACAAGCCCCATTTCTAGCCACATATCTTTCTAATGGCAGATACTATATCATCTGCGCCAGTGAACACATGAATCAGGTGATCCAACAGGAAGCGTGTGCATTAGGAATTTAAGAGAAGCCACTTGTTCTGTGTTAGCACAACCCAACAAAGCTGCAGACTGAATACAATTTACTTTTGTCACCAAGAAATGTAGCTGAGAATAGCATGAGACAATAACAGACGAGAGAATGAGACAGACAGCTACATCCCCTGCAAGTCCACACTTCATTCTGAGTACTTATATCATAACTGGAAAAAAAGTTTTTACCACATGCGCCACCTCAGTAAATAGTTCACCTAAGAAGGTTAAGTCCAGGACAGCTTACACCATATGGCATGGTTACACCAGATAGTGCTCTTCTTACAGATCACCATCCTGTTGTGTTTTAAACACAACAGGTAACTGTCCTACAAGGATACAGACATCCCAGCTTTTTCTACCTCTTATTATTTAGAAGACTTGCACAATCAAGATGTAGCTGAATATGGTTCAAACTTAAACAGGGGAAGTTTACACTGGATATGAGGAAGAAATTCTTTACTGTAAGAGTGGTGAGGCACTGGAATGGGTTGCCCAGGGAAGCCGTGAACGCTCCATCGCTGGCGGTGTTCAAGGCTGGATTGGACATAGCCTTGGGTGGCATGGTTTAGTCGGAGGTGTCCCTGCCCCTGGCAGGGGGATTGGAACTAGATGAACTTAAGGTCCTTTCCAACCCTAACTCTTCTATGATTCTATGTTTAAACAAACACACCACCAGTTCTCAACTGGAGTCTACAACAAAACTCAACCCAAGGCTTGCTTTTCTACGAGCAGTATATATTTAATATATGATATACCAAACACAGCACTACCTGAGCTAACCATGCAGAGCTGTAAAAAATAAACGATTTATTATAAATTTGGTTATTCCTGCATCTCCAATAAATCATTATTCTCTCACCCTTCCATTAAATAATGCCCATAAAGCCTCACACGAGGTTCCACCTAAACCACATGGCTGCACAACCCTGTGGGCAGCCACCTTTTGAAGTTCAGTAGCTACTGCACAGGACACATGGAAAAAGGCTCCTCTTCTGGTATAGGATGAGATACTGCGGAGTTTTGGTCCTGAGTCACTTTCAAAGGGAGAGAAGGAAAACTGTGGTACAAACGTGTCAGGATGGGATGGAAGAAGTACCTAGTGTAAATGAGACGGACAGAATTAAGAAGAATATTAGAACAGGGGACCATGCCAGTAGTTTTTGGACATTCTTGCCCTAGAAAAATAATGCTGGAGGAATGGCATTTCAAATGAAGGTTCCGAAATATTCTGCAGCATACAAATCTGGGAAGATACAGCAAAATTGTATTGTAAGTATATCCATTAGATACCTTGGTACATGCATTCTTTCCATAGGTGAGGACAGTACATGATTTAATTCAGATAGTACACGACATGCAACTTTAGTGCACTGAAACAAACTGGACTGGTATCTAGCAAATTTTCTGCGATGCCAAAAGATGCAATGTTTTAATTCAATTAATGCTTTCAGCTGAGTAACTTTTTTTCAAGAAACAACTGCTTGTTACTGCAAAACAGATCCAAATACTTGTTTAGACCATTCTGCATGTTTTATGAATAAATCCAGAGCAATGACATGAATGACATCTTCAAGCTTCAGCTCATCACCATTAGACTTTGCTACCATTTCCTCCTGACTTCACCCTGCATTCAGAAAATGGATAAAAACATGGAAATGGGAACACTCTAGTTCAAACTAAATCTATGGCATATGATGGTAATGAATTCCATATTTGCTTTTACCAAGGGGGGCAAAACATACACATGCGTAGTCCAACCACTCGCTTAATGGAAAAAGCCCCAGAACATACCTTAAAGTGCTCCACAGCCCTGGGGTGTATTTGTATTTGAGAAGTTCTCAAAAATCCCTCTTCTTTATCCTTAGACTGGTCTGCTTCCTCTCCCTCAATGAACCTCCCTGCTTTTGAACTCTCAGAATAAACTGTCTTCACTCCCTATTCCTTCAAGTTACTCTGATTTCATGCAAGTCACTTTAAGACTTACTTCCAGGCATTCATACTTAAAAAGGTGTGCATTAGTTGAGGTGGAAGCGACAAACTTAAAAATACAATAAAAAAATGACCAACATTTTAAAATAAGGTAATAACCATTCTAAAAACAATGCACAGGTTTAGATATTTGTGCAGGAAATTTGATAAATCTTTCAGCAATTCAAAACTAAATGGCTGTTTGAAGTGAAATAGTTTTCAAAGTTTATTTTACAGTGCTACTTTCTATGGCATTCTTGACTTGAAAGAGCAACTCAGTAGACAAATAGCAAGAGACAAAATCCAAACACTTGAGTAAAAATTATCTCAGGGTAATCCAGAAATTAGCAGCATGTTTGTACATTCTACTAGGCAGAACTAGAGAACTGCTATCAACACTCTTCCCTGAACCATACTAAAATTGCCTCTGAGTGGGCAAACTCTTCCCACCCTTTACAGTGAGGTTTACTTCATTAATACCTTGCTACAATGAAGCACCCTGAAAGTGCAAATGACAAAAGAAAAAAGGGACGTGTAACAGACAGAAAATAACAGCACTTTTAAATAGCTTTTAAAGACATGTCTAGGATGAGCCAATGTCTGCTGAATAACTACAGTTTGAAAAAAATTAAGTTTTTTAATTACACTCCTTAGGAATAGCCTTTGACAGAGTTTTCACTTTAGAATACACAGATTCTAAAGCCAGGACCACTTTTAATAGCATTTTAAGGGTTAATAAAATTTTAAGGGTTACAATAACATTACTGACAGACTATGATAAAACCAAGTCTCTGGTATCACTGGATCAAGCAGAATTGTGGTCTAGCCACTCTGACTGGCCAATGTCAAAAATGACCTTTGCAGCCATCACCTTGACTGTGACATGCAGAACAGAAAAGCTGACAGTTTTCAGAGCTGATCTGAAGCACAGGCATTTGAGCTTTTTAGCATTTTTGTACTTACAAGGGGAAAAGAAAGTTGATGGAAGGACATAAGTCCAATATTTATGAGTAATCTTCACCCTTCTGTTAGTTCCCTACTGAAGCTAACTCTATGAGACACTTTATTCAGCACACAAAGCCCTATAAATTCTGATCACAAGACACACCATTAGGGGGAATTCAGACAAGCCTGGAAAACCTCTCAGTATGCACCCCTGAATGTAAAGAACTCAGAATGGATTCCACTCTGTGGCCCTGTTCTCCAAGATTTAACAGTTAGAATCTCAACAGTATCAGAGAAGTCAACTTTAATGCATTCACATCAAAACTAGCTAGGCAGAGCTGGGGGCTGGTCTTACAACTCAAAAAGTGAAAGCACAACCATAGTTCTACCACTGTCTGTCACTTCTGGGGATTTAAGAAGCTTCCCCAGACCTGACACCACAGTCAAGTACAGTGATTACAATCTGTAACCAGTTACTGAAATAGCATTTTCTGTTCTGTATATAATTTTATTGGGATTATTTTAGAATCTGAATTGCAAAATAAACAAAGTTTGCCTTACAATTGTGTCAATACACCTAGTTAAAAACTGTTCGAAAACAGTTTATGCAATCAGGAGAAAAATTACGTAGGCCTTTCAGCTCTACCCTCTAACATTACACATGGGAGTTCCTTACTTAAAACAAAAAGTTTAAGAGATTAAAGAGAACTTTACTAAGATATTAAAAAAAAATACTTTAGTCAATTGTACACACTAACCATCAAGCAACCAAGTTCAATAATTTTGTGGTGATATGGCAGTAACTAAAATACCACAACTGGCACTGCTTTATAATACAAAACCATCACAATCCACTACATTCACCTCATGTGCAGGCCACTGCAATGGACCAAGGAGTGAGAAAATCTCCAAGGCACATGGAGTTTTATCCCATTTTAACAGACAAGAGTAAATGTTATTTCAAACACTGAAGAAATCTCAAAGAGTTGTTTTCCTCAAAAATTATCAGACAATAACACCCAAGTATGTTTGCAGGAGGTATCAAAAAAAAGTCTCAGGCATAACTCAATGACAGTGCCAGATGTCATCCAGTAACTGCTGAGCACACACAATAGCACCAAGACATTCAAACATCCCTCTGTTTTTGAGCTACTGAAGTAAGAAAGAGTTGAAAACCACCCAAATTCTTATCTGCAATGCTAAAGTGACAAAGCATGCGTCTATGCATACACATGACATTCAGATGTGTGCAAAACAACCTTAATAAAATCTCAAATTCCATGGAAATGCCCAAACTGTTCTGAAACAGTAATGCAGAAACTCACAAAACCTTAGAAACAAACATGTCAATATGTGTATTTCCTAGCTGCTTCCAAAATAATTCTCTGGGTAAAACAGTCATAGAAAGAAATAATTGGAAAAAACCAACAATGTCTTGTGGGTTGGATTTTTTCCACTTTTTTAACTAGCACCCAGTGAGTATTTTGTTGTTATCCTGGAACAGAATTCAGAGCACAGCCACCTGATTACACAGCTAGCTACAGTCTAATTTCTTAACCAAAATACAGCAATTTCCTAAAACTCAAGAGGTGAAATGCAGGAATTAATGGTCTGCTTCAATAATAAGAGATTTTTTTTTTTCCTGCTTCACAGACACATCCAACCCCCCATTTCTGAGAGTGCAAAGAGGACAGTGGGCAGCAGAGAAGCTGAAGCCTTGGGACACAAAGAAGATTCCAGCTAGAGTGAGAAACAAGCCCCAAAACACCTTCCACCAAACCAAACAAAAGATGGAGGAGAATGACAACCCCCCAAGCCCACAGGTGACTCCCCCCAAGCCCTTCCCTGTGTGCTTTAAGGGTGTCAAAACACTGTACCTTTGCTTTTTGCAGCAGCACTGCTGCCAACTGAGGAGGATGCCTGGGAATCCTTCTTCAGCCTCTTGCTCTGAGGTCTGACGCTGGACCTGAGAAAATGATGCTGGTCCTGGCTGTGAGAGGGCTGAAGGGAGGCCTGGGCCTGCGACAAGCTGGGGTTCGGTGCGGGGCTGCTATTAGTGCTGTTGTTAATAATCTTCTCTTCTTTCTTTGTGCTGCTGCTGCCTGGAGCTGCCTCTCCTCCTCCTGCCCCTTCTTCTTCCAGGGACTCCTCATCTCCTCCTGCTCTCTTGCCCAGCTTTTTCACCCCTTCCTCCCTGCCGCTCTCTCCCAGTTTCACTGTCATCCTGTTGGGGAGGAGAGAGAGAACAGAGGGGGACACAGAGTGAGGACAGGGAAACCCCCAGAGAGGGGGATAAATCCCTGGGCTGCGAGGGGAGAAGTTTAGCTGCAGAAATTCCTCTCAACATGGCCGCCGTTGTTTGTTACTAAATCCCCTTTCGGTTGCTGTCCCGACCCAACAACCTGTGCCGAGGGCGGGAGGGGGAATGCCCCGCCGGAACCCCCCCCAAACCGCCCCAAAAGGCAGCCGGGCTCCCCCAGCAGCCCTCAGGCACCCTCCCGAAGGGCTTCGGGGCGCCTTCGGCGGAGAAATCGCCCGGCCAAACTCGGGCGTGGGGAAGCGCACTACAGCCGCCGAGAGGAAAGCCAAAGGCAGCCGCCGAGCCCGGCGGAGCGGGGCAGCGCGGCCGGGCCGGCGCCGAGCCCCCCATCCTACCCCTTCCGCGGCTCCTCGGGCTCCGGGGGGCTCTTCTTCCTCCTCACCATGGAGCCGAGGCGATCCGGCCCGCCGCGGGGGGGGAGGTTCATGTTCCGAGGCGCGGCGGCTTCTCCTCCTCCGTGCGTGTGTGTGTGTCTCTTTGGCTGGGACTGGCCGAGGCTACCGAAAAGCTCCAGGCCCCCGCCCGCCCGGCACCTCTCCGCGGGGCAGCCCCGCGCCCGGCCACCGCCTCGGCCGACAGCACCGCGCCGCGGGCCGGGCGCCTGTCACCGCGGCCTCGAGGCGGCACCCCCGACGGCTCGGGCTCGGGGGTTCGTCATTTCATTGACGCGAACCCCATTTATTCTCTTTAATTTCAGGGACGACAAACTCCGCAGGCATCTGCTGCGGGTTCTCCCCCCTCACCTCGACGGGGCCAAGCAGAAAAGTGGTTTTAAACCATCATGCGCTGGAGAAGCACTGCTGGACCAGCAGAGAGGCATCACCTGAATCACAAATCCAGCATCTGGACTTGACCACTCACCCTGTGCCTCACTTCATACATCCCCTCAATTCCACAGTTTGGGGTTTTTTGAATGCTTGGAACAAAACACCAGACACACACACTAAATTATATTAGGTGCTAAAACCCAACAACTGGTTGTTGGGCTTTTTACACTTAAAAGAGTGTAAAAATATTACACCATATCTGCAAGAAGTCAATGTCCAAGAAGGAAACCACTCACAACAAACCAGCAAGGAGCAGCTGCCTTGTCACCAGAGCAAGAGCCACAGCCCATCTTTAATGGAGGGGAAAAAGGTAAAAACCAACAAGAGAAGGAAATGCTGGGTATCACAAAGACTGGGATTGCTACGGATGAGCCTGACACCAGAACAGCATTTTTTTGAATAAGCAAGAACATCAAGCTTTGCATGGTGTGCAAATTGATGAAAATTTGGCTTATTGGTTGTATTTCTACCATTAAAATAGTGCTTTTCCCTCTAATGATTTTCAGCTAAACCGATTCAGAACTGCAATGGGCAATGCTCTATTATTTGCAAGCACTCAGTAGACTGATTTGAACTGTGGCCCTAAGCTTATATTAAAACTCACTCAACTATCTAGCTGACAAGTCCCTAATTACAGACACAAACTTGTTCTCCACAGCACAAAAAAACCTGCAGTGATTTCAGCTACACTGAGGACAGAAATCTTCCCACTTTGACAGTCTATGCTCAAAACCTTCACTTAAATAAGGCTTAAATCTCCATGATTTTAAGTTTAGTTTTGTTTCCACTGGCATCCTTCAGTGATTAGTGAGGGGAAGCCAAAGAGATATATCTTGGGGCAGTCACCAACGAGGGCAGCAAATCCCAGCGTCCGCCTCACATCCCTCCTCGTAGCCTCCTGCCCCCCGGGGCTGCCCTGTGCCCACCTCACCGCTCTCGGGGACTTTTTCCTCCGTTCTTACACGGCTTCCAATTTCCCTTTTTCGTCGAGCGGGAAAACTTCAACCTCGCTGCTCTGGTCCCCTAGACCTCCACTCGGCCGCCGTACCCTACGGCACCCGGCTCCCCTCAGGCAGGACGCCTTCCCCGCAGGCCCCGGCGCGGCAGCCCCGGTTGATCAATGGCCTGGACAGAAGAGCCAGGCCGGGCCAGGCCAGTGCCCCTGGGACACGGCAGACCCCGCGGGGCCCAGGGCGCCGTTTCCGCACGGGTCCCAACCCGCTCCCCCGCACAGGAGGCCCCGGGCCTCACCTGCCGCATCAACGCCGCCGCGCAGCCTCCGCGCTCCAGCTCCCACGCAGGCGGCTGTCTCAGGTCTTCGGGCACCCGCAGCCCCAGGCACCCCCAGCTGCGCCCCAGACTCGCCAGCTCGGGAGGGGGCTGGCACGACCTGCAGCCACCGCGGCCCCCAGCAGCCCTCCCAGCTTCGCTGGCGGCGGCAGTCCCGCTCCCGGCCACGGAGGCGATCTCTCTTCCCCACGCTCCTCTGAAGCCGCAGTCCTGGCACCGCCGGCTCCCTCCTCAGCCTGAAAACCCTTCCCCCCCCCCCCCCCACCCCGGACCAGCGGCTCTCTGGCGCACCGGGCAAGGCCGCAGTGAGCTCCGGACTGCGCTGCGCTCAGGCCGCGAGGATTCCACTTCCCCGTCACCCAGCGCCGGGCCGCGGGGGCGGGGCGGGACCGGACCGGACGCTGCGCGCTGGCACAGCTGAGGGCACCGACGCTCCCCACCCCAGCCCTCAAACAAGGCGCTCCATTGGTTAGCAGCAAGCGGGAGCGAGGCGGGAGGCGGGGCCGGGGCCCTCCCGCAAACCAAACAAAGCGCGGCGCGGGCCGGGAGATGGCAGCTGAGCGCAAAGGGAGAGGCAGCGGCGGGTGTCCGTCAGAGAGACAGGCGAGGTCCCGGCGGCGGGCTGATTGGCTGAAAGAGAAAACAATTGAGGGTCGTGTAGCCGGGGCCTTGGCTGGGGTCGGGGCTGCCATTGGTCAGGCTGCAGGTAAATCACCAGCTGCATGGCCAATGGTAGCTTGGGTCACGGTATGCGGCGTTGCCTGTACCGCTTGCTGGGAAAGCGGGTCTTCTGCGGATCGGAGGAGAGCCGCTGAGGCACCGGGCCCTGCTGCGCTTCCCGCGGTCTTGCCGGTGGTGCTGGGGCCCCAGCCCGGCTATAGAAGTGATGCTTCGCTCCCCTAGCCCGGAGAGATCCGCTGGCCCAGGCGAAGCTGGGTCGCGGTGCAGGGCCCGTGGCTGCGCTCCGCAGGGCTGTCTATCCTCTCCTTGGAGCCGGCAGGGATAATGCCACGGTGCCCACCGGAGAGGCGCGGGGCTTGGTACCGAGCATCCTGCCGCAGCGTGCTCTTGGCGGCTCCGTAGGATCGGTTGAAGAACCGACCGCTTCTCGTTGCTGTTGTACGATAGAAGCGGTGCCGACGAGGTGAGGCCTCCCCTCACAGCGTGCTTCTTGCTGGATAGCCGTGTTAATTAGAGATGTTAATAAGCTCTTTGTGGTTCGTAGAGGTTACAAGTAACACATAAAATGATAAACGTGACATCTCCTGGGAAGGCCGCCTGTGTGCGCAGCCCTGGCCCTCCCGCAGAGTTTGTACATCTGCAGCTGCTCGTTGCTGGGATCTGGGTTTTTAATCAACTGTCTGCAGAGTTACAAAGCTTCAGTCAGTAATGGACTGAATTAAAGGTGAATTTCGTTTGCTGACCTAACGTTTTGGCCTGTTTTCCAGTCACTGCTCTCTGATATTTTAATGTGGTGACTTCATGTTAACTGTGAGAATGATTTCCAAAAATCCCACAACTAGTACTGCACGAGATTTTATTTCCTTAATAAATCCCTTGTGGGAAGAACATTAGATGATCCTCTTTTTTAAACGTTGTGCCTATCATAGCAGGGAAAGGATGCCGTAGTCCCCTTCTGAGGAGAATCCTCATAATCTATAGCTTAGAAGTCTTAACAATTTAAAACTTCATGATGGCATCTAAATTCTGGAAGTTTGGGCTCCCATGGAGAATGTTGCAAGTTTAATCTTAGGATGGTGAATTAAACTTGAACATGCCTTGGACTCTGTGTAATCTCCTATAAATATGCTGTGAAGCGTACCTGTTAGTAACCAAGTATATTGCTATAAATGGAATTTGTAAACAAAAGAGCCAAACTGCTTCATGGTCTTTTTTTCTATCAAACAGGATATTGTGATTTGACGTTTACAAATTATTACTTGTTTCAGGATCGCTCAAGCATCTTGTACCAGCCTTGCTCAATAAGCGAGTTAACAATTAGCAATCAATTATTAGTAAATTAACAATTAGCAATTTTTTCATAATCAGCAAATTCATAGTTTACATTTATTACAATTCCCCCCTTTTTCTCTTTATTCCCCAATTTGCTGATTCAAATTTTGAACCGCTTTTCTTGCGGCCGATAGTATAGCCGTATTTTCTAATTCAATTTCTGATTGTTCCTCATCTGGTGTGATGTCCTTGTTATTAATGCTTTGTTGATTCGTGTATTTGGGGTCTCCCCTATCATTCTCCCTTTTGTCTCTATCTGATTATAACATGTGGCATATCAGTGATTCTTACACACCATGTAGCAGGTCAGAATAATGGGGGATTTAGACTAGATCATATCTGCAACATATGCCAACCATAGGCTTTTTGGCCTGCCCTCCTCTCCTATATAGCTCTTTGATAACAGGGGAGGCCATCTCTCACATCAAGGTCTGGCATGGCATGTGTCCCCACCATTCAACGCCTGCTGGGTTGCAGCCAACAGCGGAGCTAAAAGTTCTTCTTGGTGGCAAACACAGAGGCCAACCCAGTCTTGCCCTTGACTGGGGTAGGAGGCATTTGGCCAACCGCAGTCCTGGCCCCTCGTTGTCAATGCAGAGCTGCACCTGGTTCATCCAGTACATTAGCAGTATGTATACTACAGGGTGCAGCAGCGTGTCAAAGATGTTAATGGCAGTGAGGGACCAGCCTAAGAAATTTCTTATCAGTGGAGTTCTCCCACTCTCTTAATTTGTTCCATTGTCTGCTGTATAACACTACCATTGTATTAGAATCTTTCTACCTTTTGCCTTAGCATTTTCTAGCAGCTGCTGCAAATTTGCATGCTCTAACTTCTCTTTTACAAGTGACAAATCCATACAATACAAGGTGTAGTTTCTTATTAGCAACTGGCTAGTAAGTACAGGTGGTGTTATACACAAAATCACAACTTCTAATAAGAGCTACTTTACAAGGACACATATTCAGGCTGTTACTTTTCAGTTGCTCCCAAGTGATGTTTTGCAGTCATTCGTTTCTTTCTTCCTCTATCTCCTTCTGCTCAGGATATTCACGGTCATCTCCTATAGCTGAGGCATTGGGTTTTTCCACTTGTCTGTCCAGCTCATGGTGAAGCTTGAGAAACTTTGCAGGCAGCTGCCATGGACCTGTGGGTAGGGGGACACAAATATACCCCTTCCCCAGGGTTATCAGTTGAAGCGTTTCCTTAAAGCAAAGGCATTCTGATGAAACAGGAATGTGAAGCAGCTGCAGAAGTAAACTGCACAGCGTTAACAGTCAAGGAGTTTGCTGCATCATTGCCCATTTCTTTTTTCTTTCTCTGCCACCCTGATGCTGCTTGGGTGGCGGCTGGTAAAGCTTGTGGTTGCACTACCCCTCTCACTTTTTTTCAGTTAGCAGTCACCCCCAGGTTACTTAAAACACACTGTGGTGTCTCTACAAACTGCTCCGATATTTCAGTAGATCGAGAGGTGTTTTTACTCTAGCACATAACTTTTTATGTTGCTCCCCCCGCTTTGGGTGGTTACAAACGTCCATCTGCTTGGCAGTAGCCATGAATACCTGCCTGCTCAACAGCAGCTCTGTATTAACCCTTTCTTGTCCAAAATGTTAATCTGTTACACATTTAAAACTTTTACATGAATAAATATACAGAACAGTGTCTGCCCTCAACACATATACACACACATACATACACATGGGATCCCATAAACAGACTTCACACAAATACAAAATTTAAAACACAAAATATAGACAAAATGTGGTACCCTGTGAAGACAATCAAGAAACCAGCTCCAAACAACGTCATCGCAATGTAAGGTGGCAGGCTCAATCTCAGCAGGCGTCCCCACAGAGGCTCTGCCTCCCTCACATTGTATGAGGCTTGGGCTTTTAAACTAACCAAAATGCACACTCATTCTGACACAGGTGGCCAGCCTACATCGGAAGAAGTGGCCAGCAGTATCTATAAAGGTCTACAAGGGTCGATAAAAACATGAACATACTTATATTTGCCAACTTTTAGTACATGAATATCACAGAGAGACTATAAGCACTCTCCCTTTACAGCTGCCCATTTATCATGAGGATCTGGGGGATATAAATCAGGCTTCTTTTCCAGATCAACAGGTACAGGGTCAAAAGGACTATCCAGGTCAGCATCGGAATTATCAGGAGTCAGAAACTCAGGAGCAGCAACAGCAGTTTGATGAACGTGTACAGGCTTCTCATAAATGTCGTCTGGAGTTTCAGTGTTATCAAGTGCAATTAAAACTTTTCCTCCCCAAATTTCTATGCAATAATGTACCATTTTTTCCTTATTTTTTTCCTTCTTGGGAGGGCCAAGAGCCCCAGTATTTAATCATCAGCCCTAAAAGACTGTCAGGAGGTATTCTGGGTAATTTATTCTTATAACCCTCCTGGAAATTTTTTTTTTTCTTGTTTTCGAGCTCGACTTTTATTTTGACCCATTTTATTCTTCCGAGCGGTTATCTATTGTAGTGATCACTATAATCTAAAAGATGAGGTCCAGGAATTTTATGGCAATTCCTCCAGCCCTTCGTTACCAGTGAGAGTGTCTTGCAGGGGGTCTTAGGACCTATTACCCACCCACGAATTCCCCTAAAAATCGCTTCGGTCCTTCACCGGCCAAGTCCCTCGCAGGAGATTGGAACTGCGGTTAGAAGACCTCCGCATTCGCTTCGGAGCTTTGTCCTATCCACCCTGGACTTTCGTTCCGATGCGTCTCAGAACCTTGCTCCGTCTCAATCACACTCTCACACAAGCAGGCAACCGTATCCCACCCAACCGAACGGTATTCCTTATCCTTATACTTACGACTCTGTCGTCTTCGTTCGGATCTTTGTGCACCAGAATTACGGGTATCTTAGACTGCAGTTTCCTTCTTTACCTAGGAGCTCCAATTCCTTTGCTTATTGCCTCTCCTGTCCATTGATCTCCGAAGGTCAATCCCAATTAGAATCTCCCCATGCCACAACCAAAAATGTGTGGGGCGCCTCTCAGGAAGACCCAATCCGGGAAATCACCTGGAGATCACGTCAGGGGCACCAAATTGTTATAAATGGTCGAAGTCCAATTATAAAATCAAAAGTAATTTATTGCAATTTAATACAAAGAGGTAATAAGCAAAGCAGCGCTGGGTGTGCGGGGAGTCACTGCTCCACCAACACGCACACCAGGGAAGTGACAATGTACTATATTTATTGTACCAAGGTATGCATATTCATTCAGGTGTCGCAACATGTAAATTTTCCTTTGCTTTGTATTACAACTAGTTTCGCAACACTGTTCCGCATGCGCACTGCCTCCTGGTGGTCTTGGGCAGGGGTCTCGGGATGAAGTAAGGGTCTTCCTCGTTGCTGCACTTTTCACCTCAATGGGATTGGCGCATGCTCAGTTCATTTCTTCTCGATTTCATCATTTCTGTATTGGTTCGTACTGGTCCTCCCGGATGCGTTCTGTTCTTTATCGGTGAAACAGGATATTGTGATTTGACATTTACAAATTATTACTTGTTTTAGGATCGCTCAAGCATCTCGTACCAGCCTTGCTCAATAAGCGAGTTAACAATTAGCAATCAATTATTAGTAAATTAACAATTAGCAATTTTTTCATAATCAGCAAATTCATAGTTTACATTTATTACAGTCTTGTCTCCATTTGTAGAGCTTTGCATTTAAATCTATATCTTACATATTTTTGTTGCGTTTGTTTTGGTTGTGGTTTCTTTGTTTTTTTTGGGGGGGGGAGGGGGTGTTGTTTGGGTTTGTTTGTTTTTTTTTTTTTGTTTGGCTCGTTTTGTAGGGTTTTGTTATAATGTAGCACAAAATCATACAGCTGATTTTTGCCAGTTGGTTTGACCGCAACCAAGTTTAACCATGCTGACAGGAAACAATGCATTTGCCATCTGCAGAGCCATATATTTCCATGGAGCTTTTTCAAAGCAAAATGAAGATACATGCAGCACCCCAAGGAGCTCAGAGTTGAAGGTTTCCACTCTGTATGTAAATAACTTCATATGCTTGAATAGCCCCATTGCCTCAAGTGCACTGTTACGGTGTGAAATTGCTCATGTGTGTAAATGTTTGTGAAAGAAAGACTGAGTAAAAAGGAGTTGGACCAGAGCTGAAAGGCAGGGGCTAGGTTGAGATGTCAAAAGACATTTGAACTCTGATTCGTTCTTTTTTAACAGTAGGAAGGGTCCATGGTCCTGCTTTGGCAGACCTGCACGGGTACAAAATGCACATTGTCTTTCAGTGTTGGCAGGGTTTTCTAGACTAGGCAAGGAGGTTAACCTGGATTTGTTGCACATCCTGTGTATTTTAAGGTACAAATAAGAAATTGCCTTTTTGATAGAAATAGAGCACACAATGCAGAACGTCCAACAGAAGGATAAAGTTAATACTTTCGGTTTATATTGAGGTGTTTTTACTTTTGCATATAATGTGTGTGATCATTACATTCATTATAACATGAAAATACTTTTCCACAGCTCTTAGTTGTCAGAAGCCAATATAGCAGATGTTGTCCTGTGTTTTCCTTTTAGGTTACTTAGAAGCTACTACATTCCATTTGTAACTCGTTTGTTCTTAAAAGGCTTTTAAGTAATCTGGCAAATGATAATAGATGATCTTCTTGTTACTAAGAAGTTCTTTCCTATTCAGGTAAGAGGATTTAAACTGAAGGTCAGACTTTTGTTGTTGATCCTTTATGACTTAGTAAATAGGAAGCACCTAACCATGCAACTTTTTTTTTTTTTTTCTCAGCGTGTGAGGTCAGGCCCTTAGAGGAAGGGATGAAATGCAGTGTGTGTAACTACACTACTGCAGCCTGTTCTTAGGCTGTCCTGGAACTTCAGGGACTCAGAGCTGTTAGACATCTTTTATAAGTGCAGCACTCAGAAGGGAAGATCTTAGGGTGCCCTGTTCATTTGTATAATTGGGATATAAGTCTTTTACAGCAGGGCTTCTCTGTTGAATATTGGAGGGCAGGAAACTTTAATTTCCAGCTAAGCTGCACAAGTAGGGATACGTTGCTTACTTATTGGGCAAAATTTTGTGTAACATTGAACCAGGCAATTATGAAAGCTGTAAAAATGGTCACTTAACCAGAAGCAGTTTGGGGGATTTTTAGATTATTTTTCTTCCAGCCAAGAAAGGGATGATGGACCAGATGATGGCTTAAGGCTCATACTGGCCAGATAGTTCTGACTTGTTTGTACTGTGTGCAATTGTACTTGATTGTACTGTGACTCTACGTAGTTACAGTAGTTTCCTCATTAGCCTGGTTGTCTGAGAAAACGACATTTTAATATGTGGTCTGCTCAAATACTTAGGTATGATGATATCAAAAATACAATGGACACAGTGCAAACAGTCAGCTGGACAGAGCCATGAAGTGAATTACTGACTGGACTGTGGGAGTGCTACCTGAGTGAGCTAATGGTGGCATTACATGTCCAGGAATCCACTAAGAAGAGATGCCATGAATGACTGTCGTGGTTTAAGCCCAGCTGTAACTCACGCAGTCTCTCTCTCACTCCCTCCCCTTCCTCCCCCCCCAGCTCCCGGGGGGATGGAGAGGAGAATCGAAAGAATGTAACTCCCATGGGTTGAGATAAGAACAGTCCAGTAACTGAGGTATAACACAAACCACTGCTGCTATCACCAATAATAATAATGATAAGGGAAATAACAAGGGAAGAGAGTACAACTGCTCACCACCCTCTGACAGATACCCAGCCGAGCCGAGCAGTAATCTAACCCTTCTGGGTAACTGCCCCCAGTTTATATACTGGGCATGATGTGCTGTGGTGTGGAATACCTCTTTGGCTAGTTTGGGTCAGGTGTCCTGTCTCTGCTTTCTCTCAGCTTCCCCTCCTTCCTGCAGAGCATGAAACTCAGAAAGTCCTTGGTCAGACGACATATTTGAGCAGTAACTAAAAACATCGGTGTTATCAGCGCTGTTCCCAGGCCAAAAGTCAAAAACACAGCACTGCACCAGCCACCAAGAAGGAGAAAAATGACTGCTACTGCTGAACCCAGGACAGTGTCCACCCCTTATTCCATGCCATTCACATCATGCTCAGATCACACATTTTCAATATACCATCACTCTTATATATATACTTATATATATACACATACACACACACAGAGGGAGAGAGATCATTCGTTAGTGCATGGACCAATCCCTATAAAGCTGCTGAGTGCATCCAGTCCATGATTACAGGCTCCATCTCTTGTAACAGTCTTTCAAAGCAGAAGAGGCTGTGTGCAGTGTTGGATTGTTGCCATTACCACACAACCACACAACTGGTTTCATCAAAATTCATTCTTAGTTGGAATGATGGTCATAGGGAAGTCGGGGCCAGTACCTGGTGATCTGAAGACATCCTGTTGGTGGGCTATAAAAGTATTGCATAGCAGGCAACAGCATATAATTGAGTTCATTGGCTGTTTTCCCCTAAAATCAAATCCCCTTGAGGCATACACCGGACTATCCCATCTTCCCGCATTACCCAGCAAGTATATCCAGGTCCCTGAGCAAAAGCGATCCCACGAGTGGGTTTGCCGTTACCTGAAGCAGGAATAACCCAGACTGTCTTCCCCAGAAAATTCTTTAGGTGCACCACAGGAACTTTATCCCCTTCTACAGTATGTAGCAGTTCTGACTGGGCTGGGCCAGCCCTGTTGGCAGATCCTCGGGTGTTGACCAACCCGGTGGCTTTTGGTAAATGTGTATCCCAATGTTTGAAAGTCCCACTAGCCATTGCTCTCAGTGTAGTTTTTAACAGCTCATAGTACTGTTCGATTTTCCCAGAGGCTGGTGCGTGGTAGGGGATGTGATATACCCACTCAATGCCATGCTCTTTGGCCCAAATGTCTATAAGGCTGTTCTGGAAATGAGTCCCATTGTCTGACTCAATTCTCTCTGGGGTGCCGTGTCGCCACAAAATCTGTTTCTCAAGGCCCAGGATAGTGTTCCGGGCAGTGGCATGGGGCACAGCGTATGTTTCAAGCCATCTGGTGGTTGCTTCCACCACGGTAAGCACATGGTGCTTGCCTTGGGGAGTTGGTGGGAGTGTGATTTAATCAATCTGCCAGGCCTCCCCATATTTGTACTTCAGCCATCGTCCTCTGTACCAAAGAGGCTTTAACCGTTCAGCTTGCTTAATTGCAGCACATGTTTCACAGTCATGAATAACCTGGGCAATAGTGTCTGTTGTTGAGTCCACCCCTCAATCACGAGCCCATCTGTATGTTTCATCTCTGCCCTGATGGCCTGAAGTGTCATGGGCCCACCGGGCCAAAAATAATTTACCGTTATGTTGCCAATCTAAGTCCATCAGAGCCACTTCAATTTTAGCAGCTTTATCCACTTGCTGGCTGTTCTGGTGTTCCTCAGTGGCCCAACTCTTGTGTACATGAGCATCTACACGGCGTACCTTCACCAGCAGGTTCTGCACCCTGGCAGCGATATCTTGCCACAGTGCAGCAGCGCAGATGGGTTTTCCTCAGCCCTGCCAGTTGCTCTGCTTACATTGCTGCAACCACGCCCACAGAGCATTTGCCACCCTCCATGAGTCAGTACAGAGATAAAGTACTGGCCACTTTTCTCGTTCAGCATTGTCCAAAGCCAGCTGGATGGCTTTCACCTCAGCAAACTGACTCAATTCACCCTCTTCTTTCAGCACTTTCTGCAGCTTGTCATCGGTGACTCCGTACAGCTGCCTTCCATCTATGATGCTTTCCCACAATGCGACAGGACCCATCAATAAACAGGGCATACTGCTTCTCACTATCTGACAGTTTATTATATGGTGGGGCGTCTTCAGCATGCATCACCGCCTCCTCCTCCTCTGGTGACATTCCAAAATCTTTGCCCTCTGGCCCATCCATGATGGCTTCTAGAATTCCTGGATGACTGGCATTTCATATTCAAGCTCGCTGTGTAATTAGTGCAGCCCACTTACTCCATGTAGCGTCGGTTGCATGATGTGTGGGGAGACCTTGCCTTTGAACATCCAGCCCAGTACGGTCAACCGGGATGCCAGGAGGAGCTGTGCTTCAGTGCCAATCACTTCTGAAGCAGCTCGAACCCCTTCATAGGCTGCCAGTATCTCTTTTTCAGTTGGAATATAGCTTGCCTCAGATCCTCTGTATCCCCGACTCCAAAAGCCAAGGGGTCGAACTCAAGTCTCCCCAGGAGCTTTCTGCCAGAGGCTCCAGGTAGGACCATTCACCCCAGCTGCCATGAACAGTACATTTTTTATATCTGGCCTGTCCAAGGGCTACTGCATGAACTGTCTCTTGTTTAATTTGCTCACAGGCTTGTTGTTGCTCAGGGCCCCATTTAAAATCATTCTTCTTCCAGGTCACATGATAGAGATGGATTACAATCAAACTGTAATTTGGGATGTGCATCCTCCAGAACCCCACAACACCTAAGAAAGCTTGTGCTTCTTTCTTATTAGTTGGTGAAGACATTGCTGTTATCTTGTTAATCACATCTGTGGGGATCTGGCGACCTCCATCTTGCCATTTTATTCCCCAAAACTGAATCTGCTGTGCAGGTCTCTTGACCTTACTCCATTTTATGGCAAAACCGGCTTTAAGCAGCATTTGGATTATTTTCCTCCCTTTCTCAAACAATTCTTCCACTGTATCGCCCCACACAATAATGTCATCAATGTATTGCAGGTGTTCTGGAGCTTGCTCCTGTTCCAAGTGCAGTCTGGATCAGTCCATGGCAGATGGTAGGGCTGTTTCCACCCCTGGGGCAGTTGGTTCCAAGTGTACTGGACGCCCCTCCAAGTAAAAGCAAACTGTGGCCTGCACTCTGCTGCCAAAAGAATTGAGAAAAATGCATTGGCAATATCAATTGTGGCATACCACTTGGCTGCCTTTGACTCCAGTTCATACTGAAGTTCTAGCATGTCCAGTATGGCAGCACTCAATGGTGGTGTGACTTCGTTCAGGCCACGATAGTCTACTGTTAGTCTCCATTCCCCGTTAGACTTTCACACTGGCCATATGGGGCTATTAAAGCGTGAGCGGGTCCTACTGATCACTCCTTGACTCTCCAGTCTATGGATCAGCCTACGGATGGGAATCAGGGAGTCTCGGTTGGCGTGATATTGCTGCCAGTACACTGTTGTTGTCGCAATTGGCACTTGTTGTTCTTCGACTTTCAGCAAGCCCATAACAGATGGATCCTCTGAGAGACCAGGCAAGGTGGATAGATGCTTCATTTCCTCTCTCTCCAAAGCAGCAATACCAAAAGGCCATCGGTACCATTTTGGGTCTTTGAAGTACCCTCTCCTGAGGTACTCTATGCCAAGGATCCATGGACCCTCTGGACCAGTCAAAATGGACCAGTGCTTTTGCCACTTCCCCTCAGTCAGGCTGATTTCAGCCTCCAGTACAGTCAACTCTTGGGATCCTCCTGTCACTCGAGAAATATAAATGGATTCCACCCCTTGATAACTTGATGGCATCAGGGTACACTGTGCACCGGTATCTGCTAGAGCCTTATATTTCTGTGGGACTGATGTGCCAGGCCATCTGATCCACACAGCCCAGTAAATCCGATTGTCCCCTACCTCCACCTGGCTGGAGGCAGGGCCCCTCTAATAGTCATCACATCGGTCACTTATGTCTTGTTGACAGGGATTATCCTTTATTACAGGAGCTGAAGTAAAATCAGCTCTTCCACTCCATCTGGGAACCTTCTCACCAGAGACTGAAGCTGCAGCTTTCATGGGATGATCATCCTTGACCTTTGTTCTCCTCTTCAATTCACGCACCCATTCCTCCAGAGGTAAGGTAGGTTTTCCATCCCACTTCACCATGTCTTCTCCATGATCCCACAGGTATAACCATAGGGTGGCCGGTGGCGTATACCTTCTATATCTTCTCTTTCGAACAGTAGGACACCCTTTTTTAATAGCTGAGATGTATGTTGGTACACGTGAGGAGCAGGATAGATCAGAAGGATCATCTCTCAATTGAGCTCCTGGGACAGTTTTTCCACAGCTGAAATGACAGAAGGGGTGAGATTGTCTTTGAACTCTCTGAGTTTATGAATCATTTCATCCACTGTTAGTGGTACTGTGTCATTCCAGGTTACTGTTACAAATGAATGGGCATATGATAACGGTGCATTCCGTGTAAATTTCCGTCACATGAGTCGTGTACATTTGACTTCATCTAGATCTATGGGTATATCCTTGTTATTCGGCTTGATGTGATAGATCATCTCTACAATGGCTGATTCCCTCATAGACTGGATGCCTTTCTCTAGAGTAGTCCACTTAGCCGAATGACTCATAACATATCCTTGAATGGAAACCATTCTTTCACAGCTACCAAGAGCCGCCTCCAAAGGCTGAGGGACCGTTTCTCTCTTGCAATTGCTTTGTCAATTCCCCCTTCCCTAGCAAGTGATCCCAGCTGCTTGGCTTCCCTACCTTCTAGTTCATGACCGTCAGCCCCATTGTCCTAGCATCGGAGCAACCAGGTGATGATGTGCTCCCCTGGCTGATGGGTAAAATCTTTTCACATATTCCGTAGCTCGGTTGAGGTCCGAGGTTGAGAAGTCACCTCTTCTTCTTCTTCTTCTTCTTCTTTGTCATGTGATGATGACTCCTGATCAGATGCTGTCCCGGGTGGTGAGTACATTATTTCTTCATCTTGCTTCATCTTTCTTTCCTCTTTTTTGCTTTTCCTCTTGTGTACAGGGGCAACCAATATTGGTACGAGTTGGTCCTCTGGTTTAGCTGCAGTGATTATCTCTGTGGTTTGGATAGCTGCTGTACTTGTCACTGGGGGTGGTGTAGCTGCTGTGCTTGGAGCTGGAGTAGCTGTGCTGTCTGTTGCGGTTGAAGTTTGAGTAGCGGCTGTACTTGTCACTGGGGGTGGTGTAGCTGCTGTGCTTGGAGCTGGAGTAGCTGTGCTGTCTGTTGCTTTTCCCTCAGATCCAGGGACATTTTTTTCCATTTGAAGGTGCTGGATAGTATTGAACAGGGCTCTGTAAGCATAGGCCAAGCCCCAGCACGTTGCCATGATTTTTCTGTCTCTGGTATGATCACAATGACAGCACACCTCATTTAAGTGTTTTCCTAATTTTTCTGGATTTTGCACTTGTTCAGTGGTGAAGTTCCAAAGCACGGGAGGGGCCCACTGGCCTAGATACTTCCCCATACTATCCCACACACCCTGCCACTCATGACTATCCAGCCTCGGGGAAATCTCTTGGTCCTCCTGCATCATCGTCTAACCCCAGACAAGGTCCAAACCTGACTTTGTTTAAATCTCAGGACCAGACGAAATGGTCCTGGGTAAAACACACTCTGTATGTGCGCCAACATGGTGATCCCCATCACAATCAGAAGGCAGGTCTCAACGGTACTTAAAGGCCATTCAAAACCTTCAAAACTCTCAAATGATGCTGTAAATGGTCGGGGGCGGGGGGGGGTAGGGCTAGGAGGGTAACAGAATGTCTCCTTCACAGGATGACCACCCGAGAAGGAGAAAAAAGATGTGTAATTGCTAAGCACTTCTATTATGTACCTCCCAAAGTATAGAGGTGGTGACCACACAGGGAACTGCAAGCCAGATCAGTTTCATGATCAATGATTCTATTGTATTACAAGTCATTAGCATAAAGTACAATGAGACAAGAGCCTTAGCCCAAGGCCCCCAAGCAGTAAACACTAACACAGCAAATACCAGCTATAGGTAAGGTACAACATGCTGAAACTGTGAGATTAAGAGCAACAACTTTGAGAGCCGATAAATCAGCATTGTGATGAGTGACTGTTAATCCGAAACAATGAATGCTTATCACAAATACTATTAGACACACTCTGGTCAGATCTGTCCCTATCTCAACCCTTTGGGCCCCACGTTGGGCACCACAAAGAACTGTCATGGTTTAAGCCCAGCTGTAACTCACACTGTCTCTCTGTCACTCCTCCCCCTTACTCCCACCCAGCTCCCAGAGGGATGGGGGAGAAGAATCGAAAGAATGTAACTCCCAGGGGTTGAGATAAGAATAGTCCAGTAACTGAGGTATAACACAAACCACTGCTGCTACCACCAATAATAATAATGATAAGGGAAATAACAAGGGAAGAGAATACAACCACTCACCACCTGCTGACAGATACCCAGCCTGAGCGAGCAGTGTTCTAACCCTTCCAGGTAACTGCCCCCAGTTTATATACTGAGCATGATGTGCTGTGGTGTGGAATACCTCTTTGGCTAGTTTGGGTCAGGTGTCCTGTCTCTGCTTTCTCCCCACTTCCCCTCCTCCCTGGCAGAGCATGAGACTCAGAAAGTCCTTGGTGAGAGTAAACATTACTGAACAACAACTAAAAACATCAGTGTTATCAGCATTGTTCCCAGGCTAAAAGTCAAAAACACAGCACTGCACCAGCTACTGAGAAGGAGAAAAAATGTCTGCTACTGCTGAACCCAGGACAATGACTTTGTTAGAGCTGATGCCTCATAAGGGAGAAAATGGAAAGCTGCAGGAAACAGGACTTTGTCAGTTCTGCTGCTCAGCAAATAATTTGTTCCAGAGCAAGTCACTGAGCTAGTTGCAAGAAGGTGTGAAGCCAGTGTTTTGTCTCTCTGGCTAAAGCCTATCTTTGAGATCTGGAAGAGACAGTGGATTTTAATGCAGTTTAACTCCCACCATGTATTTTTTCCTACTTGCTAACAAAACTGAACTTTTTTTTGTAAGAAGTGTCCAGGTAATTGCTGTATCCTTGGAGAAGGGAAATGGTGTGAAACACCACATGAATTACTATGTCACACTTGGCTGGAGACAACATAAGTAGTGCATGCAGAAACTGTTGGTCACAGCTGTGCCAGAGGTTTGGCAGCTTCTCATCTGTATAGAAGTGTTGTGACATCAGAGGAATTGCAAATGATTGTGGAGGTGACACCAGAATGAGGATTCAGTCTTGAGTTCTTTCTGTTGAAAATATGTTGAGTAAAGGTGCCTGCTAAGGCTGAATGCAAGGGTGGGGAGTGAGTGTGATGGCAGCTGCAGGAGAGTTGTGTGGGGCTGCCTTCACTTAGAACCATGGAATTGTAGAATGTTTTGGGTTCGAAGGAACCTTAAAGCTCATCCAGTTCCAACCCCCTGCCATGGGCAGGGACACCTTCCACTAGACCACATTGCTCCAATTAAACTTGGCTAGGGATGTTAAGGATAACAGGAAGGGATTCTATAGGTACATGGCAAATAAAAGACAGGCTAGGGACAACATGGGCCCTCTCCAGAAGCTATCGGGAGAACTGGCTACCCTGGATTTGGAGAAGGCTGAGGTTCTTAACGACTTCTTTGCCTCAGTCTTCACCGGCAAATGCTCTGACCACACCCCCCAAGTCTTGGAAGGCAGACGCAGGGACAGTGAGAATGAAGACCCTGGGCCCACTGTAGGAGAGGATCTGGTTCGAGACCATCTTAGGAACCTGAACACATACAAGTCCATAGGACCTGATGAAATCCATCCACGGGTCCTGAAAGGAGCTGGCAAATGAAGTTGCTAAGCCACTGTCCGTTGTATTTGAAAACTCATGGCAGTCAGGTGACATTCCCGATGACTGGAAAAAGGGAAATATAACCCCCATTTTCAAGAAGGGGAAAATGGATGAGCCGGGGAACTACAGACCAATCAGTCTCACCTCTGGGCCTGGCAAAATCTTGGAGCGGATTCTCCTGGAAGGCATACTGAGGCACATGAAAAACAACCAGGTGGCTGGTGACAGCCAGCATGGCTTCACTAAGGGGAAATCCTGCCAGACCAATCTGGTGGCCTTCTATGATGGGGCTACGGAACTGATGGATGGGGTAGAGCAGTTGATGTTATCGACCTGGACTTGTGCAAAGCGTTTGACACTGTCTCACATGACATCCTTGTCTCTAAGTTGGAGAGACATTGACTTGATACGTGGACCACTCGGTGGATAAAGAACTGGCCAGATGGCTGCATGCAAAGAACTGTGCTCAATGGCTCCCTGTCCAGCTGGAGACCAGTAACGAGTGGTGTCCCTCAGGGATCGGTGTTGGGACCGGTCTTGCTCAACATCTTTGTCGGTGACATAGGCAGTGGGATTGAGCACACCCTCAGCAAGTTTGCAGATGACACCAAGCTGTGTGGTTCGGTTGATATGTTGGAGGGAAGGAATGCCATCCAGAGGGACCTTGACACGCTTGTGAGGAGGGCTGATGCCAACCTGATGAAGTTTAACCATGCCAAATGCAAGGTCCTACACCTGGGTTGGAGTAATCTCAGGCACAGCTACAGGGTGGGCAGAGAAGAGATTCAGAGCAGCCCTGCGGAGAAGGACTGGGGGGTGCTGGTCAATGAAAAAATGAACATGAGCCGGCAGTGTGCGCTTGCAGCCCAGAAAGCCAACCGTATCCTGGGCTGCATCAAGAGGAGCATGACCATCAGGTCGAGGGAGGTGATCCTGCCCCTCTACTCTCTCTTGTGAGACCTCACTTGGAGTATTGTGTCCAGTTCTGGTGTCCTCAACATAAAAAGGACATGGAGCTCTTGGAACAAGTCCAGAGGAGGGCCACGAGGATGATCAGGGGGCTGGAGCACCTCCCGTATGAAGATAGGCTGAGAAAGTTGGGGCTGTTCAGCCTGGAGAAGAGAAGGCTGTGTGGAGACCTCATAGCATCCTTCCAGTATCTGAAGGGGGCCTATAGGGATGCTGGGGAGGGACTCTTCATGAGGGACTCTAGTGACAGGACAAGGGGTAACGGGTTCGAACTTAAATAGGGGAAGTTTAGATTGGATATGAGGAAGAAATTCTTTACTGTAAGGGTGGTGAGGCACTGGAATGGGTTGCCCAGGGAAGTTATGAATGCTCCATCGCTGGCGGTGTTCAAGGCCGGGCTGGACAGAGCCTTGGGTGACATGGTTTAGTGGGAGGTGTCCCTGCCCATGGCAGGGGGGGTGGAACTAGATGATCTTAAGGTCCTTTCCAACCCTAACTATTCTATGATTCTATGATTTTATGATCTTAAGGTCCTTTCCAACCCTAACTATTCTGTGATTCTATGATTCAAAGGAGTTATCACTTTTCATCAGACCAAAACCAACCAAAGATTTCCCCCTCCCCACAAAGTACATGCTCAGTTATGAACAGATGTTTCTAAAAGGCTTATTAATACCTGTGAGAGAGATCAAAGATTTTAAAGTGAGACAGATCAGTTCCCACAGCCAGGAAATTTCCACAGACATCCAAGAGGCATGGATTCCCTTCTGCTTCAGAGAACACCAGCAGCTGTTTAACTGTCCCCTGCGGAAAAATATGTAACACAGGTTTGTGTGTTCAGAGTCTAAGTAGAAGGCACTTACTTTGTCACCAAGTTCACCAGGCTGAACTTCAGTGTTAGACAAATAACTACCAGCAAAGTGAGAGGAACTACAGACATTGTCTCTATAAATGCAACCTGTGTTTCAGGTTGAAAACTGAATGAAGAGCCCCTAAAAAACTAACATTCAGAGGTATCCTGTAACAATCTCTACTTCAATGATACAACTGAGAGGGATACAGAAATAAAAGGACTTGAAGGTCCTTTAGTACACAGCTGCCAAAATAAATACATGAATGAAATCAGCCCTTCTTGTGATAAATCCAACACATTCTTGATTATAATATTTCCTATTATATATTTATGTACAGGAATTTATATATTCCTAATATATAAATTTCCTAAATAAAATTATCACAGAACTCTAACAATTACATTTCTCTTTTTGGTTCTCCCCAACTAGCAGAGGCTGCAAAGGCTAAGCAAAAGATTTTGCAAGAAGACACAGAACATGCATAGGATATTTTTCATTATCTTATAAGCATATTTGGTATGTTCATCTTCCTGTCAGTAATATAAATATTCAACCTGCTTGCAATTTTGATCCTCTTAAAGTCCGTCCCTTACAGAATTCTGATTTCTTTTGTAAATACTTCTCAGTTACAGTGTTTAAAGTGACGGACTTTTTAAAGAACACACAATATCGAAAATATTTCTGCTGAAATACTCAAAATATTTTTTCTGTGACAGATAGTTAACGGATTCACAGAACATGCACTTAACTTTAAAGCTGCAACAGCAATCTTTGAAAACAAGAAGACATATTTGTCAGTTCATGGTTTCATCACCCCTTACCTGCCAGGTACGGACCTGGACCTGATATGGCTCAACTGTGTACAGGTTTTCTCCATGCACAGTCAGAACTGGAGAGTCACAAGGGAAAGAGCCTGGAACAATCATAATAAAGCCATCACTGCAATAAACAGATTTTTAAAAAGGGTGGAAGGGCAGGGGGGAAATGGAATTTTGACTTAAAGCATTCAATTTTCACTATCTTGCACCATATACAGCTGTCAATCCATCAGTCTCTACTGATTCTTAACTCTTTGGTGTTGCAGCCATTCTGCCGCTACAACCAAAAGCTGGGACTCATACTGAAAACTGGAACTTTGTACACTCTGCCCATAAAAACAAGTGGAGAGGAAGGGGAAAGATTTCATACGGGGAGGGAAAGGAAAGGAGGGGAGGGGAAGGAGGGGAGGGGAAGGGAAGGGAAGGGAAGGGAAGGGAAGGGAAGGGAAGGGAAGGGAAGGGAAGGGAAGGGAAGGGAAGGGAAGGGAAGGGAAGGGAAGGGAAGGGAAGGGAAGGGAAAGGAAGGGAAAGGAAGGGAAAGGAAGGGAAAGGAAGGGAAAGGAAGGGAAAGGAAGGGAAAGGAAGGGAAAGGAAGGGAAAGGAAGGGAAAGGAAGGGAAGGGAAGGGAAAGGAAAGGAAAGGAAAGGAAAGGAAAGGAAAGGAAAGGAAAGGAAAGGAAAGGAAAGGAAAGGCAAGGCAAGGCAAGGCAAGGCAGAGAGAAGGGAGGAAGGAAGGGAAAGAGAGACAAGTGCAATGTGAGCTTCTGTTAAGAGAATTCATTCTTTCCTTCAGGGAACTACAACTGAAGAATGGTAAATGAATTTCTGTCAGAAGAGTGGCTTTTAAATTATTTCACGAGTGTTAGAGACTAGTGAAAACTTGGTGGCACTAATACATTGATTCAGCATGGGAAAGTTCTAAAATAAATGAGTAAATATAGACAAGAAGAAACAGAAAACACTTGATGGGTCTTAAAAGATGTCAAGATTTTGAATGGGAATGATGGAATTTTGCATAACCTGTTTCTCAAGGCAGAAATATTTCGGGGAAATTAATAATAGAAAAAAACCCTAATTTACTTGACTTAGCTGTACATAATATTTTTCAACTTGCGTATATGATCACAGTCCATCAGCTATCATGAATAAGGAGTATTTATACCTTTGGAGGAAGAGAACCATGTCAACTCTGATCATTCTAAGTCCTACCTGCACTTCTGAAGGTATCTCCTGCACACTCAAAGACAGTAACTTGCTTCCTGTTCCAGAATACTACAGCATCCTAAAACCATCAAAAAAGCAAAAGGATATACCCAATCAGTTTCTTTTGAAACATACAGGAATCCATGCAGTAACACAGCAAGACCTTCCACACAATCACCACCATTTACTAGTGCCCCTGTATCTTGGGTTAGAAGGCTTTTGGTAATCCAAAAGTTCTCTGGTCAGTGCCTAGAGAATTACTAAGTCACTGTGCTGTATGAAAAATCAGCTCCACCACAGCATCATTGCTACTATCATAATAATACTTCCATAACACAATAAATTGAATATCAAAGAGGGGTTATAGTAAAGACTTATAAAATTGGTCTCCATACACCTAACTAGGCAATTGATCAAGCAAATGAATAAAAACAACCAAAACCAATTAACCTCAGTAGCGAAGATTCCGTTAACATTCATATCAACACGAAGACTGTGTGTGGTTCCTCTGCTGAAGCTGGTCACGTTAAACAGGCTGGGAGACACCTGTACAATGGCTACTTGCTGGTGAAAATGAGATAACATGGCCTGCTCACTGAGGATCACCACAGAGCTCGTGGTGTTCACAGCCAGAAGGTTTCTTCGAGAGCCCCACTGCAGAGAATGGTAAGAGAAAAAAAACAACACACAATTTCATCTAAGATCTTGAACAGTCACGGCAATTCCCACGTCAGATGGCAAGGGGTAGGATAAACATTTTCATACATATACAAAGTCCTACTCTCTAAATGCAACTAGTAAATGACTAGAAATTAGTACCCATTAAAGCTGTTATGCTCTTACCCAGCTATGCAGACTGCTTTTGACTAAGTACAGAAGCTGTTTTTTCAATCAAAACCACTTTTCTTTCCTGAAATATTATGGCACCACCTTACATTTACTCCTGCAAGGCAGCATCAAATATTAAAAGGGGTTAACAACTCTGCAATCTGGAAAAGACAGTTGCATGCCTAGTTTCTTTTTGATTGCCATATTCCTTTCTGCAGTTTTGATAACGTTTTCAGTCAGTTCAAGCTCCCTACCTAGCAAAGCCTACAACATCAAAGAATCATAGAATCATAGAATACTTAGGGTTGGAAAGGACCTTAAGATCATCTAGTTCCAACCCCCCTGCCAGGGGCAGGGACACCTCCCACTAAACCATGCCACCCAAGGCTCTGTTTAACCCGGCCTTGAACACTGCCAGAGATGGAGCATTCACAACTTCCCTGGGCAACCCATTCCAGTGCCTCACCACCCTTACAGTAAAGAATTTCTTCCTCATATCCAATCTAAACTTCCCCTGTTTAAGTTTGAACCCATTACCCCTTGTCCTGTCACTAGAGTCCCTCATGAAGAGTCCCTCCCCAGCATCCCTATAGGCCCCCTTCAGATACTGGAAGGATGCTATGAGGTCTCCACACAGCTTTCTCTTCTCCAGGCTGAACAGCCCCAACTTTCTCAGCTTGTCTTCATACGGGAGGTGCTCCAGTCCCCTGATCATCCTCGTGGCCCTCCTCTGGACTTGTTCCAAGAGCTCCATGTCCTTTTTATGTTGAGGACACCAGAACTGGACACAATACTCCAAGTGAGGTCTCACAAGAGAGAGTAGAGGGGCAGGATCACCTCCCTCGACCCAATGGTCACGCTCCTCTTGATGCAGCCCAGGATACGGTTGGCTTTCTGGACTGCAAGCGCACACTGCCGGCTCATGTTCATTTTTTCATTGACCAACACCCCCAAGTCCTTCTCCGCAGGGCTGCTCTGAATCTCTTCTCTGCCCACCCTGTAGCTGTGCCCGAGATTACTCCAACCCAGGTGTAGGACCTTGCATTTGGCATGGTTAAACTTCATCAGGTTGGCATCAGCACAAGCGTGTCAAGATCCCTCTGCATGGCATTCCTTCCCTCCAACGTATCAACCGAACCACACAGCTTGGTATCATCTGCAAACTTGCTGAGGGCGCGCTCAATCCCACTGCCTATGTCACCGACAAAGATGTTGAACAAGACCGGTCCCAACACTGATCCCTGAGGGACACCACTCGTTACTGGTCTCCAGCTGGACATGGAGCCATTGAGCACAATTCTTTGCATGCAGCCATCCGGCCAGTTCTTTATCCACTGAGTGGTCCACGTATCAAATCAGTGTCTCTCCAACTTAGAGACAAGGATGTCATGTGAGACAGTGTCAAACGCTTTGCACAAGTCCAGGTCGATAACATCAACTGCTCTACCCCGTCCATCAGCTCCGTAGCCCCATCATAGAAAGCCACCAGATTGTTCTGGCAGGATTTCCCCTTAGTGAAGCCATGCTGGCTGTCACCAAGCACCTTGTTGTTTTTCATGTGCCTCAGCATGCCTTCCAGGAGAATCTGCTCCAAGATTTTGCCAGGCCCAGAGGTGAGACTGACTGGTCTGTAGTTCCCCGGCTCATCCATTTTGCCCTTCTTGAAAATGGGGGTTATATTTCCCTTTTTCCAGTCATCGGGAACGTCACCTGACTGCCATGAGTTTTCAAATACGACGGTCAGTGGCTTAGCAACTTCATTTGCCAGCTCCTTTCAGGACCCGCGGGTGGATTTCATCAGGTCCCATGGACTTGTATATGTTCAGGTTCCTAAGATGGTCTCGAACCAGATCCTCTCCTACAGTGGGCCCGGGGTCTTCATTCTCAGTGATCCCTGCATCTGCCTTCCAAGACCTGGGGGGTGTGGTCAGAGCATTTGCCGGTGAAGGCCGAGGCAAAGAAGTCGTTAAGAACCTCAGCCTTCTCCAAATCCAGGGTAGCCAGTTCCCCCGATAGCTTGCTTTCTATTCTAATAAATTTCTGTAAATTTGACATTTCTTACAATGTTTTTTTCAGAAAAATATTTCAGGGTGCTGAATCCAAAGTGTTTGTCAATAAGACATATAATGGAGAGATGTTTGGATTAAGGATGCCATGACTGGTAATTCTCCCAGAGAGAGAGATGTATTTGCATTTCAGTGTGTTATGCTGAGCATTTCAACCCTGCCTGTAACAGAATAGCTACAAACAGGTAATATACCCGTTTCAATTTTCAGAGTTACTGACCATATGGGTTTTTCATCCTTCTTCTGAAGGAGAACCAGCCTCTGCTGGTGCACACATCTGTATGACAGTGATCATACTCATCTATTGCACAAACATGATCTATACATAAAATGCTTAAGAAGAAAATGCCTTCCTGTCTTACCTTTATCTGAGTGACACTTCCTTCAAGCTCTGTAGGTGCCTGGAGCCTCCACTTCTTGCCCTCCGAAACCCGGGTGCTCTGATCGGACTCTGCGGCTTTCCTCCACATAGCTATTCTCCCTTTGTTAGTACCAGCTGCCAAGAGACCTGCCATTCACAAACCTTTTAGGCATTTCGTACATTAAACTTCCAAAAAACAAACCCACATTACACAAAGCAGCAAGCAGCCCAGCTCTGCTTCTAAGGTACTGAGAAGCCTTTTTCTAGCAGCATCCATTTCAATGATTTTTGACATGATCAAATCATTTCAGATACTGATTTCATTTTAATCATTTATTTCTGAATAGCTGGTTTTGTAGGCACCATGACAAGTCACCACTGAAAACCATTCTAGCAGACATGAGCTATGTTGACACTGGCAAACAAGGTGATGCACAGAAGTAGCTCTGTAGAAAACATCAGTTTGAAGGACCTGACATTCATGCCATACATGTTTGGTGAGTTTCGCTTCACATTAGCTCTAGTGTGGGCTTCTAGACTGAATGCCCACAACATACTGGAGCGCATTAAGTAGATCACAGGAGTACCTGGACCAGTTCAGTGTCACCACAGGGAATCCAGCTTCTGTGCCAGGAGATAACTTTGCATTGAGACGCTGAGTATCGAATGATCTCATCGTACCTTCAAAAGCACACTCCTGATCTGAACTAAAACACTTCTACATCACATGCTGTTACCAAAACCTTCAGTAACAAGACAAACGTACTGCACTGAATGCAGGGCACTGAAGATGAGGTTTAGGATCTAGAGATCACAGCTGACATGTTATTTCTCACCTTTAGCACTGCAGTAAGAAACACAGTTAATACATTCTCCTCCCTCAAAGCCAAATTGCACATCTGGAGAGAGCACATAGTTCTCGTCTCGGTCCAAATCCCAGAACCTAAGGTATACAAAACAAGAGTGTTAACAATGTTTTTTCTTACAGGTGTCATGCTAAACACAGTCAATAATAGGACGCTGTAGATGGCATTAATTTGCTATTTCCATAATGTCCAGATCGTTCAATCTTTAAAATTAAATTGCCAACAGCTGCCTCTGGAATGTGAATTTCTTAACAATCTCCTTCCTTTCCCTTTGACTTTCTAACCTGCAGCATGTTTTGTGATATTTTCCTGTGAAGAAAGAAGTCAGAAGCAAACCAAGCTTCCAGAAAAATAGAATAGAAAAGAAGTGAGGTCTAGTTCCAATTTTCCTCCTCCCCACTTACACTTCCTTCTCTATTTTAAGAATACAGAATGGTTGATTAACCATTAATTCTTTAGACTACTTAAATCCTTGAGGTTTATTTTCTAGCACTGAATATTGTCATCAAACGTATTCCTTCTTGATACTTGGTCTTTACCACATTCTCACAAAATTAACAGATTATTTTGTCTGATAACAGCTGATAGAGGCTCCAGAAAGTGAACTACTGATATAATGGAACACCCCCACCCCCCAACAAAAGTTAGAGGGAACAGGTAGAACAAGTCTTAGTAAAAACAGGGAAGAAAAAGATTTAAGGGGTTGTTTTGTGTTTTGTTTTGTTTTTTAAAATGAAAAAATATAAACTCTACAGAACATGGTAACATAGAAGCATAGCAAACTAACTTGGTTTAAATCATTAGGGATAGAAGTAACTGAAATTCTTGCCTTATATTACAGCAACAGATACATATTCTTAAAAGCAAGCACTTTTTTCCTGTTGCTGATGCTGTGACTATCCTAAGAAACAGATAGTAATAATGGGAAGAACAGCAAAGTTGTCAATAACAATGGGAAGAACAGCAAAGTCATTATCTTTTTCATGCAAGAACACAAATGGGTGTATTTTCAGAAGAAATCAGTAACAGCACTTGAGAAAGAAATAGGTTTGGGTCGTACTGCCTGACAAAATAAAGTAACTACAGAGAAAGATATACAGAATTAGGTTTTGTCTGCAAGGACACAGAGGACAAGGGGTAACGGGTTCAAACTTAAACAGGGGAAGTTTACATTGGATATGAGGAAGAAATTCTTTACTGTAAGGGTGGTGAGGCACTGGAATGGGCTGCCCAGGGAAGTTGTGAATGCTCCATCTCTGGCGGTGTTCAAGGCCGGGTTAAACAGAGCCTTGGGTGGCATGGTTTAGTGGGAGGTGTCCCTGCCCCTGGCAGGGGGGTTGGAACTAGATGATCTTAAGGTCCCTTCCAACCCTAACTATTCTACGATTCTATGATTTTTCATTTCATTTATTTACTTTGAGAAACAAAATTAGAAAATATTGGAAGTTTTTCTTAACTGGTAAAAAAACAAACCAAACCAAAAATAAATAAAAAACAAAACCACAAAGCAGTTCAATAAAAATACTCAGTGCATTGCAGACCACAAACCTTTTAGATGGCACTTCTCATGGGCAGACAGAACAGATTTAAAACAGGGTTCTTACCTGATGACTGTCTCACCTAGTGCTGTAACAATAAGGCTGTGGTCTATCAAAATGATGTCCGCAGAATGACCTGTCTTCCCACTCAACTTCACCTGTCAACCATAAGAAAATAAATAAATTTACAGAAGGTAGGAGAAACACACTGAAAGACAGTAAGCAGCTGAATTGCCTAGCTTGGCTAAAAAGTTAAAATATAAGAATAACTACAGCTGTCTGTTAGTTCAGACAGACCAACAGTTCCTCTCATGCAGTGATCACTACTAAATGCATCAATTGTATGATGTATAAATTTAATAAAACAAACCTCGTAGTGGGGTAATGAAGTAGGTAAGGAGCAGGGTTTTTTCTCTGGTACTACATTTTCTCTTAGAAATTGATAAAGATTGCCTTAAAATACAAAGTACCAAATCTTATTTCTAGTCAAAAATAAGTAGTGATTTATAGAAAGTGGACACTCCCGAAATACAGAAGTGCCCAGTCTTCTCCATTTGAGATTAAAAGAAAAAAGTCTTAGGAAGGTGAAGATTTGAGTGCCAACCCCCCCCCCCCCCCCCCCCCCCCAGCAGTATTCTCCAACAGTACAGTGTTTTATTTGAGCCAAGGTGATTACAAGTTCTGGATGAGGTCAGTTTGGTTTTTATCCCTACGCAATAATTTTTGGGTCACGACAGTATTATTTATGATTCTGTGACTTGCAGGTTGCAACTTTTTAAAAGCCTCCTCGCCTTTGCAGCTCTGAAGAACCCTTCAACAATGTGAGAACTAAACCATCTGCCAGATTTGCAAAGACAGTATCACCAAGAGAAGGTGCTACTTCTACCGTTCTGAAAGGCAAAACAGCTCTGAGCAACTGACGATAATAAAACCAAGGACACAGATTATCAACTATTTATCCAAATTTAACAAATATTTGATTATACTGGAATTTTAAATTCATCTCTAATTCACTTAGACAAGGTAAATGCAGTGCAAAAGGATTAACATAGGGTCAAAATGAAAAAAAAACCCAAGAAAAAACAGGAAGGCAAGATGAAAACTATCTTTCCAAGTTCAATAACACATCACTCTCTTCCACTTTTAAATGAGGATGTATTTGCTCATCAAGGTATCATCCAAGAAATAAAAATGAGAGTTGATTCATTTTCAAGGAAAAAGTGATAATCAAAAAACCCTAACAAATACTTACAAAGATTAAACATTGCAACTTTTCCCTGTAGTCTCTTACCTTCATGAGCTCTTCTGCCTCTCCCTCAGGAGTAATTGCATGCAAGGACAGTTGCAGGTTCTCTGTTATCACTACTAAAACCTCTCTTTCCTCCATGAACAGAAGCTTTTGGATCAGACTGTCTGTGGACAATGCATGCCTTGTCTTTCCTTTCTCATTCACATAATGCACAGAACCTGCAGTACATGCAAACAAGGTACAGCTTTTAGTCAGCAGTTTTTAGCTACAAAAAGCAAAGTTGCTGCTTCCTACCTTAAAATATTCCTCAAGTGCTGAAAAGCTAAAAATAACCGCCATTCTTTTGTCTTCTAGTTTGTCTCAGGATACAGACTATGATGGTTCACCAGAGCAATAATCCGAAACTTACTCACTTTTTCCCTAAGAAATCCAGAGGGGAGTCACTTAAATAATTTTAAACTACAAGTAAACTTTCTGCATACATGTGCGCAAATGATGGCTTCTGAAATCTCCAGTATTAATAATAATTCGTGAAAGAGGAATGGTAGCTAAGAATTGGTACAATTTACAGCACAATCTAGATTATGGAAAACTGTGCATATGGAGGTCTTAACTGCTTAGAAACACTCCAACATTACACCGCACACACTAAATACATCTTTCCTACATTAATTTCACAAGCAAATGGAATAGTGTTGTTCTAAGAGCACTGACAACAGTACTGGTTGAGTTGGCAACTACAGCTGGTATCAACATTTTAAAAGCCATTAAGTTTTTGTTAAATTGTAATACTGCGTAAAACATGCACAGGTCTACCCAGTGAAAAAACCCTTGAACTAGCACAGAGTTTACAAATGGTTTTACAGAAATCACCAGCTCTCAGCCTGTCTCCAGTGCAGAGCTGCTCCAGCCCTTGCAGCATCTCAGTGGCCTCCTCTGGACTTGCTCCAACAGCTCCATGTCCCTCTTGTGCTGTTGCCCCAGAGCTGGATCAGGACTGCAGGGGGGGGGTCTCCCCAGTCCGCAGCAGAGGGGAGAATCCCCTCCCTCGACCTGCTGCTCATGCTGTGGGGATGTAGCCCAGCTTATGGGGGGTTCTGTGCTCAAGTGCTCACTGAATTTGGGTCAGGGGGAGCTGCTTATTGACCAACATCACCAAGTCCTTCTTCTCAGGGCTGCTCTTAATGCAGTATGTTACTAGGTGTTACTAGAAAAACTTGCCACTCTCTTAAAAAGTTTCCCAATTCCTCTTCCCACAAAAGCTCTGGAGAAGCTGGTGTACTCTGGACTGTACAATCAAGCACAGTTATATGTTGTGTTTGTATTTCACTAAGTCCCGGCTGGATCAGTTTGTCGCATTGGGTCTTGGTGTGTTTGTGATGGAATCTCCACTTCCAGGGAGCGGGCAGCTAGTTCTTCACTGGTTAATACACGCTGTACCGAGGGCTGCTGCTGGCGCTTGACAAGGCTCCGCTCGGGTCGAAGCACCGGCAGCCGCTCATCCGAGGCGCGGAGCAGAGTACGCCGTCGCGCTCGGCACTTTCCGTCTCCCTCCGCTGTGCCAGGGGACAGCTTCGGTTGTTTCCGAGACTCTTCGGCTCCAGGTCGGGAGTTTCCGTGCCGGGGCTCTCCCCGTTGTCAGGGGTAACGCAAAGCATCTCGGAGTGACTGCGGCCTTCGGCGCCTGGCCGCGCTCCCGGGCTGCTGGTGGGTAAGAGCTGGCGAGCGGCGTTGGCCCACTGGGGTCGGCCCGAGCGAGGGCGCTGGGAGACCTCCGCGGCTTGGCCGGCTTCTTCCCGGTAGGTGCGGGCCTGGTCTACGGGTGCGGGGTCGCTCGCGATCCGCCTGAGACTCCGAGGCGGCCGGGCCGCGGGTGTCGGGCGCCGTGACGGGAAAGGCCGGGGCTGCTGGCTGGCGGTACCCGCGTGTTTACGGCCTCGGAACTGCTGTGACTGTGGTGGGTTCTCGGAGCCCATCGTCCTTCCGTGCGGTGGCGACCGCAGCTCGGCCGGGGACACGGCGGGGCTTGTGTTGTGGGTCGGGCCCGTCCCCACGCCGTCCCTGCTCCATCTTCTTGCCAGCGCTCTCAGGATTCAGGCAGGCTTTTCCTGTTTACTCCTCCTACCTGGCTAGTTAGAGAAAGCGCTGTTTAGTCATTAGGCATTGTTTTGTGGTGTAACTCAGTTTTGTATTTGATTTTTTTCTGGGGCTAGCTATTTTTGAATTTTAATCGCATTTGTTATGGGTAGGGATTATAAGAAAACAAAAATATTTTTGCATAGGAAACTGTCAAGTCTTGTCAGGAAAACCACCCAGTATTGGTGTCATATGACCTGTGAGCTGATAAACCCTGAAATCAGGCTTGATTTCCCCAAAAGATCTGATATCCCAAGCACAGGCCACATTAGTATGATGTATGGTCTATGATGTCTGGACTAGAGCTCACTTGTGTCTGGCCAGTTAAGAATAGGAACAGAGAATGACCTTGAACCTCTCTTCACTTTTCCCTGTGGACAGACATTACTGCCATCTCTAATGTTCACCTCATGAAATTCAACAAGGCCAAGTGCAAGGTCCTGCACCTGGGTCAGGGCAATGACCAGTACTGGTACAGGCTGGGGGATGAGTGGATTGAGAGCAGCCCTGTGTAGAGGAAATAGAGATACTGCTGTATGAAAAGCTGGATGTGAGCTCATAGTGTGTGCTCACAGCCCAGAAAGCCAAGGGGATCCTGCCCCTCTGCTTGCTTTGGTGAGACTTGCCTGGGGTAAGTGTTTATCCAGCTTTGGGGTCCCCAGTGCAAGAAGGACATAGACCTGTTGGAGCAGGTCCAGAGGATTCTGTGAAGATGCTCCAAGGGCCGGAGCAGCTCTGCTCTGAAGACAGGCTGAGAGAGCTGGGCTTGTTCAGCCTGGAGAAGAGGAGGCTATGGGAAAACCTTAGAGCAGCTTCCGGTGCCTGAAGGGGCTACAAGAAACCTGGAGAGGGGCTTTTGACAAGGGCCTGTAGGGACAGGAAAAGGGGGAATGGCTTTAACCTGGCAGAGGGAGATTGAGATGAGCTCTTAGGCAGAAGTTCTTCCCTGTCAGGGTGGTGAAGCGCTGGGCACAGGTTGCCTGGAGAAGCTGTGGCTGCCCCATCCCTGGCAGTGTTCAAGGCAAGGTTTGATGGGGTTTGGAACAATGCGGTCTAGTGGAAGGAGTCCCTGCCCGTGGCAGGGGGTTGGAACTAGATAAGCTTTAAGGTCCCTTCCAACCCAAAGCTACAGCTTCTCTGGGCAACCTGTGCTAGCGCCTCATTACTCTTAGAGGGAAGAACAACTTCCTAATGTCTATTTAAAAATGTTCCCCACCTTCTAACCAGTCTAATCAAAGGTGCTGAATCAGATTTAATTTTTCTTCTATTTTGGGAAGACAGACTTCTTAAGGCAAAATATTTACTTTAAGCACTGACAGCATATTTGAAGAAAAGAGACTTTAAAACAAGAGTCTGTTTGTGTCCATTTTACATTCTGCTTCAGGTTCCAGCTGGTGACAGCCAAATAGAACTGCAGGTCTGGCTGCACAGAAGAAAAAGTCTCTTCCCTTGAAATGTGAAGGGAGTCTTAAACTTTTCACAGTTTTGTTTTTGTGTGTGTGTTTTTTCGCTGTGTCTTGGCATTATTTGTTAATAACTGGAGGTGGTTTTCTCAATCTATTTTGCTATTGAAACCAAGCCACTCAAATCACACAACACAAATCCCGAAGACCATCTCCATGTGTCATGGAGTGACTATCTCCATTTTTGACACACAACTCTGACAAGAGCATTGCTTTCAGGTTTTCCGTGGAATGTCAGCACTTACTATTTTCATTCGAATATAAAAAACAGTTCGAACAGTATGAGTTAAACTAATCTTGTGTAATTTCAGCAGTACAAGCTCCAAGGTGGTGACAGCTGTTAAAACTTACTTTGAAAACCCTGATATGAGACTATGAGACTTTACAACATAAAATTGCTTTGTCTGTACATTACTTGACACCTCTGGATATGAAGAATTGGAAGTAGCTTTCAGGTAAATTCTGAGTTATTTCAGAGTCCTCTGAAATAAACCAGCACAAGCCACTGATGAGAGGTTGGTACCATCCTATGTGCAAGGTGAACTACAAGGCTCAGTGACTACAAGGCTCAGTGTTCCTCCGTGTTTTTAAAACCACCACTATAACCTTTTTCGTGTCTCTGTCGTGCGTATTAACATGATGATGCTGCAGCTTTATTTTTCCCCCAATTTTAAGTATACTTATTATTATATATACACTATATATTACATATAGCTATAATACAGCATAACTATGTTATATAGTTAAGCATGTGTGTTTTCCTTGTACAGGCTTGCAGCCTGTGACAGCCTATGTTGTCATGGCTGTGTATGTGGATCACCGAATAGAAGCTCCAGATTCAGTTACATCCACTTCTCAGATAGCATGGCATCCCCTGCACCCGCTCCTGGCAGTGGCTTCCGTCAGCACAGCATCTGGGGGCTGTGTGGATATCTACCTGGAGCAGGTGAATTAGCAGCAGCTTTACTTTTGGTCTTGATATCATTTTGCTAGTTTGAAACTTCATGTTTTTAATCTATTTATTTCCAGCCTGACTTGTGCTCTTTGAATCCTTCTTTCTGGATTTTACTTATTACTCATGTCCCATGCTATATAGGACATGGCAGATTAATCAGCTACTAATTAAATGTATTTTATTAAAAATTCTTCATAAATTGATCTTTCTATTGAAATTTGATTTTTACAGACTTTAAGTCTTGTTTGTGATAGCTACCAATTTGCTTTTTACTTCTCATAGTATGAGAATTTCAGGCTTACAAGTAAAATGGTCACATGCTTTGTTTTGTTTGGTTTTTTTTTTAATTTTTATTTTTAAGAGAAAACCTGTGACTAAAATGTACTAAGGAATTAAAAAAGAAAATCATTCTTTCACCTGAAGACTGAGGTGACTTGCTAGACTTAGCTTGTTCCATTTGAGTAGGTAGTTTCCTAGTATGATTTTTGACTCTAAACAGATATTTCGTTTGCCTACTCTAAACTTTACACAAGAGGCTTGTGTAGGACTTTGGCTTGCATAATTTTCAGGCAAAAAGTGGTATTTAGGGAACTGGAACTACAAGCTATCCAGCAACAGATGTACTGGATACGTTTCAGTCTGTTAATAGAAGTAGCCTGTAAAATATACACTTTTCAAAGGGTATAATGAAAAATTGTCATTCAGATTTTACAAATGGAAAAATAAATGCACAGAGAGGTTAAATGATTTGCCTGAAATTTTATTGCAGACTATGCACAAAGGGGGGTCTACTTTTAAAAGCTGCTTAAGCATTAGATTATTCTGTGTCCTCTTTGAAGTGCTTTATTCTTCAAAAGTTTGTTTGTTTTTTCCTTGAAATGTGCTCAAAGCCTCTTACCCATCATATAGGAGTAAAAGCTTGATACTCAGTGAGAGGTGCTCATCTGTGCTGCGAGGGAAGAGCAGCCTGGAAAAGCAGAGGAAGGCCATCACTTAACACTGCTGTGTTTTCAGTAACAGTTTTATGGATGTACTACATGTTGTAGCATGTTTTTATGCATGTGAAATAGCTGCAAAGAGAATTTGTGTAGCCACTTCATACCTCTTTCAGAAAGCTCTATCACACGCCAATTCTTTATCGCAGAAAAATATCTTGTTGACTGGGAAGTGAATCTGAAGGTTTAACAGGACCCTCGTACTGAGTTTCCATTGCACTGAGCTTGCACTTTATTTCCATTTGCAGGGAGAACATGGGTCTGATGCACATGTTGAGAGAAGCTTTCAGGTCACATCACTTTCCTGGCACCCTTCCAGACCCATTCTTGCAGCAGGCTGGGAGACAGGAGAAGTTGTGATACTTAACAAACAAGACAAGGAGAACCACACTGTGCCACTGCATCATAACGCCACCATCACAGTCCTGAACTGGAGCACAAATGGTACCCGCCTTGTGTCTGGTGACAGGGTGAGTGGTTGAAATGCAAAATGTGTGTTTGAACACAGTGTTACAAACCCTGGGATGGGAAAAGATGAGAATCATAGAATAGCTAGGGTTGGAAAGGATCTTAAGATCATCTAGTTCCAACCCCCCTGCCACGGGCAGGGACACTACACACCAAATCATGTCACCCGAGAGTCTGTCCAACCTGGCCTTGGACACTGCCAGCAATGGAGCATTCACAACTTCCCTGGGCAACCCATTCCAGTGCCTCACCACCCTTACAGTAAAGAATTTCTTCCTCATATGCAGTCTAAACTTCCCCTATTTAAGTTTGAACCCATTACCCCTTGTTCTGTCACTGGAGTCCCTCATGAAGAGTCCCTCCCCAGCATCCCTATAGGCCCCCTTCGGATACTGGAAGGATGCTATGAGGTCTCCACACAGCTTTCTCTTCTCCAGGCTGAACAGCCCCAACTTTCTCAGCTTGTCTTCATATGGGAGGTGCTCCAGTCCCCTGATCATCCCTGTGGCCCTCCTTTGGACTTGCTCCAAGAGTTCCATGTCCTTTTTATGTTGAGGACACCAGAACTGGACACAATACTCCAAGTGAGGTCTCACAAGAGCAGAGTAGAGGGGCAGTATCACCTCCCTCGACCCGATGGTCACGCTCCTCTTGATGCAGCCCAGGATACGGTTGGCTTTCTGGGCTGCAAGCGCACACTGCCGGCTCATGTTCATTTTTTCATTGACCAACACCCCCAAGTCCTTCTCCGCAGGGCTGCTCTGAATCTCTTCTCTGCCCACCCTGTAGCTGTGCCCGAGATTACTCCGACCCGGGTGTAGGACCTTGCACTTGGCATGGTTAAACTTCATCAAGTTGGCATCAGCCCCCCTCACAAGTGTGTCAAGATCCCTCTGGATGGCATTCCTTCCCTCCAACATATCAACCGAACCACACAGCTCGGTATCATCTGCAAACTTGCTGAGGGCACACTCAATCCCACTGCCTATGTCACCGACAAAGATGTTGAACAAGACCGGTCCCAACACCGATCCCTGAGGGACACCACTCGTTACTGGTCTCCAGCTGGACATAGAGCCATTGAGCACAGTTCTTTGCATGCAGCCATCTGGCCAGTTCTTTATCCACCGAGTGGTCCACGTATCAAGTCAATGTCTCTCCAACTTAGAGACAAGGATGTCATGTGAGACAGTGTCAAATGCTTTGCACAAGTCCAGGTCGATAACATCAACTGCTCTACCCCTGTCCATCAGTTCCATAGCCCCATCATAGAAGGCCACCAGATTGTTCTGGCAGGATTTCCCCTTAGTGAAGCCATGCTGGCTGTCACCAAGCACCTGGTTGTTTTTCATGTGCCTCAGCATGCCTTCCAGGAGAATCCGCTCCAAGATTTTGCCAGGCCCAGAGGTGAGACTGACTGGTCTGTAGTTCCCCGGCTCATCCATTTTGCCCTTCTTGAAAATGGGGGTTATATTTCCCTTTTTCCAGTCATTGGGAACGTCACCTGACTGCCATGATTTTTCAAATATGATGGACAGTGGCTTAGCAACTTCATTTGCCAGCTCCTTCAGGACCCGCGGATGGATTTCATCAGGTCCCATGGACTTGTATATGTTCAGGTTCCTAAGATGGTCTTGAACCAGATCCTCTCCTACAGTGGGCCCAGGGTCTTCATTCTCAGTGATCCCTGCATCTGCCTTCCAAGACTTGGGTGGTGTGGTCAGAGCATTTGCTGGTGAAGGCCGAGGCAAAGAAGTCGTTAAGAACCTCAGCCTTCTCCAAATCCAGGGTAGCCAGTTCTCCCGATAGCTTCTGGAGAGGGCCCATGTTGTCCCTAGCATGTCTTTTATTTGCCCTGTACCTATAGAATCCCTTCCTGTTATCCTTAACATCCCTAGCCAAGTTTAATTCTAAGTGGGCCTTAGCTTTCCTAACCTGGTCCCTAGCTTCCCGGACTACATCCCTGTATTCTTCCCAGGCCACCTTTCCTTGCTTCCACCTTTTATAAGCCTCTTTCTTCCTTCGAATTTTCCTCAGCAGCTTCTTATCCATCCAAGGAGGTCTCCTGGCCCTCCTGCAGGACTTCCTTCTAGTTGGGATGTATCACTCCTGTGCCTGCAGCAGGTGATCCTTAATATTAACCCTATATTTATAAACAAACTTCTTTTTTAGATTAATTGGTGTAAGATCACAGTAATGAAGTCATCTTAAAGCAGATATAGCTGTTCTTACAGGTAAATATAACCTTTTATTGACTTATCCTAACTGCTCCTCTGATGAGAGTATTGATGTCAAATAAGCAGTGGTTTTAAACAAGTACCTTAACATGACAAAATCAAGCCAATGCATCTGTTGGCATGAATGGTCTTTAATTTTATGTAGTTTCAATTGCTGTGGTTGGAAAGACTAAACTCAACAGATGGAAGAGCAGCACAGCTGAACCCAGCAAAGTTCATTATTGCAAAATAGCTGTTACCCTCAAACAAACATTGAAACACTCAGCTGAGCACAGCTCAAGGTACTCTGGTGTCCATGGTACTTAAAAGCCTACAGCTGTGTGTGTAGTGGCCAGCTTGAGCTAATTAGGCTTGCTCAAAGCCAGGCATGTGAGGCAGAGCAGACAGCTGGTTCAGCAGCACATGCCTAGCTCCAAGACTATCTCTCTGCCCAGTGCTGAGCACTCATCGCTTGTGTGTGCCACTTAGTGTTGTACCATGGTCTGGTGTGCAGCTATGCTTCGTTTCCTGTGTAAAAACAATAGCTTTTAATTTTAAAATGTTTCCCATGAAGGTTGATATTCAGGAAGTTTCCATTAGGTGAGTACTGCGGGGATCATATCCTGCTCATATTAGATGTATAGGCTTAGAAAGAAGATAAATATTTGGGCCCTGATTTGGTTTCTCTTTGATCTTCACTGAGACTTCGTAACTGCAAGTGCTCAGCTGAGAACATTCGGTTGTCATAAATCCTGAGTTGCAAGAAAATTATTTGAAAATAACTTCTTAGAGTTGGAATAGGAGACTGTGAAAATCAGAAGCTCTTGATTTGTGTTATAAGTACCAAATAACATGGATGACTTCCAGGTTTCAATCACACAAAAGAATCCTAAGGATCTGGGTGCTTTCTGTAATGAAAGCCTATTTATAAGTCAAATAGCCTATATAAAAAGAAGCTAAAGCTTTGGGTTGTTAAGAATGTCTGGGCAGATACACAGAATATCTCAAGTTGGAATGGACCCATAAAGACGGTGAGGTCAATGTTCTTTGTCCTTTTGAAAAAATACCATTTGAAAACAGACCAGTTCAGCATCTTTTCTATAACCTGTCACACTCAGAAGAGATAGTGAGCTTTTTTTATTTCCAGTCTCAAGTGCTTTAAACTCAGAATTGAGTTTGCAACTGGGCTTATCTAGATACAGGATGGGACATCTAGATACAGGATGGGACATCTAGAATGGAGTGGAAGGAAGGTCACAGAATCATAGAATCATGGAATGGTTTGGATTGGAAGGGACCTTCAAAAGTCATGTAGTTCAATCTGCCTGCAATGAGCAGGGATATCTTCATCTAGATCAGGCTGCCCAGAACCACATCCAGCCTGACCTTGAATATCTTCAAGGATGGTGCATCCACCACCTCCCTGGGCAACCTGTGCCAGTGTTTCACCACCCTCATTATAAAAACTTTCTTATTCAGCCTGACTATCCCCTCTTCTAGTTTAAAACCATCAGCCCTCATCTTGTCACAACAGGTCCTTCTAAAAAGTATCTCCCCATTTTTCTTATGGGCCTCTTTTAGGAACTGCAAGGTTAAAGGACCCAATTCTATCAACCCTTCCTCAGAGGAGAGGTGCTCCATCCCTCTGATGATTTTTGTGGCCCTTCTCTGGACCCTTTCCAACAGGTTCATGGCTTTCCTGTACTGAGGACTCCAGAGCTGGATGTAGCACTCCAGGTGTGGGCTCATCAGGGCAGAATAGGGGGGCAGAATCACCTCGCTTGACCTGCTGGCCATGCTCCTTTGGATACAGCCCAAGATATGAGACACGGCTAGGCATGGCCAAGCCATAGCTCTGTGCCCTAACCTGCAGTGGCTATGTGTCCTCTGTGAGAGCTCTCACACCCAAGCCCCAGCAGACACCCCCAGGGGACAGATGGAATTGATGATGGCCCCATTTACCAGAGTTGTCCTGGGTAGCTCTGTTGAAGCTGGGCGCTTGTCCTCATTCCAGCACGGATCTCGGCCATGCTCCCACCTCTATTCCCACCATGCTGCTGCGGGGCTTTACCCTCCTGCAGTGGCCTCTCTCAAGGCACCCAGGCCCACCGTAGGCCCTGACCAGTCCCTACGTGTGAGGGAGCTTGCAAGCCCCCAGCACACCCTGGCAGAGCACTGCAGTAGAGGGCTGGAGGAGGAATGGGAGAGGAAAAGCTACAGAGGTGAAGAGTAGCACAGGAATTGCAGAGATACAGAAGAGGCAAGTTAGGACAGGAATTAATACACAGGAGGCAGGTGGGTGACGGCAGTTTTATAAAGCTGCAGGTTTTTCCTCCAGCTTATAAATGGTGCAGGTGTTCTTAGTTGGGGTCCCTGGAATTTGGTGACATTTAAAGCTGAGGGAAAAGTGAGAGAAGGAGCCAACAGGCCATGAACTTTCAGAGCCCCTAACCACTTTTCCCAAGGCTCTATAGTCCTTCTTGACGCTTTCCAGGCTATTGCTGTCTATATCACTAGCACCCACATGGACCACTAGAAGTGGGTAATAGTCAGGAGGGCTTAATAAACCAGGCAGCCTCTCAGCAACATTCCTGATTCGAGCCCCTGGTAGGCAACACACCCCCCCTGAGATCGGGTCAGGCCAACAGATGGGTACCTCTGTGCCTTTCAAAGTAGAGTCACCTACTACTATGACCCACTGCTTTTTTCTGGATGCGCATTCTTTAAATTGTAAGAAACAGCATTGCACTTAATAAACAGTTTTGAGGAGTATAAATATTATCATCTCACTGCTGAAAAGAAGTTAGAACTTTGGTTCTTAGGCAAAGGAAATATTACCTTGGAAGGCCTCAGCTGCACCTCGTGTGGCTTCTAGTTAGGATGACTAAGAATGTTTAGTGTACCACTGCTACTAGTCCTTCACTTCTAGAAGGACTATACTGAAAACAATAAAGAAAAATAGCAAATTATAATACCTCTTTACTGTTACCTATCTTAATGAAATAAAATGAGATTGAACTTGATGGTGCAAATTGTTACTGCTTTTTTCATGAAATGCTTGCACAGAGGGCCTCGAATGCAATTTGGTTCCCTAAGCACTAACATTATAACAAGATAGATAATTATCTTAAAGTTGCAGCTGTGAGGGTGTAGCATAAATCACTTTTGGGATGATTCCTGTATATGTCATGCTGGACTGTCTTTTCACTTCTCTGCCTTCTCCATTCTCTCCAGTCACCAGGGGTTTGATGCTCACTCTGAGCCGGACCTGCAAAATGAGTGCTCAGAACATGTGCCAGGCTCTGAGAGCCTGCTTCTATTGCCTGCTGTTGAGTCAGTTAGCTAACCTGTCTCCCTTTCTTTGGCATCCATGATTTTTCTGGTTGCTAAGATCTGTTTCTAAAAATTAATTCTTGTTGTACTTTAATGTCTACACTAAAAGAATTGGAAGCTCCAGAAATTCTGAAATTCTTCCCTTCGGTTATCTGCATCCTGTGACTTCACATGTGTATGTTCATACACCCATGCTCATCTTTGTCAGTATTTTATGCATTTACTATGGTTTATTATATACACTTACTATGTCAGTATATGCACTTACTCAGGGGCACAAATCTTATGCTTTACTAGCCTTTATCTCAATATATTTTCTTTTAGCAATCAGATTACTTGCAAAGAAAAAGTGGAAAGAGAGTTACTTAAAGCATATGCTGCTTACAGAGTAAAAGCAAGGCTGGTTCATTTAATTGTTCTGGGTATGTTATTTTATTAAGAATGGATATAACCAACAAGCTTTTTGATATAACTTGATTTTAAATAAGCAAATAATATAATGTTAAATATATTTTTTATTCTTTGTGGCTAAGTTTTAAGTGTGAGTAATGGTATGTGTCAACTAAATGAGAGTGAAGGTGTAACCTGTCAATAAAATGTTGGTTTGTATGTGCGCTGGGTAGCTGGAACCTGGATTCTCATTTGTTTGCAAAGTGTAATGAATTAATTGTTGTCTTTTTCTAGCACGGCATCTTGGTTGTCTGGAGAATGGACCAGCGAGGCAGAGTACATGGTCCTTCCCTGCTGAAACAAGACTGTGGAAAATCTCTGTGTCATTGTGTCTTCCGACCACCCCCTCCAGGCGAGTAAGTCAGACAAACCTTTATATAAATATGTATATAAAAAGTTCTTCTACTGACTGTCATTTATTTTCAGGTTCTTCTCCTTCTCTAGTAGTTAGCTATTTGTGTCTTGTATGCAGCAGCAGATCTTGCTTTTGTTCATGCCTTTCTCTCTTTTGCTGTTGTCTTTTCTTCCTTTAGTTCTTCTGATTAAAACTGTCACTGATTGTGAAAAGCGGAAAGCACATTGAAACACAATTATCCATGAAATCTCTGGCAAGAATAGTTAAATTTAAAGTCACTTCTTAAATAATATTATTTATTTCCTCTCCAGGAAAGAAATAGGAAACAGCTCAGTAGAAAAAAATATTTTTTCTAGTGCGCACCACTTCTGTTTCATGTCTCTGTAAAAATAATGATGCTTGTGGAAAAAAAGGTGAAACAATTCAAATGAAAATTAGTATAAAAGTTTTGCTTTGTATCTTTTTGAATTTTTTTTCTTTTTCCAATCAGTGTATGAAACATCCTTATTCTCTCTTTACAATATGTTTTATTAACTACTCATTCATTCTGTGAGATGGAAAGTACTCTGTCATATAAGAAAATGGAAATCAAGTATCTGTTTGCAGGGACTTTGTACAGCTGGCAAAAGCAGCTGTGAGTGGTGATGAGAAGGCCTTGGATATGTTTAACTGGAGAAAAGCTGGAGCAGGAGCACCTCTGAAAATGGGACTCCAGGAAGGACTGTCCTTCTTCATCGCCTTGACAGATGGTAAGAGCAAAACTACTTCTCCAGTCTGCTGGAAATTTGTTCCGTTAATGCTTCAAAATAGCCTAGGGCACAATAGTCCTGTTTGCGTATGCCCAAGATCTAGAATATACCTATATATCCATCATATGCATCCATCCAAAAGAACAGAGTATTCACAGGAGTTGAAGAATATTGGTAAGAAGAAATTACTCAATTTAACATCTTAGCATCTTCATGGTGAGTCCTTTCCAAAAGGACACCATAGGTATTGGATTACTCATGTTCCTGAAGAACAGTGATCTCTAAGTGTAAATAAAATTAGAGATTGTCAGCATTTTGTGCAAAGCTTCAAAATAATGCATGTGTTATGGTTTTTTCTAGAAATAGGCAAATGCTGCTAGAACATACCTTTGAAAAGAAATTATTACTTTACGTTTTCACTTTTTTCTCATGCTTTGAAATGATGCTTCAGTCTAAGAGAGCAAAATAATCCGAGTATCTGTTTTATTAGCTTTATTCCTAATACTTTTTCTTGCCTGGCATTTCTCTTGTCCTTTTACTGTTCAGGTTACTAGTTTGCTCTGAGCTCGTTTTCATCCTACCCCAGTTGTTCTCATTATGCCTTCTCTTTCTCTAACCTGCCAACTCTTTGGACCCAAACCAGAATGTGTGTGACAAGTATTATAAAATCATAGAATCATAGAATGGTTAGGGCTGGAAAGGACCTTAAGATCATCTAGTTCCACCCCCCCTGCCATGAGCAGGGACACTTCACATTAAACCATGTCAGCCAAGGCTCTGTCCAACCCGGCCTTGAACACCGCCAGCGATGGAGCATTCACAACTTCCCTGGACAACCCATTCCAGTGCCTCACCACCCTTACAGTAAAGAATTTCTTCCTCATATCCAGTCTAAACTTCCCCTGTTTAAGTTTGAACCCGTTACCCCTTGTCCTGTCACTAGAGTCCCTCATGAAGAGTCCCTCCCCAGCATCCCTATAGGCCCCCTTCAGATATTGGAAGGCTTCTATGAGGTCTCCACACAGCCTTCTCTTCTCCAGGCTGAACAGCCCCAACTTTCTCAGCCTATCTTCATACAGGAGGTGCTCCAGTCCCCTGATCATCCTCGTGGCCCTCCTCTGGACTTGTTCCAAGAGCTCCATGTCCTTTTTATGTTGAGGACACCAGACTGCACACAATACGCCAAGTGAGGTCTCACAAGAGCAGAATAGAGGGGCAGGATCACCTCCCTCGACCTGATGGTCATGCTTCTCTTGATGCAGCCCAGGATACGGTTGGCTTTCTGGGCTGCAAGCGCACACTGCCGGCTCATGTTCATTTTTTCATTGACCAGCACCCCCCAGTCCTTCTCTGCAGGGCTGCTCTGAATCTCTTCTCTGCCCACCCTGTAGCTGTGCCTGAGATTGCTCTGACCCAGGTGTAGGACCTTGCACTTGGCATGGTTAAACTTCATCAGGTTGGCATCAGCCCACCTCACAAGCGTGTCAAGATCCCTCTGGATGGCATTCCTTCCCTCCAACATATCAACCGAACCACACAGCTTGGTGTCATCTGCAAACTTGCTGAGGGCACACTCAATCCCACTGCCTATGTCACCGACAAAGATGTTGAACAAGACCGGTCCCAACACCGATCCCTGAGGGACACCACTCGTTACTGGTCTCCAGCTGGACATGGAGCCATTGAGCACAATTCTTTGCATGCAGCCATCCGGCCAGTTCTTTATCCACCGAGTGGTCCACGTATCAAGTCAATGTCTCTCCAACTTAGAGACAAGGATGTCATGTGAGACAGTGTCAAACACTTTGCAGAAGTCCAGGTAGATGACATCAACTGCTTTACCCTTGTCCATCAGTTCTGTAGCCCCATCATAGAAGGCCACCAGATTGTTCTGGCAGGATTTCCCCTTAGTGAAGCCATGCTGGCTGTCACCAAGCACCTTGTTGTTTTTCATGTGCCTCAGCATGCCTTCCAGGAGAATCCGCTCCAAGATTTTGCCAGGCCCAGAGGTGAGACTGATTGGTCTGTAGTTCCCCAGCCCATCCATTTTCCGCTTGTAATGAGTATGTGTCTGGTAGATGATTAGAGTGTGTAATCCTCTCGATTCAAGTGTTGACTACTCTAAAAAGCTTTTAAGTTATGCTATTTCTGCAGCTCAGTTACAGTTTGATCCTGTGTTCATGTTTTCAAGAATGAGACCCAGCATTTACAGCAGAATGGCTTCTGAATGATTTCAGGGTTGGGGTTGTCCAGCTTTGCAAGACATTGGGCTGTACTTTCATTGGATTCGTGAGTTACAAGCCTCTTTACTCGATATTAGCCATTTAAATGAAAAAGGGGTACAGGGCACTTAAGCCTGCAAAGAGAGAATGTGTGTGGCTGTGTCCGTTACCCTTTTACTTTGACAGCAGCCGTTGTGGTGACACACAGCTCCATCTAGGGACAAACTCTGCATCTTGCAAGTTGCTGTCCTTCACGCCCTGGTTCTTGGGCCTCCCATACAAACTTTCCCGATTAGATGACACTGACCTTCTTTGGAGCAGCCTCACTGCCGAGGTTGATCTGGGCATATGTATTTTGGACCCAGTTCTCAGTCTGGTTACTTATCTTTCAAACTCCAGGATCAGTTAATGTTTTTGTCGGGTGTAAAGCTGACTTGTAAATTCCCTCCAAGGTACAGATTCTCAGCTCAAACTTGTTTAATAAAAATGAAAAAAAAAAAGTAATTACATGCTTTTAAAATCTCAAAAGAGATTTGGCTAATGTCAATAGAACATCTTTTAAAGCAAAACTAAACAATGAAGCTCCTCAGAAGAGGTCAAAGCAAAGTTAAACCTGATAAGTTTCAAGTATTTAATGTTTAGATTTGTTTTGGTGCTTCCAAAACACTGATCGTTGCAGTAAAACAATAGTTGCAGTTCACATAATGTGTTGCATGAGATGCTTTTCTGAAGAGAGGATCTCTGAACTGATAAGAATTTTGGAGGTTGTTTTGTAACACTTTCCATGAGCAGAAAGAATCATCTTCATTACCGAGCACCTGAGATGACTGGTACAGGTTTTGGGACATAACCAGAATTGCGGAAATCATCGTGATATTTTTACTGAATGCACCTTTGTTTGTTGAAAACAAACAACATTTTAGGTCATGAGTAGTAATTTTCTTTGGTCCACTTTTTATTTCCTAAGCAGCATATACTTTCTGCTGCCTTTTGTCTTCTGAATGTCAGAGTTATTTGCTCTATTTAATTAGCTCAGATTTGTTAACTTTTGAGATTAGTCTCTTGTGTGATATAGTGTGAAGACTTTCTTAAAGTTACTCAGAAAGCTATAACATTCTCCCTACCTGCCTAAATAGCTTCAAAATAGTGGTTAGCATTATCTGTGTGATTCCTGATGCTTTGTATGGTAATATCCAAGTACAGAAGGTTAATTTAACTTATGAAACAATTTCAAATGGCAAATAAGGTCACTGCTTCTTGTAAAAGATCACATAAAGCTGAGATTCAGTAGCTAATCAGTTACTGCCAAGTATTACTACAATAAACAGATTGCTGTGTGTTACAAAATTAAAAACTATTCCAACAATCCCAAGTATCAATAGAGGTTGGGGAATGAAAGGATTGAGAGCAGTCCTGTGGAGAAGAAATTGAGTGTACTGATGGATGAGAAGCTCCAGTGACCCGACTTCAATGTGTGCTTGAGCCCAGAACCCCCTGTGTGCTGGGCTGCATCCCCAGAGCGTGAGCAGCAGGTCGAGGGAGGGGATTCTCCACCTCTGCTGCACTCTGGGGAGACCCCTCCCTGCAGTCCTGCATCCAGCTCTGGGGCAACAGCGCAAGAGGGACGTGGAGCTGTTGGAGCAAGTCCAGAGGAGGCCATGGAGATGCTACGAGGGCTGGAGCAGCTCTGCTCTGGAGACAGGCTGAGAAAGCTGGGCTTGTTCAGCCTGAAGAAGAGAAAGCTCCAGGGAGACCTCAGAGCAGCTTCTGCTGTCTAAAGGGACTACAGGAAAGCTGGAGAGGGGCTTTGGACAATGACCTGTAGGGACAGAACAAGGGAAAATGGCTTTAACCTGACAGAGAGGAGATTGAGATGAGCTCTTAGGCGGAAGTTCTTCCCTGTGAGGGTGATGAAGCGCTGGCACAGGTTGTCCAGAGAAGCTGTGGCTGCCTCATCCCTGGCAGTTTTCAAGGCTAGGTTGGACAAGGCTTGGAGCAACCTGGTCTAGTGGAAGGTGTCCCTGCCTATGGCAGGGGGTTGGAACTGGATGAGCTTTAGAGTCCCCCCCAGCCAAAACCATTGACAAGAGAGAAGTTACATGTTCAGTGTTTTATTTCAGGGAGAAAATGAAGCAGTGTAGGAAGAGGTGGGAGAGGAGTTTGAAATTTTTTATTTACATATTTGGAATATGGAGGATGGTAATATATTGTAGGGGTCTTGGAAAAACATTATTTTATGCATCATATTGCCTTTTGTGTGCAACATTTTAGTGTGGATCCTTAATATTCATTCTTAAACATTTGTGTTTGTTACTTCAGCATTTTGAGGAAAATATTGTTTCATTTCATAAGGTATTTTGATTTGCACTGGTTTGAAATATTGTATATATGTAATATGAAATATTACATTTATGTAATACCATGATTTGCTAAGAAATTATGTGTGTGTGGCAGGAGATCTGTCAGATTTCGATAATTTGTTTGGGTGATTTCTGTAAAACCATTTGTAAACTCTGTGCTAGTTCAAGGGTTTTTTCACTGGGTAGACCTGTGCATGTTTTACGCAGTATTACAATTTAACAAAAACTTAATGGCTTTTAAAATGTTGATACCAGCTGTAGTTGCCAACTCAACCAGTACTGTTGTCAGTGCTCTTAGAACAACACTATTCCATTTGCTTGTGAAATTAATGTAGGAAAGATGTATTTAGTGTGTGCGGTGTAATGTTGGAGTGTTTCTAAGCAGTTAAGACCTCCATATGCACAGTTTTCCATAATCTAGATTGTGCTGTAAATTGTACCAATTCTTAGCTACCATTCCTCTTTCACGAATTATTATTAATACTGGAGATTTCAGAAGCCATCATTTGCGCACATGTATGCAGAAAGTTTACTTGTAGTTTAAAATTATTTAAGTGACTCCCCTCTGGATTTCTTAGGGAAAAAGTGAGTAAGTTTCGGATTATTGCTCTGGTGAACCATCATAGTCTGTATCCTGAGACAAACTAGAAGACAAAAGAATGGCGGTTATTTTTAGCTTTTCAGCACTTGAGGAATATTTTAAGGTAGGAAGCAGCAACTTTGCTTTTTGTAGCTAAAAACTGCTGACTAAAAGCTGTACCTTGTTTACATGTACTGCAGGTTCTGTGCATTATGTGAATGAGAAAGGAAAGACAAGGCATGCATTGTCCACAGACAGTCTGATCCAAAAGCTTCTGTTCATGGAGGAAAGAGAGGTTTTAGTAGTGATAACAGAGAACCTGCAACTGTCCTTGCATGCAATTACTCCTGAGGGAGAGGCAGAAGAGCTCATGAAGGTAAGAGACTACAGGGAAAAGTTGCAATGTTTAATCTTTGTAAGTATTTGTTAGGGTTTTTTGATTATCACTTTTTCCTTGAAAATGAATCAACTCTCATTTTTATTTCTTGGATGATACCTTGATGAGCAAATACATCCTCATTTAAAAGTGGAAGAGAGTGATGTGTTATTGAACTTGGAAAGATAGTTTTCATCTTGCCTTCCTGTTTTTTCTTGGGTTTTTTTTTCATTTTGACCCTATGTTAATCCTTTTGCACTGCATTTACCTTGTCTAAGTGAATTAGAGATGAATTTAAAATTCCAGTATAATCAAATATTTGTTAAATTTGGATAAATAGTTGATAATCTGTGTCCTTGGTTTTATTATCGTCAGTTGCTCAGAGCTGTTTTGCCTTTCAGAACGGTAGAAGTAGCACCTTCTCTTGGTGATACTGTCTTTGCAAATCTGGCAGATGGTTTAGTTCTCACATTGTTGAAGGGTTCTTCAGAGCTGCAAAGGCGAGGAGGCTTTTAAAAAGTTGCAACCTGCAAGTCACAGAATCATAAATAATACTGTCGTGACCCAAAAATTATTGCGTAGGGATAAAAACCAAACTGACCTCATCCAGAACTTGTAATCACCTTGGCTCAAATAAAACACTGTACTGTTGGAGAATACTGCTGGGGGGGGGGGGGGGGGGGGGGGGGTTGGCACTCAAATCTTCACCTTCCTAAGACTTTTTTCTTTTAATCTCAAATGGAGAAGACTGGGCACTTCTGTATTTCGGGAGTGTCCACTTTCTATAAATCACTACTTATTTTTGACTAGAAATAAGATTTGGTACTTTGTATTTTAAGGCAATCTTTATCAATTTCTAAGAGAAAATGTAGTACCAGAGAAAAAACCCTGCTCCTTACCTACTTCATTACCCCACTACGAGGTTTGTTTTATTAAATTTATACATCATACAATTGATGCATTTAGTAGTGATCACTGCATGAGAGGAACTGTTGGTCTGTCTGAACTAACAGACAGCTGTAGTTATTCTTATATTTTAACTTTTTAGCCAAGCTAGGCAATTCAGCTGCTTACTGTCTTTCAGTGTGTTTCTCCTACCTTCTGTAAATTTATTTATTTTCTTATGGTTGACAGGTGAAGTTGAGTGGGAAGACAGGTCATTCTGCGGACATCATTTTGATAGACCACAGCCTTATTGTTACAGCACTAGGTGAGACAGTCATCAGGTAAGAACCCTGTTTTAAATCTGTTCTGTCTGCCCATGAGAAGTGCCATCTAAAAGGTTTGTGGTCTGCAATGCACTGAGTATTTTTATTGAACTGCTTTGTGGTTTTGTTTTTTATTTATTTTTGGTTTGGTTTGTTTTTTTACCAGTTAAGAAAAACTTCCAATATTTTCTAATTTTGTTTCTCAAAGTAAATAAATGAAATGAAAAATCATAGAATCGTAGAATAGTTAGGGTTGGAAGGGACCTTAAGATCATCTAGTTCCAACCCCCCTGCCAGGGGCAGGGACACCTCCCACTAAACCATGCCACCCAAGGCTCTGTTTAACCCGGCCTTGAACACCGCCAGAGATGGAGCATTCACAACTTCCCTGGGCAGCCCATTCCAGTGCCTCACCACCCTTACAGTAAAGAATTTCTTCCTCATATCCAATGTAAACTTCCCCTGTTTAAGTTTGAACCCGTTACCCCTTGTCCTCTGTGTCCTTGCAGACAAAACCTAATTCTGTATATCTTTCTCTGTAGTTACTTTATTTTGTCAGGCAGTACGACCCAAACCTATTTCTTTCTCAAGTGCTGTTACTGATTTCTTCTGAAAATACACCCATTTGTGTTCTTGCATGAAAAAGATAATGACTTTGCTGTTCTTCCCATTGTTATTGACAACTTTGCTGTTCTTCCCATTATTACTATCTGTTTCTTAGGATAGTCACAGCATCAGCAACAGGAAAAAAGTGCTTGCTTTTAAGAATATGTATCTGTTGCTGTAATATAAGGCAAGAATTTCAGTTACTTCTATCCCTAATGATTTAAACCAAGTTAGTTTGCTATGCTTCTATGTTACCATGTTCTGTAGAGTTTATATTTTTTCATTTTAAAAAACAAAACAAAACACAAAACAACCCCTTAAATCTTTTTCTTCCCTGTTTTTACTAAGACTTGTTCTACCTGTTCCCTCTAACTTTTGTTGGGGGGTGGGGGTGTTCCATTATATCAGTAGTTCACTTTCTGGAGCCTCTATCAGCTGTTATCAGACAAAATAATCTGTTAATTTTGTGAGAATGTGGTAAAGACCAAGTATCAAGAAGGAATACGTTTGATGACAATATTCAGTGCTAGAAAATAAACCTCAAGGATTTAAGTAGTCTAAAGAATTAATGGTTAATCAACCATTCTGTATTCTTAAAATAGAGAAGGAAGTGTAAGTGGGGAGGAGGAAAATTGGAACTAGACCTCACTTCTTTTCTATTCTATTTTTCTGGAAGCTTGGTTTGCTTCTGACTTCTTTCTTCACAGGAAAATATCACAAAACATGCTGCAGGTTAGAAAGTCAAAGGGAAAGGAAGGAGATTGTTAAGAAATTCACATTCCAGAGGCAGCTGTTGGCAATTTAATTTTAAAGATTGAACGATCTGGACATTATGGAAATAGCAAATTAATGCCATCTACAGCGTCCTATTATTGACTGTGTTTAGCATGACACCTGTAAGAAAAAACATTGTTAACACTCTTGTTTTGTATACCTTAGGTTCTGGGATTTGGACCGAGACGAGAACTATGTGCTCTCTCCAGATGTGCAATTTGGCTTTGAGGGAGGAGAATGTATTAACTGTGTTTCTTACTGCAGTGCTAAAGGTGAGAAATAACATGTCAGCTGTGATCTCTAGATCCTAAACCTCATCTTCAGTGCCCTGCATTCAGTGCAGTACGTTTGTCTTGTTACTGAGGGTTTTGGTAACAGCATGTGATGTAGAAGTGTTTTAGTTCAGATCAGGAGTGTGCTTTTGAAGGTACGATGAGATCATTCGATACTCAGCGTCTCAATGCAGAGTTATCTCCTGGCACAGAAGCTGGATTCCCTGTGGTGACACTGAACTGGTCCAGGTACTCCTGTGATCTACTTAATGCGCTCCAGTATGTTGTGGGCATTCAGTCTAGAAGCCCACACTAGAGCTAATGTGAAGCGAAACTCACCAAACATGTATGGCATGAATGTCAGGTCCTTCAAACTGATGTTTTCTACAGAGCTACTTCTGTGCATCACCTTGTTTGCCAGTGTCAACATAGCTCATGTCTGCTAGAATGGTTTTCAGTGGTGACTTGTCATGGTGCCTACAAAACCAGCTATTCAGAAATAAATGATTAAAATGAAATCAGTATCTGAAATGATTTGATCATGTCAAAAATCATTGAAATGGATGCTGCTAGAAAAAGGCTTCTCAGTACCTTAGAAGCAGAGCTGGGCTGCTTGCTGCTTTGTGTAATGTGGGTTTGTTTTTTGGAAGTTTAATGTACGAAATGCCTAAAAGGTTTGTGAATGGCAGGTCTCTTGGCAGCTGGTACTAACAAAGGGAGAATAGCTATGTGGAGGAAAGCCGCAGAGTCCGATCAGAGCACCCGGGTTTCGGAGGGCAAGAAGTGGAGGCTCCAGGCACCTACAGAGCTTGAAGGAAGTGTCACTCAGATAAAGGTAAGACAGGAAGGCATTTTCTTCTTAAGCATTTTATGTATAGATCATGTTTGTGCAATAGATGAGTATGATCACTGTCATACAGATGTGTGCACCAGCAGAGGCTGGTTCTCCTTCAGAAGAAGGATGAAAGACCCATATGGTCAGTAACTCTGAAAATTGAAACGGGTATATTACCTGTTTGTAGCTATTCTGTTACAGGCAGGGTTGAAATGCTCAGCATAACACACTGAAATGCAAATACATCTCTCTCTCTGGGAGAATTACCAGTCATGGCATCCTTAATCCAAACATCTCTCCATTATATGTCTTATTGACAAACACTTTGGATTCAGCACCCTGAAATATTTTTCTGAAAAAAACATTGTAAGAAATGTCAAATTTACAGAAATTTATTAGAATAGAAAGCAAGCTATCGGGGGAACTGGCTACCCTGGATTTGGAGAAGGCTGAGGTTCTTAACGACTTCTTTGCCTCGGCCTTCACCGGCAAATGCTCTGACCACACCCCCCAGGTCTTGGAAGGCAGATGCAGGGATCACTGAGAATGAAGACCCCGGGCCCACTGTAGGAGAGGATCTGGTTCGAGACCATCTTAGGAACCTGAACATATACAAGTCCATGGGACCTGATGAAATCCACCCGCGGGTCCTGAAAGGAGCTGGCAAATGAAGTTGCTAAGCCACTGACCGTCGTATTTGAAAACTCATGGCAGTCAGGTGACGTTCCCGATGACTGGAAAAAGGGAAATATAACCCCCATTTTCAAGAAGGGCAAAATGGATGAGCCGGGGAACTACAGACCAGTCAGTCTCACCTCTGGGCCTGGCAAAATCTTGGAGCAGATTCTCCTGGAAGGCATGCTGAGGCACATGAAAAACAACAAGGTGCTTGGTGACAGCCAGCATGGCTTCACTAAGGGGAAATCCTGCCAGAACAATCTGGTGGCCTTCTATGATGGGGCTACGGAGCTGATGGACGGGGTAGAGCAGTTGATGTTATCGACCTGGACTTGTGCAAAGCGTTTGACACTGTCTCACATGACATCCTTGTCTCTAAGTTGGAGAGACACTGATTTGATACGTGGACCACTCAGTGGATAAAGAACTGGCCGGATGGCTGCATGCAAAGAATTGTGCTCAATGGCTCCATGTCCAGCTGGAGACCAGTAACGAGTGGTGTCCCTCAGGGATCGGTGTTGGGACCGGTCTTGTTCAACATCTTTGTCGGTGACATAGGCAGTGGGATTGAGCGCGCCCTCAGCAAGTTTGCAGATGATACCAAGCTGTGTGGTTCGGTTGATACGTTGGAGGGAAGGAATGCCATGCAGAGGGATCTTGACACGCTTGTGCTGATGCCAACCTGATGAAGTTTAACCATGCCAAATGCAAGGTCCTACACCTGGGTTGGAGTAATCTCGGGCACAGCTACAGGGTGGGCAGAGAAGAGATTCAGAGCAGCCCTGCGGAGAAGGACTTGGGGGTGTTGGTCAATGAAAAAATGAACATGAGCCGGCAGTGTGCGCTTGCAGTCCAGAAAGCCAACCGTATCCTGGGCTGCATCAAGAGGAGCGTGACCATTGGGTCGAGGGAGGTGATCCTGCCCCTCTACTCTCTCTTGTGAGACCTCACTTGGAGTATTGTGTCCAGTTCTGGTGTCCTCAACATAAAAAGGACATGGAGCTCTTGGAACAAGTCCAGAGGAGGGCCACGAGGATGATCAGGGGACTGGAGCACCTCCCGTATGAAGACAAGCTGAGAAAGTTGGGGCTGTTCAGCCTGGAGAAGAGAAAGCTGTGTGGAGACCTCATAGCATCCTTCC